>JACEFZ010022122.1:412500-872055 GCA_014155875.1 Cepaea nemoralis | reverse complement strand
TTCTCGCGGTGTGATTTGCACGATAATGCTCGTCCTCATGTTGCAAAAATTGTGCAGGAAGCATTGGCTTGGAAGAGGTGGGAAATTCTGCAACATCCAGCCTATAGTCCTGATTTGTTCGGACCTCTAAAAAAATGCTCTCAAGGGGCAACGATTTCACACAGATGCAGACGTAATGAATGCGGCAAACACTTGGTTCAGTGACCAACCACAATCCTTTCTTGCGGACGGCATTCGCCGCCTACTTAAGCAATGGGATGCTTCCCTGAATGCATACGGCGACTTCTTCTGACCAACCCATGGTGCATAATTCATTCAAAATGAATACTTTGTTTAATTCTACCACACCTGTTAATGTTTCTTTCATGCTTTTCTAATAAAACCATTGGAGCGAGTTTCAAATGAACGACAGGCTGCTGTATTTACTGAGTTCGAATATGTGTGTGTGCGTGCGCGTGCGTGCGTGAGTGCGTGCGTGCGTGCTTGTGTGTGTGCGTGTACGTGTGCGTAAGTCTGTTGGAAACTACAATATGGCATAGCAACCGGAACATTGAACAAACGATTCAAAAGTGGAATTAACGATGGGGAATGCAGAAGAATATGTCCAACTCGATGGAGACAATAACAACCAAATACAGAGGTTCTAAAGAGGCTGGCGATGACAAGAGAGTTGGCGAAAGAAATAAAAAACAAGACAAGATAAATATGTTCGCCTCGTTGATAGACACGGTACTGTTGTAAACGCCACACTCTAGAGAAGAGATACAGGCAGGCCAGCAAGAAACAAATAATCCTGGAACTTTGGATTCAATGCAATTTAAACATTGTAACAATTGTTTTTCAACTATGATTTGCAAAATCTATCCGTCCGTCCGTCCGTCCGTCCGTCCTGTCTGTCTGTCTGTCTGTCTGTCTGTCTGTCTGTCTGTCTGTCTGTCTGTCTGTCTGTCTGTCTGTCTGTCTGTCTGTCTGTCTGTCTGTTTGTTTGCTTATCTATCTGTGTACTTCATCTGTCCGTCTACCCGTCCATCTATTCAACCACCCGTCTACCCACTCACCCATCCATCTATCTATCTTTCCATCCATCCATCCATCTACCAAACCACCCATCTACCCACCCATACATTGATTCACTTATCCATCTATCAGCCCGTCCAGCTACCCAACTACCCACCCATCCACTCATCCATCCAATCAAACATCCACCCACCCAACCATCAATCTACCCAACCACCCAACCATCAATCTACTCAACTACCAAACCACCCAGCCACCTTCCCACCCACCCATCAGTAAATCTGTTGCCAAGCCCATCGCACTGTCTATTGTCCAGTATGTTTGTCCCTCTACCCAGCTTTAACCTCCAAAAGAATCACTTTTCCTAGCTAACATCTTACAGAAATGAACAGTTATCAGATTTGTCATCACGTCTGTCTTCCTCTGCCTTGAGCCCAGTATTTTCCCGCTTGTATCCCCAGGTGCGTGTGACAAATTAACACATCAAGGGAAGTAACAAGATGCCAGTATGCGCCACAAGCCTGGTTGTCTTGCTAGTTGGAGCAGCACATGTCTTACAATCAACTGCTTCCAGATGTCCCTATTACACCAGGGTATGTCAGCCAGCCTTTGATGCTGTCTTAACTTGAAGATTGTGTGGTCTTTATAACCTGAGGTTCTGTCAACTTGAAGATTGTTTAATCTTTATATCCTGAGATGCTGTCTAAACTTAAACATTGTGTAATCTTTATACCCCGAGATGATGTCTTAACTTGAAGATTGTGTAATCTTTATACCCCGAGATGATGTCTTAACTTGAAGATTGTGTAATCTTTATACCCCGAGATGATGTCTTAACTTGAAGATTGTGTAATCTTTATACCCCGAGATGATGTCTAAACTCGAACATTGTGTAAACTTTCTACTCTGAGATGCTGTATTAACAAAAAGATTGTGTAATCTTTGTATCCCGAGATGCTGTCTAAACTTGAACATTGTGTAATCTTTATACTCTCTGATGCTGTCTTAATATGAAGATTGTGCAATCTTTATACCCTGAACTGCTGTCCAAACTTGAAGATTGTGTAATCTCTATACCGCGAGTTACAATACAAGGTCTCAACTTGACCACACGAAGGGTAGACACGAAAAGTCAAGTAATTGGAGTAGAGATAGTAGAATTGGGAAATGGCGGACCACACGAAGGGTAGACACGAAAAGTCAAGTAATTGGAGTGGAGATAGTAGAATTGGGAAATGGCGGACCACGCGAAGGGTAGACACGAAAAGTCAAGTAACTGGAGTGGAGATAGTAGAATTGGGAAATGGCGGACCACGCGAAGGGTAGACACGAAAAGTCAAGTAACTGGAGTGGAGATAGTAGATTGGGAAATGGCGGACCACACGAAGGGTAGACACGAAAAGTCAAGTAACTGGAGTGGAGATAGTAGAATTGGGAAATGGCGGACCACCACGAAGGGTAGACAACGAAAAGTCAAGTAACTGGAGTGGAGATAGTAGAATTGGGAAATGGCGGGCCACACGAAGGGTAGACACAGAAAAGTCAAGTAACTGGAGTGGAGATAGTAGAATTGGGAAATGGCGGGCCACACGAAGGGTAGACACGAAAAGTCAAGTAACTGGAGTGGAGATAGTAGAATTGGGAAATGGCGGGCCACACGAAGGGTAGACACGAAAAGTCAAGTAACTGGAGTGGAGATAGTAGAATTGGGAAATGGCGGACCACACGAAGGGTAGACACGAAAAGTCAAGTAACTGGAGTGGATATAGTAGAATTGGGAAATGGCGGACCACACGAAGGGTAGACACGAAAAGTCAAGTAACTGGAGTGGAGATAGTAGAATTGGGAAATGGCGGACCACACGAAGGGTAGACACGAAAAGGTCAAGTAACTGTTAGTGGAGATAGGAGAATTGGGAATGGCACGGACCACGCGAGGGTAGACACGAAAAGTCAAGTAACTGGAGTGGAGATAGTAGAATTGGGAAATGGCGGACCACGCGAAGGGTAGACACGAAAAGTCAAGTAACTGGAGTGGAGATAGTAGAATTGGGAAATGGCGGACCACGCGAAGGGTAGACACGAAATTCAAGTAACTGGAGTGGAGATAGTAGAATTGGGGAAATGGCGGACCACACGAAGGGTAGACACGAAATGTTCAAGTAACTGGAGTGGAGATAGTAGAATTGGGAAATGGCGGACCACACGAAGGGTAGACACGAAAAGTCAAGTAACTGGAGTGGAGATAGTAGAATTGGGAAATGGCGGACCACACGAAGGGTAGACACGAAAAGTCAAGTACTGGAGTGGAGATAGTAGAATTGGGAAAGGCGGACCACCACGAAGGGTAGACACGAAAAGTCAAGTAACTGGAGTGGAGATAGTAGAATTGGGAAATGGCGGACCACACGAAGGGTAGACACGAAAATGTCAAGTAACTGGAGTGGAGATAGTAGAATTGGGAAATGGCGGAACCCACGAAGGGTAGACACGAAAAGTCAAGTAACTGGAGTGGAGATAGTAGAATTGGGAAATGGCGGACCACCACGAAGGGTAGACCACGAAAAGTCAAGTAACTGGAGTGGAGATAGTAGAATTGGAGGAAATGGCGGCCCACACCACACGAAGGGTTAGACACTGAAATGTCAAGTAACTGGAGTGGAGATGTAGAATTGAAAAATGGCGGACCACACGAAGGGTAGACACGAAAAGTCAAGTAACTGGAGTGGAGATAGTAGAATTGGGAAATGGCGACACACGAAGGGTAGACACGGAAAAGTCAAGTAACTGGAGTGGAGATAGTAGATATTGGAAATGGCGGACCACACGAAGGGTAGACACGAAAAGTCAAGTAACTGGAGTTGGAGATAGTAGAATTGGGAAATGGGCCGGACCACACGAAGGGTAGACACGAAATGTCAAGTAACTGGAGTGGAGATAGTAGAATTGGGAATGGCGGACCACACGAAGGGTAGACCGAAAAGTCAAGTACTGGAGTGGAGATAGTAGAATTGGGAAATGGCGGACCACCGAAGGGTAGACATCGAAAAGTCAATAATACTGGAGTGGAGATAGTAGAATTGGGAAATGGCGGACCACACGAAGGTAGACACGAAAAGTCAAGTAACTGGAGTGGAGATAGTAGAATTGGGAAATGGCGGACCACACGAAGGGTAGACCGAAATGTCAAGTAACTGGAGTGGAGATAGTAGAATTGGGAAATGGCGGACCACACGAAGGTAGACACGAAAAGTCAAGTAACTGGAGTGGAGATAGTAGAATTGGGAAATGGCGGACCACACGAAGGGTAGACACGAAAAGTCAAGTAACTGGAGTGGAGATAGTAGAATTGGGAAATGGCGGACCACACGAAGGGTAGACACGAAAAGTCAAGTAACTGGAGTGGAGATAGTAGAATTGGGAAATGGCGGACCACACGAAGGGTAGACACGAAAAGTCAAGTACTGGAGTGGAGATAGTAGAATTGGGAAATGGCGGACCACACGAAGGGTAGACACGAAAAGTCAAGTAACTGGAGTGGAGATAGTAGAATTGGGAAATGGCGGACCACACGAAGGGTAGACACGAAAAGTCAAGTAACTGGAGTGGAGATAGTAGAATTGGGAAATAGCGGACCACACGAAGGGTAGACACGAAAAGGTCAAGTACTGGAGTGGAGATAGTAGAATTGGGAAATGGCGGACCACACGAAGGGTAGACACGAAAAGTCAAGTAACTGGAGTGGAGATAGTAGAATTGGGAAATGGCGGACCACACGAAGGGTAGACCACGAAAGTCAAGTAACTGGAGTGGAGATAGTAGAATTGGGAAATGGCGGACCACACGAAGGGTAGACACAAAATGTCAAGTAATTGGAGTGGAGATAGTAGAGTTGGGAAATGGCGGACCACACGAAAGGTAGAAACGATAGCCGAGCCGTCTTCGCAGATACAGGCCCGCCAATGTGCTGCAATAAGCCGGTGTTTTTGTGAATAAATGTTTTTATCTACCAGACTTGTAGTGTTAGTTCTGGTTGTCTCCAGACGTCCTGCGATTAGCAGGTTTTATTGTGAGATAAGTTGACGAAGTGGAATACATTATCACCGCCTATCATTTTGTATCAAATCTTATTGTGTTCAGTAAAGATTGTGAAGCATTCACAACTGTCTACCAATCAATTTCTAGTGACCAGGACTATGCAAAAATCTGTTTTCTACAGGGATGCGAGTGTGTAGCTAAAACTGTAGTAGTGTCAGAACCTACAGTCCATCCCGCCGCTGATAACCGGAGCTGACGTGCTGAATGTGACAAGATTAGTGTTTACGGTGAGTACGTCATGACTACCATCCAGCCCTAAAGTCATAGAAACTGTGGGAGGAGAGGGAGAAACCATAATACCACCTCTGGGCATGTCACGTGTTTCTGTCTCGCCATAGCCTGTTTGCATTTGAACTGTTTAACTATTGTGTAACTGTCTTTATCTATGTACGTCTCTGTTTAACTGTCTTTAACTCTTTACGCCTCGTCTTTTCGTCAATGTTACCCTGTATGATAAGATGACCCTGACAAAATGCTTTTCCTACAAAGTGGGACATTTTTGAAACTAGATCATCGCTTCCATACACCATGTTGTGGTGCAGATATCTTACTAGATCATGGCTTCCACACACCATGTTGTGGTGCAGATATCTTACTAGATCACGGCTTCCACACACCATGTCGTGGTGCAGATATCTCACACAACACCATCATGGCTTCCCACACAGCCATGTCGTGGTGCAGATATCTTACTAGATCATGGCTTCCACACCCATGTCGTGGTGCAGATATCTTACACACACATCATCGCTTCCACACACCATGTCGTGGTGCAGATATCTCACACACACCATCATGGATTCCACACACCAAGTCTGTGGTGGTAGATAGTCTCACGACACACCATCATGGCTTCCACACACCATGTCGTGGTGCAGATATCTCACACACACCATCATGGCTTCCACACACCATGTCGTGGTGCAGATATCTCACCCACACCATCATCGCTTCCATACACCATGTCGTGGTGTAGATATCTTACTAGATCATGGCTTCCACACACCATGTCGTGGTGCAGATATCTTACTAGATCATCGCTTCTACACACCATGTCCGTGGTGTAGGAT
The DNA here is from genome assembly GCA_014155875.1 of Cepaea nemoralis. Taxonomy (NCBI): domain Eukaryota; kingdom Metazoa; phylum Mollusca; class Gastropoda; order Stylommatophora; family Helicidae; genus Cepaea; species Cepaea nemoralis. The sequence goes on along the minus strand of JACEFZ010022122.1, from coordinate 865,871 downwards.
ATCTTACTAGATCATGGCTTCCACACACCATAGTCGTGGTGTAGATATCTTACTAGATCATGGCTTCCACACACCATGTCGTGGTGCAGATATTTTACTAGATCATCGCTTCTACACACCATGTCGTGGTGTAGATATCTTACTAGATCATGGCTTCCACACACCATGTCATGGTGTAGATATCTTACTAGATCATGGCTTCCACACACCATGTCGTGGTGTAGATATCTTACTAGATCATGGCTTCCACACACCATGTCGTGGTGCAGATATCTTACACACACCATCATCGATTCCACACACCATGTCGTGGTGCATATATCTCACACACACCATGTCGTGGTGTAGATATCTTACTAGATCATCGCTTCCACACACCATGTCGTGGTGTAGATATCTTACTAGATCACGGCTTCCACACACCATGTCGTGGTGTAGATATCTTACACACACCATCATGGCTTCCACACACCATGTCGTGGTGTAGATATCCTACTAGATTATCGCTTCCATACACCATGTCGTGGTGCAGATATCTTACTAGATCATGGCTTCCACACACCATGTCGTGGTGCAGATATCTTACTAGATCATCGCTTCCACACACCATGTCGTGGTGTAGATATCTTACTAGATCATCGCTTCCACACACCATGTCGTGGTGCAGATATCTCACACACACCATGTCGTGGTGTAGATATCTTACTAGATCATCGCTTCCACACACCATGTCGTGGTGTAGATATCTTACTAGATCATGGCTTCCACACACCATGTCGTGGTGTAGATATCTTACACAACCATCATCGCTTCCACACACCATGTCGTGGTGGAGATATCTTACTAGATCATGGCTTTCACACACCATGTCGTGGTGTAGATATCTTACTAGATCATGGCTTCCACACACCATGTCGTGGTGTAGATATCTTACTAGATCATGGCTTCCACACACCATGTCGTGGTGTAGAAATCTTACTAGATCATGGCTTCCACACACCATGTCGTGGTGCAGATATCTACTAGATCATGGCTTCCACCCACCATGTCGTGGTGTAGATATCTTACTAGATCATGGGCTTCCACACACCATGTCGTGGTGTAGATATACTTACTAGATCATGGCCTCCACACCATGTCCTGGTGTAGATATCTTACTAGATCATGGCTTCCACACACCATGTCGTGGTGTAGATATCTACACACACATCATCAAGTCCAATACACCAGTCGTGGTGTAGATATCTTACACACACCATCATCCACTTCCAAACACCATGTCGTGGTGCAGATATCTTACACACACCATCATGGCTTCCACACACCATGTCGTGGTGTAGATATCTTACTAGATCATGGCTTCCACACACCATGTCGTGGTGTAGATATCTCACACACACCATCATGGCTTCCACACACCATGTCGTGGTGTAGATATCTTACACACACCATCATCACTTCCATACACCATGTCGTGGTGTAGATATCTTACACACACCATCATCACTTCCAAACACCATGTCGTGGTGCAGATATCTTACACACACCATCATGGCTTCCACACACCATGTCGTGGTGTAGATATCTTACTAGATCATGGCTTCCACACACCATGTCGTGGTGTAGATATCTCACACACACCATCATGGCTTCCACACACCATGTCGTGGTGTAGATATCTTACACACACCATCATCACTTCCACACACCATATCGTGGTGCAGATATCTTACACACACCATCATCACTTCCACACACCATGTCGTGGTGTAGATATCTTACACACACCATCATCACTTCCACACACCATGTCGTGGTGTAGATATCTTACTAGATCATGGCTTCCACACACCATGTCGTGGTGTAGATATCTTACACACACCATCATCACTTCCACACACCATGTCGTGGTGCAGATATCTCACACACACCATCATGGCTTCCACACACCATGTCGTGATGTAGATATCTTACTAGATCATGGCTTCCACACACCATGTCGTGGTTCAGATATCTTACACACACCATCATCGCTTCCACACACCATGTCGTGGTGCAGATATCTCCCACACACCATCATGGCTTCCACACACCATGTCGTGGTGTAGATATCTTACTAGATCATGGCTTCCACACACCATGTCGTGGTGCAGATATCTTACTAGATCATGGCTTCCACACACCATCTCGTGGTGTAGATATCTTACACACACCATCATAACTTCCATACACCATGTCGTGGTGTAGATATCTTACACACACCATCATCACTTCCACACACCATGTCGTTGTGTAGATATCTTACACACACCATCATCGCTTCCACACAGACCATGTCGTGGGTGTAGATATCTTACACACACCATCATGGCTTCCACACACCATGTCGTGGTGCAGATATCTTACTAGATCATGGCTTCCACACACCATGTCGTGGTGTAGATATCTTACACACACCATCATCGCTTCCACACACCATGTCGTGGTGTAGATATCTTACTAGATCATGACTTCCACACACCATGTCGTGGTGTAGATATCTTACACACACCATCATGGCTTCCACACACCATGTCGTGGTGTAGATATCTTACACACACCATCATGGCTTCCACACACCATGTCGTGGTGCAGATATCTTACTAGATCATGGCTTCCACACACCATGTCGTGGTGCAGATATCTTACACACACCATCATGGCTTCCACACACCATGTCGTGGTGCAGATATCTTACTAGATCATGGCTTCCACACACCATGTCGTGGTGTAGATATCTTACACACACCATCATGGCTTCCACACACCATGTCGTCGTGCAGATATCTTACTAGATCATGGCTTCCACACACCATGTCGTGGTGTAGATATCTTACTAGATCATGGCTTCCACACACCATGTCGTGGTGTAGATATCTTACTAGATCATGGCTTCCACACACCATGTCGTGGTGTAGATATCTTACTAGATCATGGCTTCCACACACCATGTCGTGGTGTAGATATCTTACACACCCATCATGGCTTCCACACACCATGTCGTGGTGTAGATATCTTACTAGATCATGGCTTCCACACACCATGTCGTGGTGCAGATATCTTACTAGATCATGGCTTCCACACACCATGTCGTGGTGTAGATATCTTACTAGATCATGGCTTCCACACACCATGTCGTGGTGCAGATATCTTACTAGATCATGGCTTCCACACACCATGTCGTGGTGTAGATATCTTACTAGATCATGGCTTCCACACACCATGTCGTGGTGTAGATATCTTAATAGATCATGGCTTCCACACACCATGTCGTGGTGTAGATATCTTACTAGATCATGGCTTCCACACACCATGTCGTGGTGTAGATATCTTACACACACCATCATCGCTTCCACACACCATGTCGTGGTGTAGATATCTTACTAGATCATGGCTTCCACACACCATGTCGTGGTGCAGATATCTTACTAGATCATGGCTTCCACACACCATGTCGTGGTGTAGATATCTTACTAGATCATGGCTTCCACACACCATGTCGTGGTGTAGATATCTTACTAGATCATGGCTTCCACACACCATGTCGTGGTGTAGATATCTTACTAGATCATGGCTTCCACACACCATGTCGTGGTGCAGATATCTTACCACATCATCGCTTCCACACACCATGTCGTGGTGCAGATATCTTACTCACATCATGGCTTCCACACACATGTCGTTGTGTAGATATCTTACTAGATCATGGCTTCACACACCATGTCGTGGTGCAGATATCTTACTAGATCATGGCTTCCACACACCATGTCGTGGTGTAGATATCTTACTAGATCATGGCTTCCACACACCATGTCGTGGTGTAGATATCTTACTAGATCATGGCTTCCACACACCATGTCGTGGTGTAGATATCTTACTAGATCATGGCTTCCACACACCATGTCGTGGTGTAGATATCTTACACACCATCATCGCTTCCACACACCATGTCGTGGTGTAGATATCTTACTAGATCATGGCTTCCACACACCATGTCGTGGTGTAGATATCTTACTAGATCATGGCTTCCACACACAATGTCGTGGTGTAGATATCTTACTAGATCATGGCTTCCACACACTATGTCGTGGTGCAGATATCTTACTAGATCATGGCTTCCACACACCATGTCGTGGTGTAGATATCTTACTAGATCATGGCTTGCCACACACCATGTCGTGGTGCAGATATCTTACTAGATTCATGGCTTCCACACACCATGTCGTGGTGCAGATATCTTACTAGCATCATGGCTTCCACACACATGTCGTGGTGTAGATATCTTACTAGATCATGGCTTCCACACACCATGTCGTGGTGTAGATATCTTAAACACACCATCAGTCACTTCCACACACCATGTCGTTGGTGTAGATATCTTACTAGATCATGGCTTCCACACACCATGTCGTGGTGTAGATATCTTACACACACCATCTTCGCTTCCACACACCCATGTCGTGGTGTAGATATCTTACTAGATCATGGCTTCCCACACACCATGTCGTGGTGTAGATATCTTACACACACCATCATCGCTTCCACACACCATGTCGTGGTGTAGATATCTTACTAGATCATGGCTTTCCACACACTAATGTCGTGGTGTAGATATCTTACTAGATCATGGCTTCCACACACCATGTCGTGGTGTAGATATCTTACTAGATCATGGCTTCCACACACCATGTCGTGGTGCAGATATCTTACTAGATCATGGCTTCCACACACCATGTCGTGGTGCAGATATCTTACTAGATCATGGCTTCCACACACCATGTCGTGTTGCAGATATCTTACTAGATCATGGCTTCCACACACCATGTCGTGGTGCAGATATCTTACTAGATCATGGCTTCCACACACCATGTCGTGTTGCAGATATCTTACTAGATCATGGCTTCCACACACCATGTCGTGGTGTAGATATCTTAAACACACCATCATCACTTCCACACACAATGTCGTGGTGTAGATATCTTACTAGATCATGGCTTCCACACACCATGTCGTGGTGCAGATATCCTACTAGATCATGGCTTCCACACACCATGTCGTGGTGCAGATATCTTACTAGATCATGGCTTCCACACACCATGTCGTGGTGCAGATATCTTACTAGATCATGGCTTCCACACACCATGTCGTTATGTAGATATCTTACTAAATCATGGCTTCCACACACCATGTCGTGGTGCAGATATCTTACACACACCATCATCACTTCCACACACCATGTCGTGGTGCAGATATCTTACACACACCATCATCACTTCCACACACCATGTCGTGGTGCAGATATCTTACACACACCATCATCACCTCCACACACCATGTCGTGGTGCAGATATCTTACTAGATCATCGCTTCCATACACCATGTCGTGGTGCAGATATCTCACACACACCATCATGGCTTCCACACACCATGTCGTGGTGTAAGATATCTTACACACACACCATCATCGCTTCCACACACCATGTCGGGGTGTAGATATCTTACACACACCATCATGGCTTCCACACACCATGTCGTGGTGCAGATATCTTACACACACCATCATCGCTTCCACACACCATGTCGTGGTGTAGATATCTTACACACACCATCATCGCTTCCACACACCATGTCGTGGTGTAGATATCTTACTAGATCATGGCTTCCACACACCATGTCGTGGTGCAGATATCTTACACACACCATCATGGCTTCCACACACCATGTCGTGGTGCAGATATCTTACTAGATCATGGCTTCCACACACCATGTCGTGGTCTAGATATCTTACTAGATCATGGCTTCCACACACCATGTCGTGGTGTAGATATCTTACTAGATCATGGCTTCCACACACCATGTCGTGGTGTAGATATCTTACACACACTATCATCGCTTCCACACACCATGTCGTGGTGCAGATATCTTACACACACCATCATGGCTTCCACACACCATGTCGTGGTGTAGATATCTTACTAGATCATTTCTTCCACACACCATGTCGTGGTGCAGATATCTTACTAGATCATGGCTTCCACACACCATGTCGTGGTGCAGATATCTTACTAGATCATGGCTTCCACACACCATGTCGTGGTGTAGATATCTTACTAGATCATGGCTTCCACACACCATGTCGTGGTGTAGATATCTTACTAGATCATGGCTTCCACACACCATGTCGTGGTGCAGATATCTTACACACACCATCATCGCTTCCACACACCATGTCGTGGTGTAGATATCTTACTAGATCATGGCTTCCACACACCATGTCGTGGTGTAGATATCTTACACACACCATCATCGCTTCCACACACCATGTCGTGGTGTAGATATCTTACTAGATCATGGCTTCCACACACCATGTCGTGATGTAGATATCTTACTAGATCATGGCTTCCACACACCATGTCGTGGTGTAGATATCTTACTAGATCATGGCTTCCACACACCATGTCGTGGTGCAGATATCTTACTTAGATCATGGCTTCCACACACCATGTAGTGGTGCAGATATCTTACTAGAATCATGGCTTCCAACACCATGTCGTGGTGTAGATATCTTACTAGATCATGGCTTCCACACAACCATGTCGTGGTGGTAGATATCTTACTAGATCATGGCTTCCACACACATGTCGTGGTGGCAGATATCCTTACCAGATCATGGCTCCACACACCATGTCGTGGTGCAGGATATCGTACTAGATCATGGCTTCCACACACCATGTCGTTGGTGCAGATATCTTACTAGATCATGGCTTCCCACACACCATGTCGTGGTGTAGATATCTTACACACACCATCATCACTTCCACACACCATGTCCGTGGTGTAGATATCTACTAGATCATGGCTTCCACACACCATGTCGTGGTGCAGATATCTTACTAGATCATGCTTCCACACACCATGTCGTGGTGCAGATATCTTACTAGATCATGGCTTCCACACACCATGTCGTGGTGCAGATATCTTACTAGATCATGGCTTCCACACACCATGTCGTGGTGTAGATATCTTACTAGATCATGGCTTCCACACACCATGTCGTGGTGCAGATATCTTACACACACCATCATCACTTCCACACACCATGTCGTGGTGCAGATATCTTACACACACCATCATCACTTCCACACACCATGTCGTGGTGCAGATATCTTACACACACCATCATCACCTCCACACACCATGTCGTGGTGCAGATATCTTACTAGATCATCGCTTCCATACACCATGTCGTGGTGCAGATATCTCACACACACCATCATGGCTTCCACACACCATGTCGTGGTGTAGATATCTTACACACACCATCATCGCTTCCACACACCATGTCGTGGTGTAGATATCTTACACACACCATCATGGCTTCCACACACCATGTCGTGGTGCAGATATCTTACACACACCATCATCGCTTGCACACACCATGTCGTGGTGCAGATATCTCACACACACCATCATGGCTTCCACACACCATGTCGTGGTGTAGATATCTTACACACACCATCATCGCTTCCACACACCATGTCGTGGTGTAGATATCTTACTAGATCATGGCTTCCACACACCATGTCGTGGTGCAGATATCTTACACACACCATAATGGCTTCCACACACCATGTCGTGGTGTAGATATCTTACTAGATCATGGCTTCCACACACCATGTCGTGGTCTAGATATCTTACTAGATCATGGCTTCCACACACCATGTCGTGGTGTAGATATCTTACTAGATCATGGCTTCCACACACAATGTCGTGGTGTAGATATCTTACACACACCATCATCGCTTCCACACACCATGTCGTGGTGCAGATATCTTACACACACCATCATGGCTTCCACACACCATGTCGTGGTGTAGATATCTTACTAGATCATTTCTTCACACACCATGTCGTGGTGCAGATATCTTACTAGATCATGGCTTCCACACACCATGTCGTGGTGCAGATATCTTACTAGATCATGGCTTCCACACACCATGTCGTGGTGTAGATATCTTACTAGATCATGGCTTCCACACACCATGTCGTGGTGTAGATATCTTACTAGATCATGGCTTCCACACACATGTCGTGGTGTAGATATCTTACACACACCATCATCGCTTCCACACACCATGTCGTGGTGTAGATATCTTACTAGATCATGGCTTCCACACACCAGGTCGTGGTGTAGATATCTTACACACACCATCATCGCTTCCACACACCATGTCATGGTGTAGATATCGTACTAGATCATGGCTTCCACACACCATGTCGTGATGTAGATATCTTACTAGATCATGGCTTCCACACACCATGTCGTGGTGTAGATATCTTACTAGATCATGGCTTCCACACACCATGTCGTGGTGCAGATATCTTACTAGATCATGGCTTTCAACACCATGTCGTGGTGTAGATATCTTACTAGATCATGGCTTCCACACACCATGTCGTGTGTAGATATCTTACTAGATCATGGCTTCCACACACCATGTCGTGGTGCAGATATCTTACTAGAGATCATGGCTCCACACACCATGTCGTGGTGCAGATATCTTACTAGATCATGGCTTCCACACACCATGTCGTGGTGCAGATATCTTACTAGATCATGGCTTCCACACACCATGTCGTGGTGTAGATATCTTACACACACCATCATCACTTCCACACACCATGTCGTGGTGTAGATATCTTACTAGATCATGGCTTCCACACACCATGTCGTGGTGCAGATATCTTACTAGATCATGGCTTCCACACACCATGTCGTGGTGCAGATATCTTACTAGATCATGGCTTCCACACACCATGTCGTGGTGCAGATATCTTACTAGATCATGGCTTCCACACACCATGTCGTGGTGTAGATATCTTACTAGATCATGGCTTCCACACACCATGTCGTGGTGCAGATATCTTACACACACCATCATCACTTCCACACACCATGTCGTGGTGCAGATATCTTACACACACCATCATCACTTCCACACACTATGTCGTGGTGCAGATATCTTACACACACCATCATCACCTCCACACACCATGTCGTGGTGCAGATATCTCACACACACCATCATGGCTTCCACACACCATGTCGTGGTGTAGATATCTTACACAAACCATCATCTCTTCCACACACCATGTCGTGGTGTAGATATCTTACACACACCATCATGGCTTCCACACACCATGTCGTGGTGCAGATATCTTACACACACCATCATCGCTTCCACACACCATGTCGTGGTGCAGATATCTCACACACACCATCATGGCTTCCACACACCATGTCGTGGTGTAGATATCTTACACACACCATCATCGCTTCCACACACCATGTCGTGGTGTAGATATCTTACACACACCATCATCGCTCCACACACCATGTCGTGGTGTAGATATCTTACTAGATCATGGCTTCCACACACCATGTCGTGGTGCAGATATCTTACACACACCATCATTGCTTCCACACACCATGTCGTGGTGTAGATATCTTACTAGATCATGGCTTCCACACACCATGTCGTGGTGTAGATATCTTACTAGTTCATGGCTTCCACACACCATGTCGTGGTGTAGATATCTTACTAGATCATGGCTTCCACACACCATGTCGTGGTGTAGATATCTTACTAGATCATGGCTTCCACACACCATGTCGTGGTGTAGATATCTTACACACACCATCATCGCTTCCACACACCATGTCGTGGTGCAGATATCTTACACACACCATCATGGCTTCCACACACCATGTCGTGGTGTAGATATCTTACTAGATCATGGCTTCCACACACCATGTCGTGGTGCAGATATCTTACTAGATCATGGCTTCCACACACCATGTCGTGGTGCAGATATCTTACTAGATCATGGCTTCCACACACCATGTCGTGGTGTAGATATCTTACTAGATCATGGCTTCCACACACCATGTCGTGGTGTAGATATCTTACTAGATCATGGCTTCCACACACCATGTCGTGGTGTAGATATCTTACACACACCATCATCGCTTCCACACACCATGTCGTGGTGTAGATATCTTACTAGATCATGGCTTCCACACACCATGTCGTGGTGTAGATATCTTACACACACCATCATCGCTTCCACACACCATGTCGTGGTGTAGATATCTTACTAGATCATGGCTTCCACACACCATGTCGTGGTGTAGATATCTTACTAGATCATGGCTTCCACACACCATGTCGTGGTGCAGATATCTGACTTTGCTGTTTCTGGACAAAGTCAAATACAAGATGAAGTACAGAACTGACTATCGCAGCTCATACGTCATAACCTAGTATATGTGAATTCAAAGTATGCCACACCCCTATAGAAATATGGCCTATGAAAATACCCTTCTTGTACAGCCACTAATTGGTTTGGTTAGGAAAGAGCCATCTTAATTCACACTGAATTCCCCCCCAGACGTTCAAATCCCCTCTAAAGATCACACAGGGACAATCTTAACACAGCGCATGAACTCCGGAAAACCTATAAAGATAAAATGTGCGTATAAAAGAATCACATGTACTATGAACAGTCTTTTAATGGGTAGGTGTTTTAATTTTGTTACTCATACTGCGATTTTGGATGTCCATCTTTCCAGGAATAAAACAACGCACATGTGGAGTCTCCTAGTTCTTAGCCCTTATTCGATCAGGCCAGGGGTTGATCTACTGCTCTCTAATCAGGGCGGAGAATACAATGCTCTGATTGTATATTTTGTAACAATAATCACCGTGATTTCTACTCTCTCTGCCCAAGTTATACCAGTACATCGTGCCTCTGTGCTACGGGTTTCACCCTAATTCTACAGTCAATGAGTTGAATGGGCAAACATGCTTTCAACATCATGATATCAGCGTAGACATCTAGAGAGATTAACATCGCATTAAAAATGCTAATTTTCACATATTGTTAGTTAGTTAGTCGTGGTTCAACTTCACAGCAACGGGTCGTCCCCATTATGCTCCGTTCCTGTGCCACTGCATATAACCCAAAATTCTCCTCTCTGCGCTATGTGAACAATGGAATAGACAGGAGTATCGGCAAGCCAACAGCCCGCACAGGTTGTCGTAAGTATTCCTTTATTACTATAGTGTCGTCCCTGGAGTGAGGGGAATCAACACCCACATTTTTATTAACCCAATATTATTGTCCTAGAGAAACCACCAGACTCCGTCCACAAAACTCCGTCAGTCTGCAGACACCTCTTTCTCACTCTCACTCACCCCTAGATCATGCCCCCTCTCACTCTTCCCCAACACAACATACTCAACAACTCTAGCCTTAACAAATAAATACAAAATAATTTATTAAAGCAAAGAGTATATGTGTGAGAAGTGTGTGTGTGTGTAATGTGTAGAATGTATGTCGAATATTCTAGTGTGTATGTAGATTCAGAGCAGCAGATCAGGAGCCAAGTCAGATTATCATCACAGCAAGGGTACGCCACAGCATGATAGCTTAGTACGTGAACACCTCACCCATTGATGCGTCTCTTCTTCCAGACGTTGACTTTCTCCTGGATCCACTGGGTCGACTAGATGCATGATCCACCAAGAATTGTTATTGTATAACCTTACTCATGGATCTGTCATTCACTGTAAAGACTAAGGTCCCTATAACTTAAATAAGTACGGATCACTGTACCGTGAAAACTAGGTTTCAATGTCACAGGTCTCACATTTGTTCTAATCCATGTTCATAGATTGTCACACACAAACGGTTCTAAAGTACTTCTTCACTGCACTAAATTATTCCACGAGAACTTCATGTTCAAATGTCTTTCTCTACACGCTAATGTTCAGTGGTATGTGGTGAAGAAACGAGTATCATCCACCCTGGGTGAATCCCTATTGTAAATGAATCGTTTATAATGTTTTGTTCAACTGAGCCAGTTTCGTATGGACCCTCTGGATCCTAGACCTAGCATAAACAGTGCTGATTGTACTTTCTTCTGGATATTTATTCATCTTTTAAAATAAAGTGAATGTTCATTGGATGTTCTTCTTAATGAGAGTTGACCTCCATCAAACCCAGTGTAGAGCTTCCTCATAGACGTAGGGGAACCTGTTAGAGAAAGAGACCACATCTGGTGAAGGCCGCCTGATACTAATCCCTACTAGCTGAATGTAGGCCTACTGCCTTGCTCAGAGATTTTTATCAGTGAACCAAACTCTGTCATGGATCAGAATGGCTCATAACTTCAATCTGAATCAGGTTATGACAAGGCAAGACCAATAAACAGCGTGCAGAACCCCAGTGGGCATCCCACTGAAAGATCCCATTATTGGACACTTCCCCCATCTCCCAACCCATTCTTAAATCTCTCCAAATATCACCCCACTACACGATTCTCACGAGCAGAGCTAATTCTCCCTTCCCTACTCTATTCTCAACTAACAGAGCTAATCATCACTTCACTACTCTATTCTCAACTAGCAGAGCTAATCATTTCCTCACCCTAGCTTGTTTTAACAAGGCTTCTGCCTAAATTAATTAGGCCTAATTACACTATATTATATGTAATACCTTGTACAACACCGCAATTCTCCTAAATCACATCTACATTTTGCCATGACAGGCACGTGTAAAATTAAATCTAATTAATCCCGCACACGGTAGATGTTATTAAAATCAATAACTACAGTGACAAAGCACGTCTGCTCTAGTCAACTTTTTCTTCAACACTAACTGTAAACAAGTCATGTTTTTGTCATAAAGAGCCTTGAATTGTTCACGTGACGTTCTTTGATGTCCACACCGGTGTTCTCAAGGGCCACCAATACAAGAGTCTTTCCCCCTGATTCAACAGTCAAAACAAAGTAGCCTGTTTCCTGCCTTGTCCCAATTCGGGTCTAATAACAAGCCGCCAATTCGTTTGATGTCGGAGAATTCTCAAGGTCTCCCGACTGTCCTGATCTCACCGACTAGAAGTAAACAACTTGCAGCTGTGAACACAGACTGTTTTCTGTAATTTTTATCATCTGATTGTTAACGACAGTGGATTTCATGACACAGGTACATTGTGCATATTGCCGTCGACAGAATGCCAACACAAAAGTCCTCCACGAAAAATACAGTTCATCGTCGATGGAATCGGCAGCCACCAGAAAGACTTCATTGACCCTGGTTTTATCCCATATGGATCGGTCTCTTTCCGAAGAGCGACCCACCGAAAGCGTCGCACAAAGCACGAACTACGTAGCCCCAACGACAACCCCCAGGAGTCTCCGAGAAAAATGCACTCGTGAACCGAAAAGGCAAACCAGTCAATTCAGCAACAGCCGACCGCCATCTTTCCGAACATGCAGTTCACGCTTCAAATAACCGCGGACAGATGTAAAAGCATTACACACGAAATTCATAGCTCACCGTTTCGTGCCACGCACTCACTCAGTAGCAGGGTGACGGAACCATGCACTAACAGTCCAACATTAGGAACATGCGAATGCAAACCGTAGCCACAAGCGTAACCACTCTAGAACCCTTAACGGTTTAAATGCCTATCCGCCATATTGGTGACAAGAAGTCATTTCCAATTTCAAATAGTATGTATATTCAACACTTTTATATGACGCGGAAGGCTGCATTTTGAACAAGCAATCAGAAAGTCGAATAGATACCCTGGAGATGTGGATATTAGTTAGTTAGTTAGTCGACAGATTATCATCATTGCACATCGAAATATTCGTCTTTAAGTGCTCGGATCCCCTCCTCAGTAAATTCTCCAATCTTCTCCAAAACAAACCAACAGAAGCCATACAAGAAACCACAGATAAACCGCAAAATGAAAACCAAGGGACCGAGTCTGAACCGCAAGATAAAGCCAGCAGTCCAACCATGACGCACGAGACATCCAAGGGGAAACCAGTATCCCGCCAGACATCTGAAGAAAACCGAGATGAGCACCCTGATGACTACGCGGAGAGGCCCCAGGGACCTGCCTTGTAGGAGTGCCTAGAATCGGTAAAATTGCGGGCGATTAAAGAGGAACTCGGACGCAAGGAATTTAGAATCCGCTGTGCAGAAAAAGAAAAGAAGAAGCCCAAGAAACTCAGGGGGTAACCGATAGAATACCCAGACATACACTATCACTCCGGCCTCAAGTACTATATAGATGACGGAGAGATCATCCCGTGGTTGTTCACGGAGGAAGACTGTGAAAAGAAACATAAACTCTTAACCGAAATGGAAAGCAGGCACAAGGAGGAAAATAGAATCGAAAAGCTTCTACAAACAATACATACAAAAGGAGGCAAAAAGACCAAATAAAAAGTCCTTATAAGGACTACAACCAGGCAAGCCAGACGAACCAGGAGCCTGCACCAACAAAGAAAACCACAGGAGGAGACGGGCACAATGGATAGCCGCCGACCAACCCCCCCCCCCCCCCCCCAGCTGACGTCACAGACACAAACGCTTATGTAACCGGTCGGAGGGAGGACTCACTCGTAAGAGCGCACAAGACAAGAAACAGAGCTAAACACCCACAAAAACCACGGCTCTCAACAATAACCACCGCTGAGGAAGCAGGTTAGACGAGACCGAATTTGGAATATTTTTTTTTCGAAAATTGGAATTGGAATTGGAACTCAGTAAATACAGCAGCCTTTAGCGACTAACGACGCCAGTTCTGTGTTGGTTTATTAATCCTTTTTGGCTTTCCGCTTAGTGTTCTTGTTTGGCCACACCTCTTTTAATTTGCTGTTCTCGCATCCTGCCCATAGTTGTAGATTCACAGTCATCACTTGGATAAGCAGAAGAATATGTCGTAGTTTATGGAAACAAAACCAGTCAAATACGGAGGTTCTAGAAAAAACTGGGAATAAAAGAGAGTTCATTAAAGAAATAAGCAACAGGCAAGTGAAATAATGCGGCCACGTTAAAAGACATAACAGTCTTATAAAAATCATACCGGAGAGTAAGGCTTATGGCAAGCAAGCAAGAGGTAGACAACGATACAAGTGGGAGGATAATATTAAGAGATGGACGAACAGCAATCTGACAGAATGTACAATCAAGGCGAGAGACAGACAATGGTAGAGTTCTACTGCAGCCAACCTTCATTTTGGTGACCGCACCTGATTGAATGACAGTAAATGAAAATTAACGAGTGACCTCCCATTGCATTATTGACTTTTAGCCCGGGCCTGGATAGATCAGACTGTACAACTCCCGCCCCTGGCTCAAACAGACCAGGTTCGTCTCATGGTGTTCACTGTTGGCACATTTACACAAATAAGACAACGGGTGGTATACTCCAACACCTTAGCCATCTAAGGGGAGAAGATTAGGCGTCTAGTCTTCTCAGATAAGGCGGAAAAAACACAACATGGGAGTCCCGTGTACCGTTGCGCTAGAAATCTATCGGCATTCTAGATGGAACGGGCGGCTGCTCATGCAACATATCTAAATTAGAACAGCTAGCCACAACAAATGTATAGGATTCTGCTAGACACAATTACAAAACCACATACTTCTCGCTCATGTGAAATCAATAAAGGGATGTAACACAATGACGCGAAGACAGCGACAATAATCCTTTGCAAAACCAATTACTTCCTGCTCGTGTGATAGAAACAAAGTGATGTAACGTGATGAAATGAAGAAAGTGCCATGGAGTTTCTGGGTGTCTGGTTGATGATTCTGACTATCAGGTTGAGTGCTGATAGAGACTGTTTGAGAGCTGCATGGTTAGATGGATACTGCTACTCTTGGCTCTTGATTGTTACAGCAACCCCGTGGCATTCTTGACTTTGATAACTGATGGCAGGAAACACCTGTTGGTTTACACACGGCCTGGTTGTACAACACATAGATTTCAGAGGCCATGTGCGACAAGATAACTGGACGACAATCTCATTCGTGACGCGCCACTACTGTGATATTTCAGTGGTGCTTCGTAGACATCTCTCCTGCCACTTCTGATGGTCATTGCGTCTTTACAGTCTCTACATGTTAACAACTTAGACTGACTCAACATAGCTTGCTGAACCAGACACTGGCCTAGTTTTTTTCAGTCTATTTTACTAACACGATACATTAAACGCTGTCGGGAACATCATCTTTTGTTCCTTACACGAATTCACAAATGTACAAACAGTATCTAACATCACAATTCTACAAGAGCGGCATAATTTGTAGCCGTTGCTCTGTTGACGAGGACTAGGTCCCCCACCGAACGAAGGCCAAGTCTGACTGACTCTAAAGTGACGTTTTGTCCTCATCCAAAACGTCCAACCTACTTTTCACGTGTTTGTGACCAATGTCGTGATAGGTCACATCGCACGGTGCCTAGAGAGACGACAGTGGAAGATAAACTCTCTGGATCACTGAGTGAACTAAAAAAGACTGTTAGATCCATACAAGAGACAACATTGCTGTTATAGACATATTTCAAGCGAAGGCGAAGAAAAGAAGAAGAAGAAGAAGAAGAAGAAGAAGAAGAAGAAGAAGAAGAAGAAGAACAACAACAACAACAACAACCACAACCACAACAACAACAACAACAACATCGCCTGGTCTCCTACTGTCGACCGCTCTTGATACGTCTGATGCCATGTGCCCAACCTGTATCAACAGGACTATGGCAGCGATAAGGAGACCACAGCTTGAATAACAGGAAGACAGAAGTAACATCATTGTGCCAGAAGTGGGTCATGACTAAATGTACAGCTGTCATCAAAGGTATTAACTTGGGACAAATATCTAGGCACATGGATAATATTAGACGTAAGCTGTATCACGGAGATAAAGAACAGAAGGAGACAAAGACAAAAACTGCATTTTACAAAATTCAGAACACGTTATCCAACAAATCATGGTCACTGGAGGTTAGGACAAGAATTCGTACATGTTACATTTAATCATTTCTAATGCATGACTGATACTCTTTGACAATTAAAAAACATGCCCAAAATGTCACTAATATGTCAAAGATGTGATTTACGAGAAGAATGCAGACAAATCCTCGGATTTCCAAAACCAGCAAAGAGATGTGATTTACGAGAATGCAGAGATTTCCTCGGATTTCCAAATCCAGTAATCTAAATATTTTGAAAGAAGCTTAGACACAAAGACAAACCATCACAAACATCAGAAAAAGAGGATCATATTTGGGGCCACTAATTGAAGAGAGAAACTAGAACATGTAACAACTGGACAGATTTGTGAACAGGGAGAATGAGGAAGGCAGTGAGACTAGATTCATGACAGTCTTTTGTCATGATAGAAACATGTGTCCACACACGAATGCTGTCGGAGATCGCAAGATGTGGATGAGCATGACTGCCCACTTCAGCAGGAAGGCACGTGATGAAGAACAAAATGGGCATTGCCACAGTTAATACTTGTTGTATTGTCTCCCCTGCAACTAGTAAAGGGAAGTAACACGATTCCGATCATCATCATCATTCATTAAATATTGCAGCCCTTGGGTTGATCGGAAAACTCCTTGATTATTCCATACTTCTAGCACTTTGGTTGTTCAGTAAAATTACTGATTATTCCATATTTGCAACACTTCGGTTGTTCGGTAAACTCTCTGATTATTCCATATTTGCAGCACTTTGATCGAACTCCCTGAATATTCCATTCCACAGTTGTCTGTCTGGCATCCTTCTCTTTAGCCCCATGTATGTCTGCATTGACAGATCTGTCTGTACACTCTGTGTTTTAAATGTTGTCCTTAGTCTACCTCTCCCAGTTCTCACCAGTATAATAATATCCACCATAGATATTCAAAGTTTAAGGCAGAGGTCGACTTCATTATGTTTTCTGTGTCTTTCTAGGGTGGAAATATAAAGACCATAGTGTATGGAGATCTACCCGCTCATCTCGTGAACATTGAAGTAACCGGTAACCCACTCACAATTATAGCAGACGATGCACTTGACGACTCGGCTACAACTTTACAGGAATTGTCCATCTTCGGTGCAACTTTGACGCAACTACCACGGGCCTTGCTCAGGTTGGCTAATTTATCTGGCCTGTCTTTACCGGACAACCCGATAGAAACGTTCAACGAGTCAATACTACAGCACATTGCCACCACAATTACAACGCTGAACTTAGTCAACGTGGGTTTATCTGCCTGGCCCAGCTTTTTGTCTGATTTTCATTTATTAACGACGCTCTTCTTAGACAGAAACTCGTTGGAAGATATCCCCGACGACGCTTTCCGCTCGTTTAACGGTTCCTTAAATTGGCTATCATTGAACAGTGTCGGTTTAACACACGTACCGAAAGGGTTATCAACTTTAGCACATCTGACCATACTTGACTTGAGCAATAACAGCTTTGTTGATGAGACTGAACTTGAAACAATCTTCCCATTTGGGTCAAAACTTGTCAAATTAACCTTGAATTTCACTGGGTTGACTAGAATTTTAAACTTCTCAAATTTGACAAGTCTGACAGAAATTTATTTAAGCAACAACAACATATCAGAATGGAGCACAGGCTCATTTGCTCCGTCGGTGACTAAATTATATCTTGCAGACAATCTTCTACCTTCAGTACCCACTGTTGTTGCCGATATGCCTCAGCTGTATTATTTAGATTTGACGCACAACAAGATCTCTTGGATTTATTTCGGCTCTTTACCTAACAGTCTAAGAGAGTTATATTTGGGGTACAACGAGTTAACAGAAATTAGACCTTTTAATTTCCCGCCATATCTGACTGAACTAGTTTTGGGATTCAACCAGATAACATATATTAAATATGAACAGTTTCCGGATAGTCTGACTTACCTAGATTTGAGCCACAATGGAATCACAATAATCAGTAATGATAATTTCCCTTCAATTCTGGTTCGTCTAGATTTGAGCTTCAACATGATCAATGAGATTGATGGAAGATCATTTCCCCCCTGGTCTGAGAGACCTTGAACTGAGTTATAATAATCTCAGTTTTATCTCAGACACAACATTCGCAAGCTTGACATCACTGGACACGTTATCTTTGAACAACAACCCCATCTCAAGTATCGCCATGTCTGCGTTCGTTGATGTGAAAAATCTGTCCCGGTTATCTCTGGACTCCACAAACCTGAGAGAAATCCCCCTGGCTCTAGCAGACCTGCGAAGTGAGGATACAGGTGGGTCTAGAGAATATCTCTTCACTCTCGTGTCCCTGTCCTAGACCCACACGACTGGTCAGCTGGATCGATAGTTGACACTGACATTGTGGGATCCTGTAGCGATGGAAACACCATTGCCAGGTACCTCCGGATCCCTTGTGCAAATGAAACGACATCAGCAAATGACACGACACCAGCAAATAACAAGACATCAGCAAATGAAACGACAGCAGCAAATAACAAGACATCAGCAAATGAAACGACAGCAGCAAATGAAAAGGCACCAGCAAGTGAAACGACATCAGCAGGTGAAACGACAGCAGCAAATGAAAAGGCACCAGAAACTACAACACGATGTGGAAACGCTGCTTTTACATACAGTTTATTTTCTTTATTTACATCTTTGTTTGTGCTCCTGTGTCTACATCTTTATGATAACTGAGTTAAGAAATTGTCAGTCCAGGCAGCGAGCAGTGTGAAACACCAGATGTAGTAATGTTGTCGATTATATAGAATAACAAATGAATAGTTTCTTAAACTGGAGGACAGTCCTTGAGCTGGACATGTAGCAAATCTCTTGCAGAAATTCATGCTTGCTGCGGCCCGTCGGGAAGTTTACTGCCTCATACAAAGGATGTCAGGAATTGTGCTGATTCCTTGTCATTCATATAGTATCATTGTTTATTTTCCCACAACCATTAGCTGCTTAACATCATCTGTAGCAGAATGTGAGATCAGAGTTGAGTTGAGTTGAGTTAAGAACCGACATCACTGCACTCAGGACATTCCCATGCGTGCTCCGTCCCCTCGTTCAACAGCCAGCGAAGAGTCATACTACTAATCGATTCCCACCGCTATCTGATTAAACTGTTCTCCCTGGTCTTCCCTCTCAGTTTTGAGATTCCACCCTGCCGATCCCCCGCAATCTCATTCTTTCCACATATGGGTTCTCAATCTGTTCCTCCGCCTTCTCCACCTGGTCCCACAAGCGCACGACCACCTCCCCATTGTCCATAGGCAATATACCACCAAGAGGTGCATTCCCAGCTAGCCTATCAGCCTGTTCATTCCCCCGTACCCCCGCATGGCCAGGGCAAAATATCCATACAATTCTCACAATCTGTGACCTCTGAAGCGACAAGAGCCATTCTACACGAAAAATTCCTTTCTCCACCTTACTAAGCATACTCTTTGAATCCGTAATGAATACAACGAGTGTTGCAGTACTCTCCTCTAGCCACCTGTAGTGAAATACTGAAGAGTTAACGATTCCCAGATGGACGACTGTATATACCCGACTACCCAGGTAGGAGAAGGGTTAACAAAGGAGTGACCAGGCGCATGTGTTTCTAGGTCAAGACCCAGAATGAGGCTAACCGCGCAGGTAAAACTGTCGCGTGGAAAAATTGGTTTTGCGACTAAGGCAGACAGCATTATCGGATAGCATATTGCGGAATGAATGTATGAATAATGGAAGAGTTTCAGATCTGGAATTTTCCACTAAACAATGATAATGCAGTCTGGATGCGATGGGTCCAGCAATGTCAAGGACTATGCGGCAGAAATGACCGATATAAAGAGGGTCAATTCTTTGTGTAAAGTTAGTGTGTGTTCCAAACTGACCTGAAGGAGATATGTTCTTGAGTGGGAATAGAAATACACGTCCCTAATGATGGAAAGAGGGGATAATAGTGTGTTATTCGCTAAGTGTTATTTCGATTCCAGGAACATAGATGCCTAAATAAGGTATAAAGATATTAGATATAGTTTAGGATATGAATATAGATGTGCGTGAAGTGCATTTAACATTACTTTCTATTAGTAGGAATAGTATAGACGATTAGGTGAATCTTCTATCCTATGTCAGAGTGGGTTTTTTCGGAAGCCTTTTCATTTCGGCTGGAGGAAAAGACACTCACATAGGAGGGAAGAGGACGCAGACACAGATCTCATTATTAAATGCATATCACACAGGTTTCCTTACCAGTGCGGGACTTATCAACTAAGAGATTACACAGATGGCTGTGGTCAAGATCACCCAGTGTTGATAATCCACAAGAAAGCACTTTAAAGAAATAAAGCACGACACTTGTGCATAAGAAAGGAAGGAAAAGAAGTGGCATCTTAATAAGTCAGGAGGACAGAGAATGGAAAATAGAGATCATCCAAACTAAAGAAAAAAGACTCAAATTACTCAGTATCGTAGAGTTGCAAGGTGCATATATCAATTAAGTGTAGAACTTTTACAGGACAAAAATAGAGAACAATAGAAACTAGATGTGTTTTCCAGGAGGGAATTAAGAACGCTATAAGATAATACAGACAATTCAGTTTACGCTGACAGCATATGGTGATCGGATTAAATACATTCATACAGTGGTGAACATTTTTTTCATTACAAAAAACGGATATATCTACCGACTCAAGCAGACGGAGCTGTCAGGGTGAGACCGTTCTGTATCTATGTCATGTCCTGTACTCTAGCTGAGAGAAGAGACGAGAGAAACCACGGAGACTATCTATCTACATCTTATCTGGCAACCACACTAGAAGAACATACCAACTACATAGACAATATCCATACCTACACCAGACATAGTTTTTATTAATAAATCTTTTATCTTATCGTTGAAAGGAACTGTTGTCGGAGTATGTGTTGAGGGAATAATAGAGAGAGAGAAAGAAATAGATATATGAAAGGGAAGACAGAAGAGAGGAGTGTAGACCAAAGTCAGCCAATAATCCCAACAGATAATAAGTTTACAGATGTGCTTGTTGAGTCCAGTCTTCTCTAGGGATTTTAACATTAGGACATAATTGGTGGAGCGAGCGGGATACGTACATACATTATACCCATATGACCTGCATATTGGCACAGGCATAGCGGAGTACATGCATGTTGGGACATACTGATTGGAATAAAAAGAAGTATACATTGATGACTTTTAATGGAAGGACGTCCATTGGATATATGGTGCCATTACATTTATGGTATAAACATTTCATTAATGCTGGTGACTTTGCAGTGAGAAAGTTCCAGACAGAGTGAATGTGGATAGGTGGTAAGACACATTACATACCTAATCACACGGTCACACGTCTACATAAGTCTTTATCCTATATCTCCTCTTGTGGATGAGAGAGTGGTTGTGATGTACTGTGTGGTGTTGGAGATTTATAATAATTCATAGATATAGATAAATGATATAGGTTCTAGGTAGATTATCGGTTTATAGTGAGTATTCTTTACTGCTTTGAGGTGTCTTTACTCAACGTGCTGACTTATCTGCTGTAACTATGGCAACTCCTAAAGTAACTACAGCCGAACTGAGGGCCAACGGGGAGGCCATTGGTTTAGCTGGTTCCGAGCTAACTGATTACATACAAGAACGAGAGAGAGAAATTCGTCAAGCGGAAAGAGAAGATCGGAAGACTGAGTTGGAATTGAAACGCATGGAAATGGAACAAATCAACAAGCGGTTAGATGCTGAAGCGGAACAGACCAAAAAGAGGTTGGATGCAGAAGAAGCCACAAAGATCAGAGAACATGAATACCGCATGAAAGAGCTAGAACTCAAGACACAAACTAAGGGAGAAATAGATGGAGTGGAAGGAAATTCTTCTTCACCTGGTGCAACCCATATGAGTGGACATGGTTACCATGCCATGAAGTTTCCCTGAGCTGTCTACGATCAGTCTAAGGAACGCTTTGACCAGTACGCATCTCGTTTCGAAGCAATGTCAGTCGCTATGGGGCTGGATCGGAGCAGATGGGCTCTTAAACTATCCCAGGGTTTAATCGGTTCGGGATTTGAAGTGTACACACGCTTACCACCAGGACAGGAAAATAATTACGAGGAATTAAAAGCAGCTTTGATGAAACATTTTGACATAACCGCACAAACGTATAGGAAGAAGTTTAGATCGTCTAGACGAGAGCCGGGAGAACTATTCGCCGCCTACAGTCTGAGGCTGAAATCCTATCTCCAGAAATGGATGGACTTGGCAGAATTCACGAGGGATTATGAGAGTCTCGAAGAGATGATGGTGGTAGACCAAATGCGAAAGCAAATGTCGAAACCTCTCAGAACCTTCTTAGGAGAACAAGGGGCGGAACGAATTGATGTGGTGAATAAGCTGGCGGAATGATTCGTGGAAGTACATGGTGAAACTGAGGAACTAAGTACACAAACCAAAGGTCAGGAGAAACCAGAAAAAAAGAAACATAAAAACTGGGAAGGAGAAAAAGGGGAACCTTATATAAAGCACACAGAGGAGAGTTCAGAGAAGGTGAAGGTAGGAAACCAGAGCACCTCGAATTCTCAAGAGAAACGACAGTGGTCTGAAAAGTGGTGTTCGTTTTGCAGGGCGGCCTCCCACAACACAAAAGACTGCAGATCGAAACCTAAAAGTTCTTACTTCGCAGCATGCAAAGTGATTCCTACATTGGTGATCACAGACAAGGCTGAGGTCGGCGAAGGAGAAAGGAACAAAAAGGACACACGGAAACCTAGGAAGGGAACAGAGTGCACACACTGCCAGTCGACAACACATAATACTGTGGACTGCAGATGCAAGGCAAAACACGCCAATTGCATAACCAACCTCGAGGAATCAAAAGAGGAAGACAAGGAAACGGTCAAGGAGATGAAAGACACTCAGGACCAAGAGAGACCACCTGTGGTTGAACTTATTGAAGTCAATGGCCAGCAGGTTGCTTGTCTCTACGATACCGGTTTGGATGGGGAAGCGGTGGTGGACGCCAGCTTGGTAAGCCCAGACCAATTTACAGGGGAGACTATAGAAATACAGCCGGCAATGAGGAGTGCTGTTACCATGACGCTGCCAATCGCCAAGGTGGAGATTAAATCCAGGTACGTCACGGGCATTATTCCAGCTGCTGTATTATCTGACTCCTTATTTCCAATGATCATTGGCACGAAATATGTCTTTTTGGGGATGCCCAAACAGCCAACCCAAAAGGGAACAGTAGTCAGTGGATCTCAAGGGAAGGAAAAAGAGGCAGAGACACTATGCGACAACTCGGAGATAGGAGAATTGCATACTGCCCAAAGGAAGGATACTACGTTGCATCCTTGCTACAGGAAGCTGCAAAGAAGTGCTGAGCCACCAGAACGGGGACAGTACTTTCTGAAGAATCAACTACTCTATCGGAGAGCTGGGAGGGGAGATAACCTGCATGAGCAGTGGGTGGTTCCAGAGACCCACCGTCCTCATATTCTTCAGAGTGGACACATCATAGGCGAGAATCGACATATGGGTGTCAGAGAGACCTTGCAGCAAATATCCGGCCATTATTGCTGGCCAGGAATGACCGGAGATGTACGCCGGTGGGTGAAGTCTTGTTCGGAGTGCCAGAGAGCACCACCCAACAAGCGAATTAAGAGGAAACTAGCTCTTAAAGTGGAAGACAAAGTGGAAGTGTGGAGTCCAGCAGAGACCAATATACTCCAAGTAGGATGGAAAGGACCTTATCCTGTGGAAAAGGTGGTGTCCAAGAACATCTACAAAATACGGATCGGGGAAGAGAAGAAAAATCTCCCTAGACATCTCATTAGGAAATATGACGAGAGATCCGGGAGCAAAGCTTCGCACTTTATGGTGATGGCAGCCATTGGGACAAAGGTTACCAGTCCAGACGAAGACCAGAGATCGCCAGTACAACATAGGAGGGCCTATGGGACAGTACGTGATAGGTCAGATTTACCCAACGACCGGAGGAGGGAAATCACAAGTCAGGGAAAGGACAAGAGTGAAAGTTTCACCGGTAACCAAGTTCAGAAGGGGTGGGTAACGTCGGGAAAAGCGAGAATTACCCAGGACTCCAACCAAAGATTGGCTGACCAGATACAACATCGCCCAAGATGGTCCTGGAAGCAAAAGCCCAGGAGGTTTGGGAAAGACGACTCGGTCCGACGAGGACGAGGTGGAACATCCCCAGAGGCAAAGCCGGGGGAAACCAAGAGGACATGGAAGCAGTGTTACAATCAGGATGGGACAATCCGTCTGTATTGTGAGCCGTCGCTGACGCAAGTCGAAAGTAGGTCGACTGAACGTACAGGAGCGAGGAGCCAACACTAGTTTCAGTCGTTAGTAGTATAGTAGGGTGTCAATTAGAGCGCCTACTGGATAATGAGGTGAGCCATGTGAGGATCCAATCATATCATCAACACGTGATGTTAATAGCTACTTCGCAGAAGCTCAACGCACGATGGATGTGAGGGACGTTGTTGCTGCAACTGGACTTCACAATGGAATACATCCTTGGTAAGGAGAATGTAGGAGCGGATTTGATATCCAGACATCCAGCTCCGGAGGAAGAAGATTAGGATTGTGGATCATGGGAATCAAACCTACAGTGAGAAAGATTCGACGCGGTCTAATCTCTTAAGAGGGGGCCTCTGTAGTGAAATACTGAAGAGTTAACGATTCCCAGATGGACGACTGTATATACCCGACTACCCAGGTAGGAGAAGGGTTAACAAAGGAGTGACCAGGCGCATGTGTTTCTAGGTCAAGACCCAGAATGAGGCTAACCGCGCAGGTAAAACTGTCGCGTGGAAAAATTGGTTTTGCGACTAAGGCAGACAGCATTATCGGATAGCATATTGCGGTCTGAATGTATGAATAATGGAAGAGTTTCAGATCTGGAATTTTCCACTAAACAATGATAATGCAGTCTGGATGCGATGGGTCCAGCAATGTCAAGGACTATGCGGCAGAAATGACCGATATAAAGAGGGTCAATTCTTTGTGTAAAGTTAGTGTGTGTTCCAAACTGACCTGAAGGAGATATGTTCTTGAGTGGGAATAGAAATACACGTCCCTAATGATGGAAAGAGGGGATAATAGTGTGTTATTCGCTAAGTGTTATTTCGATTCCAGGAACATAGATGCCTAAATAAGGTATAAAGATATTAGATATAGTTTAGGATATGAATATAGATGTGCGTGAAGTGCATTTAACATTACTTTCTATTAGTAGGAATAGTATAGACGATTAGGTGAATCTTCTATCCTATGTCAGAGTGGGTTTTTTCGGAAGCCTTTTCATTTCGGCTGGAGGAAAAGACACTCACATAGGAGGGAAGAGGACGCAGACACAGATCTCATTATTAAATGTATATCACACAGGTTTCCTTACCAGTGCGGGACTTATCAACTAAGAGATTACACAGATGGCTGTGGTCAAGATCACCCAGTGTTGATAATCCACAAGAAAGCACTTTAAAGAAATAAAGCACGACACTTGTGCATAAGAAAGGAAGGAAAAGAAGTGGCATCTTAATAAGTCAGGAGGACAGAGAATGGAAAATAGAGATCATCCAAACTAAAGAAAAAAGACTCAAATTACTCAGTATCGTAGAGTTGCAAGGTGCATACAAAGT
Organism: Cepaea nemoralis; assembly: GCA_014155875.1. Taxonomy (NCBI): domain Eukaryota; kingdom Metazoa; phylum Mollusca; class Gastropoda; order Stylommatophora; family Helicidae; genus Cepaea; species Cepaea nemoralis. Next base: position 839,309 of record JACEFZ010022122.1, on the reverse strand, counting down.
GCCTATATCAATTAAGTGTAGAACTTTTACAGGACAAAAATAGAGAACAATAGAAACTAGATGTGTTTTCCAGGAGGGAATTAAGAACGCTATAAGATAATACAGACAATTCAGCTTTACGCTGACAGCATATGGTGATCGGATTAAATACATTCATACAGTGGTGAACATTTTTTTCATTACAAAAAACGGATATATCTACCGACTCAAGCAGACGGAGCTGTCAGGGTGAGACCGTTCTGTATCTATGTCATGTCCTGTACTCTAGCTGAGAGAAGAGACGAGAGAAACCACGGAGACTATCTATCTACATCTTATCTGGCAACCACACTAGAAGAACATACCAACTACATAGACAATATCCATACCTACACCAGACATAGTTTTTATTAATAAATCTTTTATCTTATCGTTGAAAGGAACTGTTGTCGGAGTATGTGTTGAGGGAATAATAGAGAGAGAGAAAGAAATAGATATATGGAAGGGAAGACAGAAGAGAGGAGTGTAGACCAAAGTCAGCCAATAATCCCAACAGATAATAAGTTTACAGATGTGCTTGTTGAGTCCAGTCTTCTCTCGGGATTTTAACATTAGGACACCACCGGAATGCCGCTGTTACTGCCTCAACCTCCATTCTCATGCTGGGGGTCGTAGTCTCATATGCCAGACTCTCCTTTTTCAAGACTCGCCCATTAGCCTTTGCAATAAAGCCCCAGCCACTACATCTGTTTGTCACCACTGACCCATCGGTGTAGATGACTATGTCACCTTGATGTGTGTTGCTCTGGATCAGCTGTTACACTTCAAACTCAGTGCGGCCCGCTGCCCATTCTCTGCACTCACGATCCAGTGTTATTATTACATTGTGCCAGTCCGTCATGTCTCCCGGAACTTTAACCCACTCTCTTTCACGATTGATGGTCTCTAGATCACACACACCTGACTTATAGAAAGTTCTGTCTGTGCCATCCAGGACCTGCCTCGTCTTAGTCTATGATCCTTGACCATATCCATTGCAGCATGCAGCGGGTGAACTCTGTCTGCGGCAACACTCAGGTTCCATTCGGCCTGAAGGAGACTATGCCTATCCGTCATTGTTGGTAGCGCCAGGATATGCCTCATGTGAGATCAGAATGGATAGACAGCATTCGGGAGGCACATTTCACATCACTCACATGGGTGCACGCAAGTAGTAAGGTACGTCCTAACTACACCTTAAATCTGGAGTCTCTCCAGATTTGTGACGTCATATTTTACTATATAAAAAGTATAGCTCCAGATCGATGGCGTAAACAACCGACTCCAGAATTTTCAAGGAATGCAACCCATGAATAAAAAATCGGACGTATTTTTGCACTGTTAGTTCCCTTTTTTGGTGAGAATTTTATGTCTTTAAAAATTTAACTCTTTCGCTACCGTGAGCCCATCTGGTGCCACAATGGATCCGCTGTGAAGGCAATTGGTACTTTTATTGCCACAAAATTATCAGTGGTTTATTTGATTCATTTCTGCTCCATTTCGGAATTTTAAGTTACAGTAAACTGAAAAGTCGCACAGCAGAAATATAGCTACGTCATGATTGAGTCGTCAAACATTAGTTAACATTGGATTTTTGTGTATTTTCAGTTTTAAAGTTGTTTATTTTGGTTTTTCACAATGGAAACGCCTACCAGTTTGCGTCCACGTAGTATGACTTGAGATCAAGCTAGATTATTGTTTATAACTGTTTTAAACAATAGTGATTCCGATATCAGTGAATATTTAGAAAGACGTTTTAGTTGTGTCTAAAGTTTTAGCACGTGGTGATAAAGAAAAACCAGTGAATGTTCGTCAACAGCTGAGAGTCTGACAACGAAGCACGAATGGCTGAAGTTTACGTCTGTCATTATTGCTATGGGACTTGACCCAAGACCATGTATCAAAGACTACTGGTGTACAAGTGCACATTTATATACTCCTTGGTATGCGACTGCCACTAAGTTTCCCAGTAATCGATTAGAATATATTTATCACACCATGTTTCACGTATGTGAACTAGAGGCAAAAAAAAAATTGATCCTCTTATTGACATGATTCTGAAGAAATTCCAGGAAGCATTTTACCCATTTGAAAATGTGTCCATTGATGAAATGATTATTTGGTGGAAGGGCTAAAAAAAAGCTAAAAGACCATGCATTGTTGTCTCTACCAAGTCTGTAGTTAGAACTGTTGAGAGCGGATTGCGAAAACCGCAAAGCAAGCCGAAGATGATCTCCATGAATATAACATGGCGATGAATGGCTGCGACAGAATGGACCAAATGGTTAGATATTATAATATCCATGATAGGAAAACCATTAAGTGGTGGAAGAAGATCTACTACTGGATCTTTAAAATTGCACAGATCAATGCTCACATCCTACATTCCATATGGCAAACAGAGAAAGGAGGAAAAAAATTGTCATTGAAGGATTTCAAGTAAAGGAAAGTGCTCAATGCGAAGCAGCTCAGAGTATTCCTGAAAGTTTGACACTCTGCCTGCCGAAGAATTTCAGTCTGTTGCAGGAAATTATGCCGAAAGAGTTACATGAGCCAAGCATTTAATAGAATTTGTCGGTGTCAATAGAGACTGTGTTTTTTGCAGCACTCGAACTAAATGACACATATCATCTTTTGTTTGCTCCGGCTGCACTAATAGACCACACTTGTGCGCCAAAGTTTGCTTTGCAGCCTATCACAAATCGACTGCCACATATAGTAAATAAAAACAAACAGACATGACAATTAAATGTAAATCTGCCAAGTGTTTTCCTAATTTTTGTCTGAAAAAAAGAAAAATACATGATTCAGAATCTGCGGCAAAACTTCTTTTCGGATGATTGATTGGGAGCAATTGTATTTATAGTTTAGAAAAGTGTTGTTTGTTCAGTAAATTCAACAGGATTAGCAGTGATCCATCCATTGGCACCTTTCCGTCTTGACAGACGATAGTTTGGTACATTGTGCTTTAAAAAGGCTTAATAACTACGATCCATGGCGGTGGCGAGTGTGGCTGGTAAGGCCAATTCTTGCTGCAAATGTTTGCCCACAGTAGGTGCATGTGAAAACATGGTCATTTCCACCATTTTGCACCATCTTACGTCTCTCACGCTCTGTGTGTGCTTTATCTGCAATCATTTTCTCCTTTGTCTTTATTCCGTTTCTGATAGTTGCCCTCCATGCAACACGTTCAGCGGCGACGTGCTCCCAGTGTGCATTATCAATGCCTGTATCAATCATGTCCCGCTTACACACATCTTTGTATCGTAGTAGAGGCCGACCCTGAGATCTCCTACCCGTCTGTAATTCACCAAAAAAGATGTCCTTTGGTATTCTACCATCATCCATCCTCCTAACGTGTCCTATCCATCTAAGTCTACGAAGACTGAGCATGGAATACACCGTCACACAACCTGATCTTTCCAATACTTCAGTATTTGTGATTTTGTCTTGCCACTTAATACCAAGTATTCTTCGCAGACACCGCATATGAAAGCTGTTTAAACGTTTCTCTTGGCGTGAGTAAGTTGTCCAGGTTTCACTGCCATAAAGAAGAGTACTAAGGACACAGGTTTGGAAGACGAGGACTTTTGTTTTGGCAGTAAGCTTCCTGTTCTCCCAGACTCTTTTTGCTAACATGTTCATTGTTGTTGCTGCCTTGCCAATCCTGATGTTGATTTCCTGATCGAGGGATAATTTGCTATTTACCTCTGATCCTAGATATGTAAAATGGTCTACTATCTCCAGTTCGGCGTCGTCAATAAAGATTGATGGTACACCATGTGCACCTTGTGACATAATCTGTGTCTTCTTTTTGTTAATTGTTAAACCAAATTCACAACAAGCATTGGAGAATGCAGATAGTAGATGTTGTAATTCTTCCTCAGAGTGGGTCGTAATCGCAGCATCATCCGCAAAAAGCAACTCTCTGATTAGTACCCTGCTAATTTTGGTCTTGGCCTTCAATCTCTGAGCATTATAGAGGCCACCATCTGAGCGTGAATGAATGTATATACCATCATCCTGATCACGAAAGGCATATTTCAGTAGAAGTGAAAAGTATATTCCAAAGAGGGTGGGAGCTAGTACACAACCTTGCTTAACTCCACTCTTGATTTCAAACTCTTCAGAAGTTACACCATCAAACTTGATTATACCCTTCATGCCTGTGTGGAACGATTCCACAATGGACAGAAGAGTTGGTGGGCAGCCAATCTTCTTTAGTGCTTTGAACAGACCCTCACGACTGACCAAATCAAATGCCTTTGTGAGGTCGATGAAGGCAATAAACAGTGGCTGATTTTGTTCCCGGCATTTTTCTTGCATCTGTCGCAATGAGAATATCATATCAATGGTAGACCGGTTCTGACGGAAGCCACACTGTGATTCGGGGTAGACTTGATCTCCCAGGACTTGAAGTCTGTGCAGGACAATTCTGGCAAATACTTTCCCAACAATACACAGAAGTGAGATACCCCTATAGTTGTTACAGTCGCTCCGATCTCCCTTGTTCTTGTACAGCGTTATGATGTTTGAATCTTTGAAATCCTGTGGGACTTGTCCTTCTCGCCAGCATAGCTCTATTAGCTGGTGGATCTGTAGAGCGAGTGTGTCTTGCCCACTCCTGATTACCTCTATTGGAATCCCATCCTTACCTGGAGCCTTGCCAGATGCAAGCTCATTTATAGCACACTTAACTTCTGTTATAGTGGGAAGTGTGTCCAGGTGGTCAAGAGTTGGCAGGGCCTCTATGGCGTTGAGGGGATCATCCACTAGCTTGGTCTCACTTGAGTAAAGCTCTAAATAGTGCTCGACCCATCTATCCATCTGCTGTTTCTTATCAGTGATGATTTCTCCAGTCAAGGTTTTCAGCGGTGCACTTCTTTTGATCATTGGACCACAGGCTTTCTTTATCCCTTCATACATGCTTCTGATGTTTCCCTTATCACTTGCGATTTGAATGGACTCACATAACTTGATCCAATAGTCATTCGCACACTGCCTGGCAGCCTTTTGTACATCCTTCCTTGCTTGCTTCAGCTCACTCAGAGTGTTACGCGTTGGTCTTTCCTTGTTTCTTAAGAGAGCTATCTTCTTTTTATCAATCAAGGGCTGCAGTATCTGGCTGTTTGCCGCAAACCAGTCCTGCCTCTTATAATCCACAGTGCCGTAAACCCCTACCGCTGTTTTATAAATAGTTTCCTTAAGTTTACTCCATTTATCATTTACTATACAATTTTCTGATGTATCATTGAAAGGGTCTTCAAGTTGCTGTTGAAATTCAAAGCACTTTCCAGGATTGTGAGTGTTAGTAATATTAATCCTGGGGCTAGACTTGTGTTTAGCTGTGTAGATTCTCTTTGGTCTCAGTCTAACCCTTGCAACAACCAAAGAATGATCTGTATCACAGTCAGCACTGTGATAACTTCGAGTTAATGATGTATGGTTCAGATGTTGTCTCCGTGTGATAATGAAGTCCAGCTGATGCCAATGGCCGGATCTTGGATGTTTCCATGTGACCTTATGCATCTCTTTTGTTTTAAAAAAGGAGTTTGTAATACATAGGTCATTTCTAGTGCAATGCTCCAGCAGCCTTTGCCCATTATCATTCATGCGACCGATGTTGTATTTTCCAAGGCACACTGGCCATGAACTCGAGTCCTTGCCCACACGAGCATTGAAATCACCGAGCATATAAATGTAGTCGGATTTTGGAACTGCCTTGATCGCAGAGTCTAGCTGCTCATAGAACATATCCTTCACATCATCAGAGGAAGCGAGTGTCGGTGCATATGCAGTGAGAATGGTGGCAAATCCACAGGAGGTTGCCAAGCGCAGTGATAATAATCTTTCATTACCTCCAGTTGGGATATCAATCATTCCCAGTAGCGAATTCTTCACTGCAAAGCCCACACCATGTTGCCTTTTTTCTGCCTGCCCTCTTCCCTTCCAAAAAAAGGTGTAATTGTTTTCCCTGAGTGACCCTTCCTCAGCGAGGCGAGTCTCCTGCAGGCCAGCAATATCAATGTTAAGACGATCGAGTTCAGCATCAATCACAGCCGTTTTTCTCACATCGTCAATATTTGTCAAGTCAGTGGAAAATCCTGGACACATGGTTCTCACGTTCCAGGTTGCAAGCCGTAGCTTGAGGTTTCTATTCTTTTTATTAGTACCTTGTGCATTGGTTTTACAGCCTGCGATTCAGATTTTGTCCTAGCCCCAAGCACCCATTGAAGCAGGCAGGCTGTGGCGGATCAGCACCCAATTGGCTGGGGGCTGCCCAGCTTGAGGCGGACGGTAGCTGATCAGTGACACCTGTAGGTGTCTCCCACCGTCAGAGGCAACGCGTGGCGCCCCATGTCTACGCCAACTGACAAGGACTTATAACCCGTAACAGTTGCCTCTCGCTTTGATTCCGAGACCGGTTAAGACCAGGGATGGAGTTATTGCCTCTCCATAGCACAAAGCCTGGGCTAAAATAAAGAAACCATGTGTTGCCCATGCAGCATGATCCCTCTCTCGGCCTGCCTAGTTCACTCCAGAGGAAAGTTTACACCTATAATCTGGAACAAGACAAGCTGCAGAAGCTGCCGGATCAGCAAAGCAATGCTCTAACTGTCCGCCTGTCGGAGCTTCGATCCTAGACCAGCTGCCAACCAAGGCTTAGGGCCTGGTCTGCCCTGCCATGACTTATTTTGTCTTTGGGTTGCATTTCCTCGCACCAGGATAAGGCTAGTACCCTCCCAATTGCGCTCTTCCGCCCGAAGCCGTTGGCACAATGTGGGGTGTCGGGTTTGGTAAGCGCCGCCCAACATTCGGCGCTGACAGAAAGCAGGTAGTACCGTCTACTGTCTTACGGTAGCTCAGTCATATCTGACTAAGACCTGACTCCTGACCTGACTCCTAGCAGTGATCAGGATATTGGATAACAACGCCCACTTGGTAAGTGCAATGTTTACATTATTTTTACCTCCTTTTGTCCAATTATTTTACAAATTATATTATTATTTTTATTATATTTACAACCTAAAGCAAAAATGCTCCTACCAACATATTCCTTGTGCAATCCCCTTTATTTTGATATATATACAACATTTCTGCTACAATTTTAACCATTTTCATAACATTATTGTGACATACACCAACTTCCAGATTTCGGTCATTAGTTTTTTTCATTTTTGTGAAAAAGACATGGTTCAGAATTTGCACCAAAACTTCCTTTTGGGTGATTTAAATGAGCAATACTGTTTATATTCTTGAAGACAAGTGGTGTTTGTTTGATTATTCAGTAAACTAGCTGCCCGGCCCGGCTTCGTCCAGGATCTGGCGGGTATCTATCTATCTATCTATCTATCTATCTATCTATCTATCTATCTATCTATCTATCTATCTATCTATCTATCTATCTATCTATGTATCTATGTATCTATCTATCTATCTACCTGTCTGTCTGTCTGTCTGTCTGCTTGTCTGTCTGTCTGTCTGTCTGACCCGGCCCGGCTTCGCCCAGCTCCTGGTGGGGAGCATCTCATTTAATTCATATAAGTAGTCATATAAGTTCCCGTTCCCAACTATCTATCTGTCTGTCTATCTGTTTGTCTATCTGTCTGTCTGACCCGGCCCGGCTTCGCCCAGACCCTGATGGGGAGCAAATCATTTAATTCATATAAGTAGTCATATAAGCTCCAGTTCCCGACTATCTGTCTGTCTGTCTGTCTGTCCGACCCGGCCCGACTTCGCCCAGGCCCTGGTGGGGAGCAAACCATTTAATTCATATAAGTAGTCATATAAGCTCCCGTTCCCGATCTATCTATCTATCTGTCTGTCTGTCTGTCTGTCTGTCGTGTCTGTCTGTCATGTCTGTCTGTCTGTCTGTCTGTCTGTGTATGTATGTTCAGCCCGAACATAATAACAAAATATAGATAGAATAGAAGAATAGATAGAAAATATTATTGGAAGAGATATATCTAAAGTAAACTTGGCTCCCGTTCCCGACTATCTGTCTGTCAGTCTGTCTATCTGTCTGTCTATCTGTCTGTCTGACCTGGCCCGGCTGCACCCAGTCCCTGGTGGGGAGCATCTCATTTAATTCATCGTCAATCACCTCATTTAATCTATAGCCAGGGGACTTAACTTAAGATATAACAATGCTACTAAAAGTTATATCCCTTTTTATATATATTGTTATATTTTCTTATGTTCAGTCATGCAATTACAAAATTAAATTTTAGGAATGTAATAGCTGATAGCTGATAGATAAAACTATGACAGTTGGTTGTACAGGAATGAAAGGAAAACGTGTAGAAAATTTCATCTCAATTGGTTGGACCGTTCGCGAACGCATAAAGGACGGACATACATACATACATACACACATCGATTTTTATAGATATAGATTAAACATGATTAGCAGTATAGGAGTGTAGAAAACACATTATAAGTGCAATGTGTACATTATTATTACCTCTTTTTGTCCAATTATTTTTCAAATTATATTATTATTGTTATTATATTTACAACCTAAAGCAAAAATTCTCCTACCAACATATTCCTTGTGCAATCCCCTTTATTTTGATATATAATACAACATTTCTGCTACAATTTTAACCATTTTCATAACATTATTGTGACAGACCCCACCTTCAAGATTTCAGCCATTATTTTTTATCATTTTTTGTGAAAAATACATGGTTCAGAATATGCACCAAAACTTCTTTTTTGGTTATTTTAATGAGCAATACTGTTTATATTCCTGAAGACAAGTGGTGTTTGTTTGATTATTCAGTAAATTAAACATGATTAGCAGTATAGGAGTGTAGAAAACACCTTATAAGTGCAGTTTTTTAAATAATTTTTACCTCTTTAATTTCAGTTGTTATTATTAAACCTCTCATTATTGTCATAATATTTGTAACCTATCAATTAATTATTAACACTGTCATGTTCCTTGTGCAATCCTCTTTAATTTGATATGTAATACAGTAGATCTGCTACCATTTTAACCATTTTAAAAGCATTATTGTAACACACCCCTAGTTCCAATTTTCTGCCATAAATTTCTGTTTGGTCACAGCCCAGTTTTTGTTTGGTAGTGAAAGAGTTAATAACTACTGATGGTATTAGTTGTAGTGGGTGATGCTTAAACACTATCATCCAATGATTGATGCTGTGTTAGGGTTACAGTGCTCTTCCTCCTCAGTGTGATCCTTTTTTATTTCGTCTTCTTTCTTTATCTGTATTGGGCATAAAACTATCATCATTCCATTGGTGATGTGTAAGGGATAGGGCTACAGTGCATTTTCTCGGCGTGGTCTAGGAGGCAAGCGGGCGTGGGGTGGGAGCTCAGGAGTGGCGCGTGGGTGTCGGCATGTGGGGTAGGACTAGACGGTTCGAACCTCAAGCAGCGACAGGAGTCAAATGAAAAAAACCACTTATAAGTAAAAATGTAAATATGGCGGTTATTAGTGATCTGTAGTGGTATAACACTATCATCATACGGGTTACAAATGAAAACCTTAAAAAGTAAATATGGCCGGTATTATTGTATGTAGTTGGTATGGCTTAATGGCATTCGTTGTTACGGGGTTGGTAGCGGTTATTATTGATCTGTAAAGTGTCATAGTGGAGTAAACACTATCATCATAGGGTTACACATGAAAACCTTAAAAAGTAAAAAATGACCGATATTATTGATTGTAGCGGGTATATCTTAGTGAAATTTGTTGGTAAGGGGTGGGTAGCGGTTATTAGTGATCTGTAGAGTGTCGTAGTGGCCTATACACTATCACCACACAGGCTACAAATGAAAACTTTAAAATGTAAAGATGGCCGGCATTATCGACTGTACAGGCTATGGCTTAGTGAAATTCGTTGGTAAGGGGTGAGTGAGTAGCGGGGTAGCTAGATAAGTGCTTCCGAACAATATCATCACATGGTTTTCAGAGCTTCAAATTACAACCTTAAAAAAGTAAAAATGACCGATATTATTGAATTTAGCGAGTATAGCTTAGTGAAATTCGTTGGTAAGGGGTGTGTGAATGGAGGAAAGGTTAGATAGGTGCTTCTGATCATTTTTAAGAGGTGGTGGAGTGGCGGGGTGGCTAGATAAATACGTCCGGCTGTTGTTAAGAGGAGGAGTTGCTAGATAAAGACTCTCCGTCGTTGTTAAAGGGTGGGTGAGAGGAAGAAAGGCTATGTAGCAGTATCTGATCATTGTTAAGGGGTGGTCGAGTGGCGGTGGGCTAGATAAATACGTCCATTCCTTGATAAGAGCCGGAGGTTAAGTCTCATATTCAAGCCTGGGGCATGAACTCATATTTGGCTCAGTTGAGGGTGACCTCCAGGGTGTCTCAACACGCGGCGATGCCATTAATGAACGTGCGTGAACATGTTCAGACATGCCTTTGGGGAAAACTGGAGGATGACTAAGAGCGTACTTACTTCATAACGATACAGTCGAGACACTTGGGTAATGGTCACATCGGATCAAATATGGCGCTGCTTCCGGTCACATGTGTAATGACTACAACCAGACCACGTGCTCACTGGCTACGAGTGGTCAAATATGACTCTGCTTCCGGTCGCAAGTGGCAATGGCTAAAACCAGACCACGTGGGCAATGGTTCCATCCTGTCAAAAATGGAGCTGCATCCGATCACACTTGGGTGATGGTCACATCCGATAAAATATGGCGATGCTTCCGATCATATGTCTAAGGGATACAATCGAAGCACGTGGTTAAGCCGGTTAAAGATGGCACTGCTTCTGGTCGCAAGCATAAAAATACAACAAGACCAAGTGCTCACAAGCTAAATCCGGTAAAATTGGCGCCGCATCCGGGTATATGTGTAATGATACAGCTAGAACTCGTGGTTAAGAAAGATACTACACAAAAACTGTCGAGTATGATTATTTCTTCTTTGGTGAAGTTCTGTTTTAGTATATCCTGCAGTCGAACCGTTACTAGGTCCGCAAAACTACCACCCTCACCATATTCACAAGAATGACTCAATGGATTCTCGGCTTCTTGATTATGTGGGACATTAAGACACGCCATGCAATAGCTGTTTGGCTCTGCTCTTAGGATGCTCCACAGTTTGCTAATTAGGTTTTAATGGGCATACATATCTGTAAAACAATTATAAGAATAAGTTAATATAATATCGTTATAGAAACACATATTATAAATAAAAGCTCTGTATCTGACATGCACGCTCTGTAACAGTCATATATTTCTATCGATAATGGGTTTGTAGATCCCACAAGACACTTTAACCTTCCCATATGACTACACACGACTACCTATATTATTACGGTACCCCCATGTCGCTGTGTTTAAAAGTTCGAATGCCAGCTGTATTCCATGTCGTCCCACCCTATCATAATATATGAAAAAATATTTTGTCTATTCAGTTATGTGCGTCTAGCACCATATATCCCTATATTATACTAGTATTGTTAGGTTAGCCGTATGCCTACTTGGAGAAACACAATGAAAAAAATGTCGTCCCAGCCTACCATACTATATGAAGAAATGGCTTTTCTCTTCAGTTATATGCGTCTAGCACCACATATCCCCTGTATTGTACTACACGATATGTCTGTATTATACTAGCATTGTTAGGTTAACTGTATGCCTACTTGGAGAAACACGACGAAAATGTGAAAAGATTTATTAAAAAATAAAGCCAACTTACCATTAGCGACCTGCCACATGGTGCTCTGGTTGCTGTTCACTGAGACCGGTACTTCTAGACAGCGAGTGGTGGACGTTAAATACACGATATCTGCTGAAGTAGACTCCTGACTCAGCGGAATATTGTCTGGACATGTCTGAGCTTGATACAATCACGTGCTAAGGTCGTGGCCTATCACCGCGACTTATTCATCAAGAGTTGGGTCCCTTGATTCGACACTCGACAGTTTTTGTGTAGTATCTTTCTTAACCACGTGTTCTAGCTGTATCATTACACATACACCGGATGCGACACCATTTTTACTAGTTTTAGCTAGTGAGCACGTGGTCTGGTTGTATTTTTATGGATGCTACCGGAAGCAGTGCCATCTTTAACTGGCTTAATGTGCTTTGATTGTATCCCTTAGACATGTGACCGGAAGCATCGCCATATTTGATCGGATGTGACCATCACCCAAGTGTGATCGGATGCAGCCCCATTTTTTATCGGGTTTAGTCAGTGAGCATGTAGTCTGGTTGTAGCCATTGCCACTTGCGACCGGAAGCAGAGCCATAATTGACCACTTGTAGCCAATGAGCACGTGGTCTGCTTGTAGTCATTACACATGTGACCGGAAGCAGTGCCATATTTGATCAGATGTGACCATTACCCAAGTGTCTCGGCTGTATTGTCATGTGGTAAGTACACTTTGATTGATCCTCCAGTTTTCCCCAAAGACATGTCTGAACATGTTCACGCACGTTCATTAATGGCATCGCCACGTGTTGAGACACCCTGGAGGTCACCCTCAACTCATCCAACTATGAGTTCATGCCCCAGACTTGAATATGAGATTTAACCTCCGGCTCTTATCAAAGAATGGACGTATTTATCTAGCCACCTCGCCACTCGACCACCTCTTAACAATGATCAGATGCAGCTTCATAGCCTTTCTTCCACTCACCCACCCTTTAACAACGACCGAGAGTCTTTATCTAGCACCCCCTCCTGCTCTTAACAAGGACCGGACATATTTATCTAGCCACCCCGCCACTCGACCACCCCTTAACAATGATCAGAAGCACTTATCTAACCTTCCCTCCATTCACATACCCCTTACCTACGAATTTCGCTAAGCCATACTCGCTAAATTCTATAATATCGGTCATTTTTACTTTTTTAAGGTTGTAATTTGAAGCTTTGAAAACCATGTGATGATAGTATTCGGAAGCACTTATCTAACTACCCCGCTACTCACTCACCCCTTACCAACGAATTTCACTAAGCCATAGCCGGTACAGTCGATAAAGCCGGCCATCTTTACATTTTAAAGTTTTCATTTGTAGCCTGTGTGATGATAGTTTATAGGCCACTACGACACTCTACAGATCACTAATAACCGCTACCCACCCCTTACCAACAAATTTCACTAAGCTATACCCGCTACAATCAATAATATCGGCCATTTTTAACTTTTTAAGGTTTTCATTTGTAACCCTATGATGATAGTGTTTACACCACTATGACAATTTATAGATCACTGATAACAGCCTGTTCTTTTGTATGGATGTGAAACTTGGACAATGTGCAGTCAAGCTGAAAAACATCTGATGGCTGCAGAAATGTGGTTTCTGAGGAAAATGCAAAGAATACCATGGACAGATAGAAAAACCAATGACCAAGTACTACAAGAGACAAATGAAAATCGTAGATTGATTAGAGAAATTAGACGTAGACAGTCAAAATTTTTTGGACATGTTATGAGAAGAAATGGACTGGAGAACTTAGTGACAGCTGGCAAGATCGAAGGGAACAGACCAAGAGGAAGACCGAGAGGAAAATACCTGGATGGCTTGGCCACATGGCATGGACGAGACAGGAACACTGAGCTGATCCACGACTCTGGTGATTGAGTGAAATGGCGAATCATGACCGCCTACGCTTTTCGGCATGGCACATGATTGATTGATTGATTGATTGATAACAGCTACCCACCCCGTAACAACGAATGACACTAAGCCATACCAACTACATCCAATAATACCAGTCATCTTTACTTTTTAAGGTTTTCATTTGTAACCCGTATGATGATAGTGTTTACACCACTACGACCTCTACAGATCACTAATAACCGCAATATGTACATTCTTACTTATATGTTTTTTTTTCATGTGACGCCTGTCGCTGCTTGAAGTTTGATCTGTCTAGTCCTACCCCACATGCCGACACCCGCTCCCCACCCCTGAGCTCCCACCCCACGTCCGCCCGCCCCTAGACCGCCCCAAGGAAACGCATTGTAACCCTATCCCTTACACATCACCAATGGAATGATGATAGTATTATGCCCAATACAGATAAAGAAAGGAGACGAAATAAAGGATTACACTGAGGAGGAAGCGCACTGTAACCCTAACACAGCATCAATCATTGGATGATAGTGTTTAAGCATCACCCACAACAACTAATACTATCAGTACTTATTAAATTTTTAAAGACATAAAATTCTCACCAAAAAAGGAAAGTAACAGTGCAAAAGTACTTTCGATTATTTATTTATGGGTTGTATCTCTTGAAAATTCTGGAGACGGTTTTTTACGTCATCGATCTGGAGGTATACTTTTTATATAGTAAAATATGACGTCACAAATCTGGAGGGACTCCAGATTTAAGGTGTATTTAGGACGTACCTTACTACTTACGCACCGGGACATCTCGGAGTTAAACATAATGAACGCTCAGACCAGCCGGCAAATGATACACCAATGCACACGGGAAGAAGCATGGGCAGGGCGGATATCAATGCAGTACGGACTCGGTTGACTATAGTAACCAGCATGAAGCTAGCCCGAATCACTAGTTTTGCGTGAACCCTGGTCAAACACATCAACGCCCCCTGTGAGGTTACGACAAGATATACCATAGCCAGCTCTTTGTGGGAACAGTGGGCAGAAATACCGCGGGATGACTGCTGCATCGTAGGGCTGAGTGCGTGTGGGAATGCCCATTGTGCAGTGACATCGTTGAAGATAACATAACACAGAGTAACATAACAATGTCGAATGAAAGATCTTGCCGCCCCATATATTTGATATTAGTCCACCCAGTTTCCAAATTCGTAAGCTAAAACAGAAGACAGCCCTAGGGACGTGTTTGGTTACTGTTAGTGTTTGGTCTGGCATAACTTTCTGCAAGCTATTAAGTCCTGTTGTATGGTACAGATACATTAGTTAAATACTGTTTTATCATGCACATATATTATTTAAGTGTTGTTTATGATACCAATAGATTAGTTAAGTATTGTTTTATGGCATTTCTGCAAGTAATATGTCCTACCTGGGACAATAAATAACAGACGATGGGCAAGTGTCGTAAGGCAGAAACAAGTCTACTTTGTGGCGAAGGAGTTTCAGACGCAATTCGTAATCTAGCATACATGTGTTCGAAACACAGCTGCGGATGAAATGGTAGGCAGCAGACCAACCTTGTTTTTCTTTTTATACATTGGTATGAATGCCGGTCTTTGTCGGAAAGCAATGGACATTTACTGAGCGTAAACTTGCCAAGAAATCACTTTCAGCCAAACAAGACTGGGGATAGCCATACGAAGTCCTGTAAAGGATATGCAACTTCATTCTTTTAATAATAAAAATATATTATCTAAGTGCTGTTTTATCATAAAAATATATAATTTAATTAGTGTTCTATTTATTTAGTGTTTTGTGGTTCTAATATGTTATTTAATTAGTGTTTTATGATACAAATATGTTACTTAATTAGTGTTTTATGATACAAATATGTTATTTAATTAGTGTTTTATTATACAAATATATTATTTAATTAGTGCTTTGTGATGCAAATATGTTGTTTATGTAGTGTTTTATGAAGCAAATATGTTGTTTATGTAGTGTTTTATGATTCAAGCGTTATAGCCTTCCGTTGATTGTGATGGCATGAGGTGACTGTCTCTCTGAAACAACAACAACAACAACAACAACAACAACAAAACGTCAAACAAAAACGCAGGGCTTGATTACGACGTGCTCTAAAGAACACAGAACTAACATTTACCCAGGCAGGTAACCCGGTCAACACATGCCTGACAAAGTTGGATGTGTCGGCCGAAAGGCGCAACAAATATCACAGCTGGACTGTAAACAGACACAACTCAATTACACCCCCCCCCCCCCCCCAAAAAAAAAGCGTCCCAGCCGAACGCCGAAGAAGATGAGCTAACATTGAATCATAGAAATATATTATTTAACTATAAACCTCTGTGGCCGCAGTAGTACGCTCGCTTGCCGGCCCGATCGTCGCGCGGTCACATCCCATCGAGATGCCGGATTTTCTGCTTCTTCTTTCGTTCGCTTGAAATGTGTCTATAGCTGAAATGTTGTCTCTTGTATGAATATAATTGTATATTTTAGCAGGGTTTATCTTCCACTGTCGTCTCTCTAGGACAGAAGGTTTGCCTAGATATGTTGTATTTTGGGCAGTCTTGGAATATGTGCTCTGCTGTCTGAGGCGCCAATCCACATGTGCTCATGGCTGATTCACCAATCTTGAATTTTGTATATATGTGATTGCGTAATCTATTGTGTCCTGTTCTGAGGCGCAGAATAATGACTTGTTCTGGTCTGTCCATAATGTGGTAGTCATCTTGAGCCGATTTTGGTGGCTTTCTGACTGATTTGATCATTCTGTTCTTTTGGTGGTATGTAGGCTAATGGGCACATCAGGCTGTTCTTCTTTGGCTCTTTCCTTAGCCAATTGATCAGCTCTGTCATTTCCGGGTACTCCACAGTGGGATGGTATCCACTGTATGGTGACCTTATGCTAAGTTCAGAAAGTAGTGTTCTTAGTACTGGCAATTTCCTAGACAGGAGCGCCTCGGGTACTCCTTTTGCATCTGCAAATAGCACCACAGGTTGTGTATCATGGCTGGTATTTAGTAATTTCTCTGTTGCTATCTTGAATGCCTCAATTTCAGTATCATAGTTATGGCAGTACTTTCCTGTTGGTACTCTGGCCGCGTTTCTGGTATTATTTGGGTATTCTGTGTACACTCCCGCTCCTCCATTTTGCGCTGACCCATCTGTGTAGACTCGGATCCAGAGGTCCTGTGTGTTTTCTTTACCAAGGAAGCTGAGAGTGGCTGTTCTACGCTGTACACTGTTCTGTTCTTCCTTGTCAAATATTCCTCTCACTTTTGTCTGGATTTGTAATGATAGTCTATGTTCATCTTTCCATGGAGTTCGCTCTGGAATAGTTTTCAGGGGGATACCAACTGTGGGCAGATCGGTGTTTTCTCTGCAGAGTTGTTTGGCCTGATGGATAAAACTACTTCTTTTCAACCGCCCCATAGCTAGGTTTTCAAATCTGTTCTTCATAGGGTGGCCTGGCAAGCTGAGGAACTTTTCTGCTTGTATTAGCGTTTTCGTATCTCTGCACTCTCTCAGTGCTTGTGTCCTCCCCATCTTCTCCATCTCCACTATAGGGGTTGATCTCATCCCTCCTGTGGTGACTCTAAGTGCTTGATTTTGCACCTTGTCCAGCTCTTGTAGGGTGGTTTTTGATGCTGAGCACCATGCAGTTGACCCGTATTCCAGTTGTGGTCGTATGCTCTGTTGATAAACTTTGCTAAGTATTTTCGTACTGGCTCCCCATGTGGTTCCACTTAGCTTTCTCAGGATGGCTATTTTCCTTCTGGCTTTTGCTACTGCTTTGTTGATGTGCTTTCTCCATGTCAGCCTGTCATCATATGTTACTCCAAGGTATGTTGGTTCTTTATCTTCTCTAAGGGGTATTCCATTTATCTGGATGATCCCTCCTTTTTGTTTTGGAGAGAGGATAAATGGAGTGGTGCTGTACTTGTCAGTGTTGATGCTGACACACCATCTATTTGCCCACGCAACAAATGCATCTACAGCTTTTTGTAGCGGTTGGTAGCTACTGATGCATGTTTATTTGTGCTCCATAGAACCAGGTCTTCAGCGCCGAATGCCGCTTTAATTCCATGTGGGATTGTAATTTTAGACTGACCTCGTTCCCAGCTTGAACCAGACTGAAATGGGAACCAGGAAATATTCGGGGAAGCAAAGACGACCGGCCTGATACTGACCACTCCAATTCCAATTCCATTTTTCAAAACAAAAATTCCAAATTTGGCCTCGTTCAACCTGCTTCCTCAGCGTCGGTTATTGTTGAGGTCCGTGGTTTTTGTGGGTTCATTCACCCTAATTCTTGTCTTGTGAGTCCTATCTCGGACTGATTATGTCGGTTTGTGTCTGTGACGTCAGCTGGGGGCTCGGTCGGCGGCTATCCTTTGTGCTCGCCTGTTCTTGTGGTTTTCTTTGTTGGTGTAGGCTCCTGGCTCGTCTGGCTTGACTGGCTGCAGTCCTTATAAGGACTTTTTATTAGGTCTTTTAGTCTCCTTTTTTGTGTATTTTCTGTAGGAGCTTTTCGACGTTTCTATTTTCCTCCTTGTACTTTTTTTTTTTCATCTTCGAGTTTTAGCTTCTGCCATTCGCTTTTTTCCTCCGCGCTCAGCCATGGTTTTCTCTCTCCGTCTTCTATGTAGTACGAGTAGTCGGTATCCTGTTCCAAGATTCTAGTTGGGTATTCTACCGGTCTCCTGAGTTTTTCTGGTTTCTTCTTTTCTCTTTCAATCCAGCACCTTTTGAATTCCTGGTGTCTGAGTTTCTCAATCCTTGCCGACTCTCGTAGCTCCTCCAAGGTAGGCCACCGGGGCCTCTCCGTGTCGTCCTCAGGGTGCTCGTCTTGGTTTTCTTCGGATGTCTGGCGGGATATTGTCGTGGCTGGGTTGCTGGATTTGTCTAGCGGTTCCGGCTCGTCCTCTTGTTGGATGTCATCTTGCGGTTTCTCTGTGTGCTTTTCTGTTTCTTGTGCTGGTTTGTTTTGGGTTGGCTCCCTTTCAGTTGTTAGAATTTCTCTTACCGCTTTGATGTCTCGCAGAATCTCTTCATTTATCTTTGTCATCTGCCTCATATTCTCCACCTCTTGTTTGATGTCCCGCTGGATCTCCTTTATTTCGGCAAGAAGTTTCCCATTGTCGCTGGTTGGTGCCGATGTTTGCAGTAGCTTGACTTGCTTCTTTAGCTCCTCAATCTGGCTTTGCAGTTGCTCTTTCTCGGCTTGTGAGATGCATGTTGCTGGCTTGCACCTCCGCACTGCTTCGTTGTATGGTGTCTTTGTGGTGATGGCGATCTTTAAGACGTCTCTGTGTCTTTGCAGGTACGGACAGCCCAGGTATCTTGCTCCATGTTTGCCCAGGCAGTTGGCGCACTTTCTTTTGTTGTTGGGTGCTCGGAAGTCCGTGTCCAGCTTGGCCAGCGGACACTCCTTGAAGGCGTGGTGATCGGCGCAGTATCGACAGATTTCCGTCTTACTGCGACATGTTGCTCTGCTGTGGCCGGCCCTCTGGCATCTTGAACATTGATTGACTCTTGGGATGAATCTCTCTGGCTGTTGTATTTTCTTGTTGATTGATACTGTGGTCGGCATTTCGCTGCCCTCCGACGTTACCACTGACAAGGTTGTAGGTATCTTGGAGTAGGTGAGGAGCCGCTCCGCCTTCAAGAATCGGATGTGAAGATTCTCTTCTCGTAGCTGCTTCAGGATTTCTTCATCTGTCAGCTCCACTTGAATCCGCTTGACAACCCATCGGACTGTTTTTGAGTCGGTGTTTCCGACTCTGGTGTCTTTCTCCTCCTTCTTCTCTGTTGTCTTGATTCTTGTCTGTGTTGGGCTGTCGTTCTTCTCCCTCGTGGTAGCTTCAGAAACAGCTGAAGTATGGGTATTCTCTCCTGAGTTTTTTTGGTTTCTTCTTTTCTCTTTCAATCCAGCACCTTTTGAATTCCTGGTGTCTGAGTTTCTCAATCCTTGCTGACTCTCGTAGCTCCTCCAAGGTAGGCCCCCGGGGCCTCTCCGTGTCGTCCTCAGTGTGCTCGTTTTGGTTTACTTCGGGTGTATGGCGGGATATTGTCGTGGCTGGGTTGCTGGCTTTGTCAGATGTTTGTCATATACATGTCTAGATATATGTAAGTAATATATGTACTGACCACATCACATGTCCAGTCTATACACATGATACTGACCACATCACATGTCCAGTCTATATACTGACCACATGACATGTCCAGTCTATACACATGATACTGACCACATCACATGTCCAGTCTATATACTGACCACATCACATGTCCAGTCTATATACTGACCACAATACATGTCAAGTCTATATACTGACCACATCACATGTCCAGTCTATATACTGACCACATCACATGTCCAGTCTATACACATGATACTGACCACATCACATGTCCAGTCTATATACTGACCACATCACATGTCCAGTCTATACACATGATCCTGACCACATCACATGTCCAGTCTATATACTGACCACATCACATGTCCAGTCTATATACTGACCACATTACATGTCCAGTCTATATACTGACCACATCACATGTCCAGTCTATATACTGACCACATCACATGTCCAGTCTATATACTGACCACATCACATGTCCAGTCTATACACGTGATGGGTCCAGCACCATGCACCCACTACCCCGAGGCGCGGAGACCGGTTCTTCGCTAAGACCATTCCCAACACATTTGGTTTCTCTAAAGCCTTCATGGTTTTACAATTTACTTGAACATTTGTACATCAACATTCTAAGATGTGTATTATTTTGTCACATATTATTCTGTATGGTGCAGGCGGGCAGCTAGAGTTTTGCTTTGCTGATCCGGCAGCTTCTGCAGCTTGTTTTATTCCAGATGTAGAGGTGTTACCTTTCCTCTGGAGTAATCTAGACAAGCCGAGAGAGGGAGAATCATGCCGCGTGGGCAACACATGGTCTCTAAATTCAGCGCAGGCTTTGTGGTATGGAGAGGCATAACTCCATTTTACAAACTATCGTCTGTCAAGACAGCAAGGGGACAGTCTCATTATTCTGTAATAAACATTGAACATGTGTGCATCAACATTCTAAGTTGATTTTGTTTACATATTACTTTGTAATACACGTGTGTAAAGTAAATAAATATCTGCATCTATTCCTACAGCGTGTTGACTCACGTCAGAAGCTTTATATTGACTGTGTTGATTATTCCACATATTGTTTCTGGCGTCTGTGTTTACATTCACTAAGGAAATTTGTGAATTCTCTTCATTCCGATAATGAGCAACATCTGTACAGCCTTAGGGTAATCTCTCCCTGTCATGGCCGGATAAACCATGTCTCCCTCGGCAATGTCTCGGAGTCTGTAGACAATGAACAAGCAACTAGAAAGTCAAATATAGGCCCAGAGGGTGAGGATATACAGAAAAATCTGACGTATTTCATGGAAACAGAAACAATCAAATACAGAGGTTCTAGAAAAACTGGGAATGAAAAGAGAGGCAAGTGAAACATTTCAGCCACGTTAAAAGACATAACACTCTTATAAAAACCAAACTTGATGGTAAGGTTGAAGGCAAGCGAGCAAGAGATAGACAACGATGCAAGTGGGAAGTTAACATCAAGAGAGGGACGAACAGCAGGCTAACATAATGTGCAATCAAGGCGAGAGGGAGACAATGTTGGCGATCCATTGCAGCCAACTTCCATTGTGAAGACGGCACCTGATTGAATGAGTGAGAAACGGAAACATCCATAGCCCCAGGAGGCCACGTGAACAGCCAGGGCCAGTCTGTGTGCGCCGTGCTGAGTCCTGCTGCTACCATCATCATGTGTCAGGTCGCTTGCAGAAGGTCGCTCTCATTACAGCGCCTAGAACAGCTTGGGTGGCAGTGACGACACACAGCTCTCGTGACAGGGCCTAGAACAGCTTGGCTGACAGTGCCGACACACAGCTCTCGTGACAGCGCCTGGAACAGCCTGGGTGGCAGTGCCGACACACAGCTCTCGTGACAGCGCCTGGAACAGCCTGCCTGACAGTGTCGACACACAGCTCTAGTGACAGCGCGTGGAACAGCCTGGCTGACAGTGCCGACACACAGCTCTAGTGACAGCGCCTGGAACAGCCTGGCTGACAGTGCCGACACACAGCTCTAGTGACAGCGCCTGGAACAGCCTGGCTGACAGTGCCGACACACAGCTCTAGTGACAGCGCCTGGAACAGCCTGGCTGACAGTGCCGACACACAGCTCTAGTGACAGCGCCTGGAACAGCCTGGGCGGCAGTGTCGACACACAGCTCTAGTGACAGCGCCTGGAACAGACTGGGCGGCAGTGTCGACACACAGCTCTAGTGATAGCGCCTGGAACAGCCTGGCTGACAGTGCCGACACACAGCTCTCGTGACAGCGCCTGGAACAGCCTGGCTGACAGTGCCGACACACAGCTCTAGTGACAGCGCCTGGAACAGCCTGGCTGACAGTGCCGACACACAGCTCTAGTGACAGCGCCTGGAACAGCATGGGCGGCAGTGTCGACACACAGCTCTCGTGACAGCGCCTGGAACAGCCTGGCGGACAGTGCCGACACAGCTCTCATCGTTGTCAGTTGGTGTTTACTTGTCTGACTGTTGTTTGCCAAGTCGCAGATACTAACTTGAAGATAGTTAATGTAGCCACAAGTTCACACACATAATAACTCGGAGACAGGTAATTTTGCCACAAGTTCACACACACAATAACTTGAAGAAAGGTAATGTTGCCACAAGTTCACACACACAATAACTCAGAGAAAGGTAATGTTGCCACAAGTTCACATACACAATAACTCAGAGAAAGGTAATTTTGCCACAATTTCACACACACAATAACTCAGAGAAAGGTAATTTTGCCACAAGTTCACACACACAATAACTCAGAGAAAGGTAATGTTGCCACAAGTTCACACACACAATAACTCGGAGAAAGGTAATATTGCCACAAGTTCACACACACAGTAACTCAGAGAAAGGTAATGGTGCCACAAGTTCACACACACAATAACTCGGAGAAAGGTAATGTTGTCACAAGTTCACACACACACAATAACCTGGAGAAAGGTAATGTTGTCACACATTCAACACACGTACAAGATTGAGAAGTACAGTGGCATGGTCGCTAGACTGAGACAGGAAGGTTACAGTTACAGTGTCAGGCTATTCGCCGTAGAGGTGAGCGCAAGAAGTCTAGTCTTTCACTCCATGTATGATGCGTTAAAGCAGCTAGGCATCAAAGGACAAACGAGAACTCGGGCACAAAAACAACTGGGTGAGGCAGCTGAAAAGGCCTCGAGCTGGTTGTGGGAACTGCCTGTCGTGAAATCACTGTAATTTAACACTCAGATGATAAAAATACCAAAGACAGTTTGATTCGCAACTACAAGTTGTTTACTACGGGGAGTCGGTGAGATCAAACAGTGGAGTCGTCTTTGAAAGTTCCCACAAGACAGAAAATTGTAGGCTTGTTATTGTGACCCGATTGGGAAAATGCAGGAAACAGGCTACCTTGTTTTGGTTGTTGAAACAAGGGGGACCACTTTTGCATTGATTAAACAAAGGGGAGAGAAGATTTCTGAAATGGATAGTCTGCCCCTGGAACCATCTGATGTATTGACATCAAAGAACTTCACTAGAACACCCCAAGGCTCTTTGACAACAACATGACTTGTTTACAGTTAGTGTAGACAAGAAAGTTGACTTGAGCTGACGTGTTTCTGTACCGCTGTTAGGAATTCGGAGAGCATATACTGTGTTAGATTTAATTAAAGATTAACTAACATGTGTCTTTATGGCAAATTGTAGAGGTCATCCAGGTGTGATGCGGTGTTGCATAAGGTATTACCTATAGTGTATTTAGGCCTAATTAATATAGGCAGAAGCCTTGTAAAAACTAGCTAGGGTGAGGAAATGATTAGCTCTGTTAGTTGATAATAGTGAAGTGATGATTAGCTCTGTTAGTTGAGAATAGAGTAGTGAAGTGTGAATTAGCTCTGCTAGTGAGAATAGTGTAGTGGGGTGATATTTGGAGAGATTAAGGATGGGTTGGGAGATGGGGGAAGTGCCCAATAGTGAGATCTTTCAGTGGGGTGCCCACTGGGGTTCTGCACTCTGTTTATTGGTCTTTCCTTGTCATAGCCTGATTCAGACCTAGGTGATGAGCTCATCTGCTCTATGACAGAGTCTAGTTCGCTGATAAAAATCTGAGCGAGGCCGTAGGCCTACGCTCAGCTGGTAGGATCAGTGATGAGTGCTCTCACCAGGTGTGTATTTCTCTAACAGGTTCCCTGCCAGTTACGAAGAAGCTCTACACGAGTTTTGAAGAAGCTTTACACCGATTGGGCAGAACACCAGTTGAACAGTAAATGTTTTCTTACGAAAAATGAATAACGTCCAAGAAGAAAGGTTGTTCAATAATGTTTGGGCTGGGCCCATGATCAGGAGGGTCCACCGGAACAGGGCTCAGATGAGCGAAACCATTTAACGATTCCAGTGTGTTAAGGTTCACCTAGGATGGGTGTTGTTTGTTGATACACCACACATCATACGGACAATAGTAACTACACGAGAACTTTAAATGTAACATTCACATGGTGTGGTAGATTCCAGTGAAAACATTACAAGGGACATTGTAATTTAGACACTATAGACAATAGATAGGATCAAGTCTATTACCAACAACAGTGATACTTATTTTCACAGTACAGGGATTTGTACATTTTTAGGAACTATAGGAACTTATAATGTGGAGTGTGCAAACGGTCCATGATCGGTGGTAACTTATAGACTGTATCGATTACGGATGATCTTGTGCCCGGATTACCAGGTAGCTACAGAAGAAAGTCAGTGTCGGGCAGGAGAGATACATCACCGGGTGAGGTTGTCTTGTGCTGACCTAACGTGCTGTGGTGTGTCCTTGCAAGGATGCACTGACTGGGCTATTGATCTGAGGGTCCGATTCTACACACATTATAGAACACGTCACACATTCTTCACACACGCTTCTCACATACATTACACTTTTCTTTTAATAAATTAATTGTTATTAATTTTTAGAAGCTAGAGTTGTTGAGTATGTTGCGTTGGGGAAGAATGAGAGGGAGCATTATACAGCAGTGATAGAGAGAGAGAAAGAGGTGTCCATAAACTGACAGAGTTTTGTAGACGGATTCTAGGGGTTTCTCCAGGATAATGATAAGGGGTTAAAATATAATGTGGGTGTTGATTCCTCTCACTCCAGGGACGACACTTTAAACGGTTACACGACACTGCCGGGAAGGTAAAATGGGACAAGTCTCGAAAGTAATATGGTTAAAGCCCCTGTCTGTAACTGCTGGGCAAGCAACATCGGAACCAATCTCCCAATACGATCTAAAACTTGCACCGTCTCGTGTCGACTCTATAGCCTCTCCGAGCGAGGGCAGTGCATCTGAGTACGGGGCTGTTCGGTGGGGCAAATCGCCGCACGGTAGCAGTCGCAAAATCATGCAAATGACGGCTGAAGTCCAACCTCCAGACCAGGGCGGTAGTCGTGTCACGAAAGCCGCACTACGTAGCAGAGACCAAGAGATGGGTGGATGAACGTAGAGGAAGAGCCAGCTTCCCAGAGTGCGGCGCCGTGAACGGGCCATGAAGAAAGAGCATGGCAACAAAGACGAGAGGAAGCGACAGAGGCAGTGGCTGGGGAAGAAACTGGCTTCCCACGACCACGGGTGCTAGGATGGTGTGAGGGCACAAAGCACCGAGTCTCCTCCCTGATAGAGGGATGGCTTGAGAGTGGACATGTTCACAGTTAAGGCACAAGCACGGAACAACGCAAACGACCGAACGTGTCGCACGGCAGGGGAAAGACGCCCGAAGTCATTACCCAGACGGGCCTGCCCCTAGAAAATGTTAAAAAGTGAAAGGGCCAAAGCATTCGGGGAAAGGGGCCGGGGGGTACTTCTGACGATCAGAAGCCTCCAGCCGTGTTTGTTCAGCTACGGAGTTTGTATCACTGTCACAAGTTCATTCACTCAATAGTTTTAGTTTAGTCGACGGATCAACATCACGGCACACCCCTAAGTGCTCCGTTCAACTCCTGAGTCCGGAGAATTTCAGCTCAGTGCACGAACTCAGTAGCACCAGAGAGGATCCTGAAATACTTAACTCGAAATTTTGCCCGGGCAGCGCCGTTAGGCTACTCTTTTCTGATTTCCAACTGCCAAGGCATTTTTTTCGTGCGCAACAATACACATAGGCATCCGATCTCACTACTCAGAGACCAGGGGAAATTTTGTTACTAGAAGTCCACGTGAAAAATCCCGGCCCTCACCAGGGCTTGAACCCGGGACCTCCAGCACTCGAGGCGGACACCATACCTTGAGACCACTCAGCCCCGCATGTTGTAAGATGATGTAAAACACATACCACAATCATCACACTTTCTCTCCTGTGTGTGTTCTCTTGTGGTATTTTATGTTGTAAGATGATGAAAAACACATACCACAATCATGACGCTTGTAAGGTTTCTCTTCAGTATGTATTTGCTTGTGGGCCTTTAGGACGCAGATTTTATAAAAGAACACACACACACAATATATGACTCACACAATAACTTGGAGAAAAGTAATGTCACAAGTTCAGACACACAAACAATAACTTGAAGAACAGTAATGTTACAAGTGTTCTTTCTCTCTCTCACTAACACACATACACACACAAAAATAACTTGAAGAAAAGTAATGTTACAAGTTTTCTTTCTCTCTCTCACTCACACAAAATAACTTGAAGAAAAGTAATGTTACAAGTGTTCTTTCTCTCTCTCATTCACACATACACACACAAAATAACTTGAAGAAAAGTAATGTTACAAGTGTTCTTTCTCTCTCACACATACACACACAAAATAACTTGAAGAAAGTGTTCTTTCTCTCTCTCATTCACACACATCTTCTTCTTCAGCGTTCCGAGCTATTGAGGTTCTTTGCTGCAGATACAATCCGTCTCCATTCGTCTCTCTGGTTGACCTTCTCTTGCCAGTCGTTGATTCCAAGTGCTTGTAGGTCTGTATATATATTATCTCTCCACCGTCTTCTTGGTCTACCTCGGGGTCTACGGTCATTTATTTCCTCAATGTAAGCGAGTATTGTTTCCCTATTATCTTCCATTCTTTCTATATGCCCCAGCCATTGTAGTTTATTAGCCTTTATGATACCAGTGATTAGCGGGGACTTAAACAGATCATAAATAATAAATGTCTTTGTTACTTCTTTTCCACTCTCCACTTTGTGTATCCCTAATGGGTCCAAAGATGCGTCTTAAAACTTTTTTCTCAAAGGTTTGTAATAAGGCTTCGTCTCCTTTCGTTGTACTCCAGGTTTCAGAGCCATACAGCACAACTGGTCTGATCAGTGTTTTGTATATTGTGATTTTGGTGTTACGAGATAACGCATTTGATTTTAGTTGATGTTGTAGTGCATAGTATATCTTATTTCCGGAATTGATTCTAGTTTGTATTTCTTCCCTTATGATGTTGGAGCAGTTGAAGATTGTACCCAGGTATTTGTATGTTTCCTTTCTTTTAATGGTCATATTATCTATTTGTATGTGGCCAGAGTTTTTAGCCATTCCTTCTCTTGAAATTACCATATATTCTGTCTTATCTTGGTTGATAACCAGCCCCATCTGTTGGGCTTTTTCCTTTAAGTGAGTCAATATTTCCAATGTCTTTTGTTTATTTTCCCCTATAATATCTACATCATCGCCATAACCAAGCAGCTTGGATGTTCCTCCAATATCACAGTCCTCCTTTATCTTCCTTACAACTTTCTCTAGAGCCAGATTGAAGAGTAGCGGAGATAGTGCATCACCCTGTTTCAAGTCAGATGTTATTTGGAAAGGGTCTGATTTCCTGCCTTTATATGTTTCTATATTATAAGTATCTTCCATGCATAGTCTGGTCATGTTGATTAACATCCTTGGTATTCCAAATTCCTGCATAGCATTCCATAGACTATTCACACACAAAATAACTTGAAGAAAGGTAATGTTACAAGTGTTCTCTCTCTCTCTCTCTCACACACATACGTACAGCACACAAAATAACTTGAAGAAAGGTCATGTTACAAATGTTCTCTCTCTCTCTCTCTCATTCACACATACACACACAAAATAACTTGAAGAAAAGTAATGTTACAAGTGTTTCTCTCTCTCACTCACACACACATACGTACAGCACACAAAATAGCTTAAGAAAAGTAATGTTACAAGTGTTCTTTCTCTCTCTCATTCACACACAAAATAAATTGAAGAAAGGTAATGTTACAAGTGTTCTCTCTCTCTCTCTCTTGAAGAAAAGTAATGTTACAAGTGTTCTCTCTCTCACACAAAATAACTTGAAGAAAGGTAATGTTACAAGTGTTCTCTCTCACACACACACACACACAAAATAACTTGAAGAAAAGTAATGTTACAAGTGTTCTCTCTCTCACACACACACACAAAATAACTTGAAGAAAAGTAATGTTACAAGTGTTCTCTCTCTCACTCACACACACAAAATAACTTGAAGAAAAGTAATGTTACAAGTGTTCTCTCTCTCTCACTCACACACACAAAATAACTTGAAGAAAAGTAATGTTACAAGTGTTCTCTCTCTCACACAAAATAACTTGAAGTAAGGTAATGTTACAATCTCTCTCTCTCTCTCTCTCTCACAGACACACACGAACACACAATAACTTGAAGAAAAGTAATGTTGCCACAAGTTCACACACACACAATAACTTGCAGACAGATAATGTCACAAGTTCCCACACACACAATACTTAAAGAAAGGTAAGGCTACAAGTTCACACACACAAACACACACAACAACTTGAAGAAAGGTAATGTTACACATACAGACACACAATAATTTGAAGAAAGGTAATGTTACACATACAGACACACAACTTGGAGAAAGGTAATGTTACACATACAGACACACGATAACTTGGAGAAAGGTTATGTTACACATACAGACACACAATAACTTGGAGAAAGGTTATGTTACACATACAGACACACAACAACTTGGAGAAAGGTTATGTTACACATACAGACACACAATAACTTGGAGAAAGGTTATGTTACACATACAGACACACAATAACTTGGAGAAAGGTTATGTTACACATACAGACACACAATAACTTGGAGAAAGGTAATGTTACACATACAGACACACAATAACTTGGAGAAAGGTTATGTTACACATACAGACACACAACAACTTGGAGAAAGGTTATGTTACACATACAGACACACAATAACTTGGAGAAAGGTTATGTTACACATACAGACACACAATAACTTGGAGAAAGGTTATGTTACACATACAGACACACAACAACTTGGAGAAAGGTTATGTTACACATACAGACACACAACAACTTGGAGAAAGGTTATGTTACACATACAGACACACAACAACTTGGAGAAAGGTAATGTTACACATACAGACACACAACAACTTGGAGAAAGGTTATGTTACACATACAGACACACAACAACTTGGAGAAAGGTTATGTTACACATACAGACACACAACAACTTGGAGAAAGGTTATGTTACACATACAGACACACAACAACTTGGAGAAAGGTAATGTTACACATACAGACACACAACAACTTGGAGAAAGGTTATGTTACACATACAGACACACAATAACTTGGAGAAAGGTTATGTTACACATACAGACACACAACAACTTGGAGAAAGGTTATGTTACACATACAGACACACAATAACTTGGAGAAAGGTTATGTTACACATACAGACACACAATAACTTGGAGAAAGGTTATGTTACACATACAGACACACAATAACTTGGAGAAAGGTTATGTTACACATACAGACACACAATAACTTGGAGAAAGGTTATGTTACACATACAGACACACAACAACTTGGAGAAAGGTTATGTTACACATACAGACACACAACAACTTGGAGAAAGGTTATGTTACACATACAGACACACAATAACTTGGGGTAAGGTTATGTTACACATACAGACACACAATAACTTGGAGAAAGGTAATGTTACACATACAGACACACAACAACTTGGAGAAAGGTAATGTTACACATACAGACACACAATAACTTGGAGAAAGGTAATGTTACACATACAAACACACAATAACTTGGAGAAAGGTTATGTTACACATACAGACACACAACAACTTGGAGAAAGGTTATGTTACACATACAGACACACAATAACTTGGAGAAAGGTTATGTTACACATACAGACACACAATAACTTGGAGAAAGGTTATGTTACACATACAGACACACAATAACTTGGAGAAAGGTAATGTTACACATACAGACACACAATAACTTGGAGAAAGGTAATGTTGTCACAAGTTAACACAAGACACACAATAACTTGGAGAAAGGTTATGTTACAAATTCACACAGACACACAATAACATGAAGAAAGGTTATGTTACACATACAGACACACAATAACGTGGAGAAAGGTTATGTTACACATACAGACACACAATAACTTGGAGAAAGGTTATGTTACAAATTCACACAGACACTAACTTGGAGAAATCAACCACAAGTCACAGTCAGTTACAACACAGAGATGCTGGCCTCCCTTTATTTGATGACTGCTGAACTAAACACGACCACAAATGGGAGAAATCAAATTTGGATTTGAAAAACACAAACCGGTTCAGAAACCAAATATTTGTTTCTGAACCAGTCAAGGGTACAATCCATAATAACTGGTCAAAATTAACCAGAAGAAAAATTAATAATCTAATTAATTTATCATCTACATTCTTTGATCTTGTGCCTGGGGTGCAGGGTTACCGTAGTTTCCTTCAGTCTTTTCCACATCTACCCTGGGATATACGGGTACCTATACAGTCATACTCTGTCCACTTCTACCTTGAATGTAGGGACACCTGTACAGTCCCACCCAGTTTGTCCACTTCTACCATGGGGTGTACAGGAACACGTAACAGATCATGAACTCTTGTACACACCTGGAGGCATATCGGGTACATGGTGCTCACCCCATACATGTACAGACCCATGAGTACACCACCAGTGAGGTGATCAACACCACCAGTGAGGTGATCAACACCACCAGTGAGGTGATCAACACCACCAGTGAGGTGATCAACACCCTGAGTGAGGTGATCAACACCACCAGTGAGGTGACCAACACCACCAATGAGGTGATCAACACCACCAGTGAGGTGATCAACACCACCAGTGAGGTGACCAACACCACCAGTGAGGTGATCAACACCACCAGTGAGGTGATCAATACCACCAGTGAGGTGATCAACACCCTTAGTGTGGTGATCAACACCCTGAGTGATCAACACCCTTAGTGTGGTGACCAACACCACCATTGAGGTGATCAACACCACCAGTGAGGTGACCAACACCACCAGTGAGGTGACCAACACCACCATTGAGGTGATCAACACCACCAGTGAGGTGAACAATACCACCAGTGAGGTGATCAACACCCTGAGTGAGGTGATCAACACCCTGAGTGAGGTGACCAACACCACCAGTGAGGTGATCAACACCACCAGTGAGGTGATCAACACCGCCAGTGAGGTGACCAACACCACCAGTGAGGTGATCAACACCACCAGTGAGGTGATCAATACCACCAGTGAGGTGATCAACACCCTTAGTGTGGTGATCAACACCCTGAGTGATCAACACCCTTAGTGTGGTGACCAACACCACCATTGAGGTGATCAACACCACCAGTGAGGTGACCAACACCACCAGTGAGGTGACCAACACCACCATTGAGGTGATCAACACCACCAGTGAGGTGAACAATACCACCAGTGAGGTGATCAACACCCTGAGTGAGGTGATCAACACCCTGAGTGAGGTGACCAACACCACCAGTGAGGTGATCAACACCACCAGTGAGGTGATCAACACCACCAGTGAGGTGACCAACACCACCAGTGAGGTGATCAACACCACCAGTGAGGTGATCAATACCACCAGTGAGGTGATCAACACCCTTAGTGTGGTGATCAACACCCTGAGTGATCAACACCCTTAGTGTGGTGACCAACACCACCATTGAGGTGATCAACACCACCAGTGAGGTGACCAACACCACCAGTGAGGTGACCAACACCACCATTGAGGTGATCAACACCACCAGTGAGGTGAACAATACCACCAGTGAGGTGATCAACACCCTGAGTGAGGTGATCAACACCCTGAGTGAGGTGATCAACACCCTGAGTGAGGTGATCAACACCACCGAGTGAGGTGATCAACACCACCAGTGAGGTGATCAACACCACCAGTGAGGTGATCAACACCACCAGTGAGGTGACCAACACCACCAGTGAGGTGATCAACACCACCAGTGAGGTGATCAATACCACCAGTGAGGTGATCAACACCCTTAGTGTGGTGATCAACGCCCTGAGTGAGGTGATCAACACCACCAGTGAGGTGACCAACACCACCATTGAGGTGATCAACACCACCAGTGAGGTGACCAACACCACCAGTGAGGTGACCAACACCACCATTGAGGTGATCAACACCACCAGTGAGGTGACCAACACCACCAGTGAGGTGATCAACACCACCAGTGAGGTGAACAATACCACCAGTGAGGTGATCAACACCACCAGTGAGGTGAACAATACCACCAGTGAGGTGATCAACACCACCAGTGAGGTGATCAACACCACCAGTGAGGTGACCAACACCACCATTGAGGTGATCAACACCACCAGTGAGGTGACCAACACCACCAGTGAGGTGACTAACACCACCAGTGAGGTGAACAATACCACCAGTGAGGTGATCAACACCCTGAGTGAGGTGATCAACACCACCAGTGAGGTGAACAATACCACCAGTGAGGTGATCAACACCCTGAGTGAAGTGATCAACACACTGAGTGAGGTGATCAACACCCTGAGTGAGGTGATCAACACCACCAGTGAGGTGATCAACACCCTGAGTGAGGTGATCAACACCACCAGTGAGGTGATCAACACCACAAGGAAGGTGACCCAACACCACCACTGAGATGATCAGCACTACCAGTGAGGTGATCAACACTACCAGTGAGGCGATCAACACCACCAGTGGGGTGATCAACACCCTTAGTGAGGTGACCAACACCACCAGTGAGGTGATCAACACCCTTAGTGAGGTGATCAACACAACCAGTGAGGTGATCAACACCACCAGTGAGGTGACCAACACCACCAGTGAGGTGATCAACACCACCAGTGAAGTGATCAACACCACCAGTGAGGTGACCAACACCACCAGTGAGGTTATCAACACCACCAGTGAGGTGATCAACACCACCAGTGAGGTGACCAACACCACCAGTGAGGTGATCAACACCCTTAGTGAGGTGACCAACACCACCAGTGAGGTGATCAACACCACCAGTGAGGTGATCAACACCACCAGTGAGGTGATCAACACTACCAGTGAGGTGATCAACACCACCAGTGAGGTGATCAACACCCTTAGTGAGGTGATCAACACCACCAGTGAGGTGATCAACACCACCAGTGAGGTGATCAACACCACCAGTGAGGTGATCAACACCCTTAGTGAGGTGATCAACACCCTTAGTGAGGTGATCAACACCACCAGTGAGGTGATCAACACCACCAGTGAGGTGATCAACACCACCAGTGAGGTGATCAACACCACCAGTGAGGTGATGACCACCACCAGTGAGGTGATGACCACCACCAGTGAGGTGATCAACACCACCAGTGAGGTGATCAACACCACCAGTGAGGTGATCAACACCACCAGTAAGGTGATCAACACCACGCCGGCCATCTTGACCTCCCAGACCACTTCATGGTACCCAAGTGTGAGGCTGGGTTGAAGTGGGAGCCTGGACACTGACATCCAGGCTGAGGATGTGAACACATCACCACTGGGCCGGCAGGTAAGGATACTATCCACAGTTGCCAGGATGGAGGGTACCTGAGCCTCATGTTGACACTGTCCTCTGCTAATCTCTGGAATAGAATACCTTTATTTGTACCTTTGTAGGGGAGAAGTGGGAGTGGCTTCTTGTGACATCTGATTGTTGCTTAGTTGTCTATCTTGTGGTGTAGATGCACAGCATGACCCTGCTCTAATTAGGCATTATTAATGACATAAGTGCAGAGTTCCGCTTTACCAACATGACTGTTATGGCACCTCACATGGATCAACTGTGCGCTTCCACACAGCTAGGCAGGCGTACTATCGCTCCACAAAAATGTTCCCCAATGGAATCAATTGTTATTTTACGACAGCAATGTAGCATTCTCAAGTATTTCTGTAAAACTGACAACCTAGAGAGGAGGACAGGACATGGATATATCATGATCTGTGCAGTGACAGCACTGTGAACGTGCAGATATAAGACTATGACCACAACAGGCCGGTTCTGTGAACACAAGTAAGATGTCATCATGTCAACAAGAAGGTATTTCTGTTATAAATGATGGAATCTCAGGATGGCATCTGGGCTCAGGGTTCTCCACCTGATCCGTAGACATGTGCAAACATGACATTCAATGGTTATTTAACTTCAGTTATAGACAAGATCAGATGTGGGGAAAAGGGTGAATTGATGCCAGTCATAGATTTATAACATGGAAATTTGGTGCCACTCATAGATTTATTAAATAGTGATTTGATGTGTCAGTCATAGATCTATAAAATTATGATTTTATTTGTCAGTCAGAGATCTATAAAATAATGATTTGATGTGTCAGTCATAGATCTATTAAATGATGATTTCATGTGTCAGTCACAGATCTATTAAATGATGATTTGATGTGTGGCTTAGGTATAAATGATAGGATGTCAGAAACGATGGCTCAGATATAAATGATATTGGATGTAACAAAATATGGCTTGTACATAAATGATTGAATGTCAGATGTGGAAACATAAATTGGTTACAAAAGCTTTGTGACTTGTCCAATCATATATATTGAAAATGATGACCTGGTTAGTTACAGCACCATACTAACTCTAAGAGAACAGTTCTGACAGCTGTTATTCACAACCTCAATAGCTAAATCACTTGCTACAGTGAAGCAAAATCAACAATCAGACATCAGGTACTAGTAAGCTGTGGCTCCAGTAACATAATTCATCACAAAATGACCACATGCGTGATGAACTAATCTCCATCTTTAAACCACACAGAGAGAACTGTCACTGCCAGCTGTCATGTCAGCACACTAGACACGCCTCCACCTGTCACCTAATCCTGACTACACAGGCCCTCAAACATGAGAAGACATCCTACAAACTACACTGAACTTTCGCTAACTAACCATGCCAACAACTCTTCCCTACATGTCTTCCTGACTGATGTCGGTGACCATGTCTCTTCACAAGCCTGGATCCTTGCAACTGTTGATTTATATATCATTATATAGATGAGTTAGCACTGCCTATCTCAGCCTGCCTGTACCTGCTTCCACGTGAATCCAATTAGTTGTTACATGAATTCTCAGCCTGCCTGTACCTGCTTCCACGTGAATCCAATTAGTTGTTACATGAATTCTCAGCCTGCCTGTACCTGCTTCCACTGTGAATCCAATTAGTTGTTACATGAATTATCAGCCTGCTTGTACCTGCTTCCACGTGAATCCAATTAGTTGTTACATGAATTCTCAGCCTGCCTGTACCTGCTTCCACGTGAATCCAATTAGTTGTTACATGAATTCTCAGCCTGCTTGTACCTGCTTCCACGTGAATCCAATTAGTTGTTACATGAATTCTCAGCCTGTCTGTACCTGCTTCCACGTGAATCCAATTAGTTGTTACATGAATTCTCAGCCTGCTTGTACCTGCTTCCACGTGAATCCAATTAGTTGTTACATGTATTCTCAGCCTACCTGTACCTGCTTCCACGTGAATCCAATTAGTTGTTACATGTATTCTCAGCCTACCTGTACCTGCTTCCACGTGAATCCAATTAGTTGTTACATGAATTCTCTGCCTGCCTGTACCTGCTTCCACGTGAATCCAATTAGTTGTTACATGAATTCTCAGCCTGCCTGTACCTGCTTCCACGTGAATCCAATTAGTTGTTACATGAATTCTCTGCCTGCCTGTACCTGCTTCCACGTGAATCCAATTAGTTGTTACATGTATTCTCAGCCTGCCTGTACCTGCTTCCACGTGAATCCAATTAGTTGTTACATGTATTCTCAGCCTGCCTGTACCTGCTTCCACGTGAATCCAATTAGTTGTTACATGTATTCTCTGCCTGCCTGTACCTGCTTCCACGTGAATCCAATTAGTTGTTACATGTATTCTCAGCCTGCCTGTACCTGCTTCCACGTGAATCCAATTAGTTGTTACATGAATTCTCTGCCTGCCTGTACCTGCTTCCACGTGAATCCAATTAGTTGTTACATGTATTATCAGCCTGCCTGTACCTGCTTCCACGTGAATCCAATTAGTTGTTACATGAATTCTCAGCCTGCCTGTACCTGCTTCCACGTGAATCCAATTAGTTGTTACATGAATTATCAGCCTGCTTGTACCTGCTTCCACGTGAATCCAATTAGTTGTTACATGAATTCTCAGCCTGCCTGTACCTGCTTCCACGTGAATCCAATTAGTTGTTACATGAATTCTCAGCCTGCTTGTACCTGCTTCCACGTGAATCCAATTAGTTGTTACATGAATTCTCAGCCTGCCTGTACCTGCTTCCACGTGAATCCAATTAGTTGTTACATGAATTCTCAGCCTGCTTGTACCTGCTTCCACGTGAATCCAATTAGTTGTTACATGTATTCTCAGCCTACCTGTACCTGCTTCCACGTGAATCCAATTAGTTGTTACATGTATTCTCAGCCTACCTGTACCTGCTTCCACGTGAATCCAATTAGTTGTTACATGAATTCTCTGCCTGCCTGTACCTGCTTCCACGTGAATCCAATTAGTTGTTACATGAATTCTCAGCCTGCCTGTACCTGCTTCCACGTGAATCCAATTAGTTGTTACATGAATTCTCTGCCTGCCTGTACCTGCTTCCACGTGAATCCAATTAGTAGTTACATGTATTCTCAGCCTGCCTGTACCTGCTTCCACGTGAATCCAATTAGTTGTTACATGTATTCTCAGCCTGCCTGTACCTGCTTCCACGTGAATCCAATTAGTTGTTACATGTATTCTCTGCCTGCCTGTACCTGCTTCCACGTGAATCCAATTAGTTGTTACATGTATTCTCAGCCTGCCTGTACCTGCTTCCACGTGAATCCAATTAGTTGTTACATGAATTCTCTGCCTGCCTGTACCTGCTTCCACGTGAATCCAATTAGTTGTTACATGTATTATCAGCCTGCCTGTACCTGCTTCCACGTGAATCCAATTAGTTGTTACATGAATTCTCAGCCTGCCTGTACCTGCTTCCACGTGAATCCAATTAGTTGTTACATGAATTCTCAGCTTGCCTGTAACTGCTTCCACATGAATCCAATTAGTTGTTACATGAATTCTCTGCCTGCCTGTACCTGTTTCCACGTGAATCCAATTAGTTGTTACATGTATTCTCTGCCTGCCTGTACCTGCTTCCACGTGAATCCAATTAGTTGTTACATGAATTCTCTGCCTGCCTGTACCTGCTTCCACGTGAATCCAATTAGTTGTTACATGAATTCTCTGCCTGCCTGTACCTGCTTCCACGTGAATCCAATTAGTTGTTACATGAATTCTCTGCCTGCCTGTACCTGCTTCCACGTGAATCCAATTAGTTGTTACATGAATTCTCAGCCTGCCTGTACCTGCTTCCACGTGAATCCAATTAGTTGTTACATGAATTCTCAGCCTGCCTGTACCTGCTTCCACATGAATCCAATTAGTTGTTACATGAATTCTCTGCCTGCCTGTACCTGCTTCCACGTGAATCCAATTAGTTGTTACATGAATTCTCTGCCTGCCTGTACCTGCTTCCACGTGAATCCAATTAGTTACATGAATTCTTAGCCTGCCTGTACCTGCTTCCACGTGAATCCAATTAGTTGTTACATGAATTCTCAGCCTGCCTGTACCTGCTTCCACGTGAATCCAATTAGTTGTTACATGAATTCTCTGCCTGCCTGTACCTGCTTCCACGTGAATCCAATTAGTTGTTACATGTATTCTCAGCCTGCCTGTACCTGCTTCCACGTGAATCCAATTAGTTGTTACATGTATTCTCAGCCTGCCTGTACCTGCTTCCACGTGAATCCAATTAGTTGTTACATGTATTCTCTGCCTGCCTGTACCTGCTTCCACGTGAATCCAATTAGTTGTTACATGTATTCTCAGCCTGCCTGTACCTGCTTCCACGTGAATCCAATTAGTTGTTACATGAATTCTCTGCCTGCCTGTACCTGCTTCCACGTGAATCCAATTAGTTGTTACATGTATTCTCAGCCTGCCTGTACCTGCTTCCACGTGAATCCAATTAGTTGTTACATGAATTCTCTGCCTGCCTGTACCTGCTTCCACGTGAATCCAATTAGTTGTTACATGAATTCTCTGCCTGCCTGTACCTGCTTCCACGTGAATCCAATTAGTTGTTACATGAATTCTCAGCCTGCCTGTACCTGCTTCCACGTGAATCCAATTAGTTGTTACATGAATTCTCAGCCTGCCTGTACCTGCTTCCACGTGAATCCAATTAGTTGTTACATGTATTCTCTGCCTGCCTGTACCTGCTTCCACGTGAATCCAATTAGTTGTTACATGAATTCTCTGCCTGCCTGTACCTGCTTCCACGTGAATCCAATTAGTTGTTACATGAATTCTCTGCCTGCCTGTACCTGCTTCCACGTGAATCCAATTAGTTGTTACATGTATTCTCAGCCTGCCTGTACCTGCTTCCACGTGAATCCAATTAGTTGTTACATGAATTCTCCGCCTGCCTGTACCTGCTTCCACGTGAATCCAATTAGTTGTTACATGAATTCTCTGCCTGCCTGTACTTGTGTGAATGCAATTAGTTGTTACATGAATTCTCTGCCTGCCTGTACTTGTGTGAATGCAATTAGTTGTTACATGAATTCTCAGCCTGCCTGTACTTGTGTGAATGCAATTAGTTGTTACATGAATTCTCTGCCTGCCTGTACTTGTGTGAATCCAATTAGTTGTTACATGAATTCTCAGCCTGCCTGTACTTGTGTGAATCCAATTAGTTGTTACATGAATTCTCAGCCTGCCTGTACTTGTGTGAATCCAATTAGTTGTTACATGAATTCTCTGCCTGCCTGTACTTGTGTGAATCCAATTAGTTGTTACATGAATTCTCTGCCTGCCTGTA
This sequence comes from Cepaea nemoralis, assembly GCA_014155875.1. Lineage (NCBI taxonomy): Eukaryota > Metazoa > Mollusca > Gastropoda > Stylommatophora > Helicidae > Cepaea > Cepaea nemoralis. The sequence continues at coordinate 800,302 of JACEFZ010022122.1, read as the reverse complement.
CTTGTGTGAATCCAATTAGTTGTTACATGAATTCTCTGCCTGCCTGTACTTGTGTGAATCCAATTAGTTGTTACATGAATTCTCTGCCTGCCTGTACTTGTGTGAATCCAATTAGTTGTTACATGAATTCTCTGCCTGCCTGTACTTGTGTGAATCCAATTAGTTGTTACATGAATTCTCTGCCTGCCTGTACTTGTGTGAATCCAATTAGTTGTTACATGAATTCTCTGCCTGCCTGTACTTGTGTGAATCCAATTAGTTGTTACATGAATTCTCAGCCTGCCTGTACCTGCTTCCACGTGAATCCAATTAGTTGTTACATGAATTCTCAGCCTGCCTGTACCTGCTTCCACGTGAATCCAATTAATTGTTACATGAATTCTCTGCCTGCCTGTACCTGCTTCCACATGAATCCAATTAGTTGTTACATGTATTCTCAGCCTGCCTGTACCTGCTTCCACGTGAATCCAATTAGTTGTTACATGTATTCTCAGCCTGCCTGTACCTGCTTTCACGTGAATCCAATTAGTTGTTACATGTATTCTCTGCCTGCCTGTACCTGCTTCCACGTGAATCCAATTAGTTGTTACATGAATTCTCTGCCTGCCTGTACCTGCTTCCACGTGAATCCAATTAGTTGTTACATGTATTCTCAGCCTGCCTGTACCTGCTTCCACGTGAATCCAATTAGTTGTTACATGAATTCTCTGCCTGCCTATACCTGCTTCCACGTGAATCCAATTAGTTGTTACATGAATTCTCAGCCTGCCTGTACCTGCTTCCACGTGAATCCAATTAGTTGTTACATGAATTCTCAGCCTGCCTGTACCTGCTTCCACATGAATCCAATTAGTTGTTACATGAATTCTCAGCCTGCCTGTACCTGCTTCCACGTGAATCCAATTAGTTGTTACATGAATTCTCTGCCTGCCTGTACTTGTGTGAATCCAATTAGTTGTTACATGAATTCTCAGCCTGCCTGTACTTGTGTGAATCCAATTAGTTGTTACATGAATTCTCAGCCTGCCTGTACTTGTGTGAATCCAATTAGTTGTTACATGAATTCTCTGCCTGCCTGTACTTGTGTGAATCCAATTAGTTGTTACATGAATTCTCTGCCTGCCTGTACTTGTGTGAATCCAATTAGTTGTTACATGAATTCTCTGCCTGCCTGTACTTGTGTGAATCCAATTAGTTGTTACATGAATTCTCTGCCTGCCTGTACTTGTGTGAATCCAATTAGTTGTTACATGAATTCTCTGCCTGCCTGTACTTGTGTGAATCCAATTAGTTGTTACATGAATTCTCTGCCTGCCTGTACTTGTATGAATCCAATTAGTTGTTACATGAATTCTCTGCCTGCCTGTACTTGTGTGAATCCAATTAGTTGTTACATGAATTCTCTGCCTGCCTGTACTTGTGTGAATCCAATTAGTTGTTACATGAATTCTCTGCCTGCCTGTACTTGTGTGAATCCAATTAGTTGTGACATGAATTCTCTGTTGTTCTATTTTCATGGCATGGCTACAGCAGCTTTGCGATTGCTCCATTTAATGTGGCCAGAATTTTCAATATATATGGCCAAATCAAGTGAACTGCTCCCTGTGATGGTTTTGAGAAGTTTCTCCACCAGTAAATAACCTGAGACTAAGAGAGAAACATGAGATTCACATGAACTAGCTCCCAGAACCTGACCTACCCCGGATACCTGACACGTATGACATGAATGTACATGGCAACAATTAATGCTTGTTTGATCTCTTCAGGCAACACAAATATTGGATAAGTTCCAAATAAAAAAAAAAGTGCATCACAAACATAACACATATTGTCTACAGACATTCATTAAGAAAATTATAAGTATATTACTAAATATAAATAATAACATAAGGCCAAATAATTATTATACAACAACCAGGCATAAGTTTGAACACATTGAAGTAACAATTTGCAAAAGGCAGGGTTTCTGCTTTGATTTGCCAGATTGGTGCTACTTTGACCTGAAGGTGTTCTCTACTGAAGGATCTCTACTTTGTGCTGATGAAATGTTCACCCGGCAACTCTGTGAGCAAACACAGTTTTGGCTATTCTATGCACTATACTGGGAGATGAGGGTGTTAGTCTCCCACATATGGAGGGACAGGTCACAACCACGATAAGACAGATTTGTGTCTGCTGAAGATGTGAGAAAAACCTGACATGTGCACTGTGCTAATGACCTTGAACTGCCAGCATCTCCTTGGGCATCCGCAAGTGCTGTCCCTCACTATGATTCCATGCCAGGATGGTAACTCCATGTCCCAGAGGCCATACATTTATGTTGTATTGAAACACAGAAGCCACAAACAAGAGGTTTACAGGATTTATTGCCGGGCATATTTCGCTGTATGTATCCTGTAGAGTTATATATCATGTAAAGTAAATAGATGAATCACATTTTGGATGAACTAAGTTAAACACACATTGTCTCTGATACTGTTGGGATGTGGAGCAATGTTATCTCAATGGTAATCACAGAGTCACTGTGAAATCTTTCTCTCGGCACAGCCCCAATTTTGGATTAATATATTGCATTTGACGAACAATAAACAATTACTCAAATACATGGGAGGCCATAACAATTAGACATCTAAAACCAGGGTTATGCAGACAGATAGATTTGATAGTGACTCTGCTATAACCGTGGAGATAACATTGCCACACATGCCAACAGTATCAATGACTCTGTGTGATATGTATTTCAGCCAAACTTTGAGCTATCCTAAAACTTCATCTCGTCTCATCTTGCTCCTCTTGTACCTTGCGGTGTCAAGGTGAAGTATAAACAGTTGGGTGAGTGACCGTTTATGGGCTTCATGTATTAAGGTTCCCATAGATTGTGATTCCCTCTGTCCATTGTTAATGTGGCGGCCGGCGTCTTCTGCTTCCGTCTGTCTGTCCATCATTGATTGTTATGGTATACTGTTAGCTGGTAATCTAGTTATATGGTCAAACCATTTAACTTGCTGTTTTCTGATAAAATCTAGCGATGCTACAACCCCTGCTGTAGTCCTGATTTTTCATTCCTGACTTTCTCTCTTCTTGATACATTAAGTATTCTTCTCAGGAATCTCATTTCTGTTGTTGTGATTTTTCTTTTCTCTTTTTCTGTCATTGTCCAAGTTTGGCATTGGTTGGCAAAGCGTTGGTAGGAAGATAATGTTGTAGAGAGCTTTTTTACGATGTATGTATACCTGTTTGTTTTTTAGTATTGGTGCCATTTGTTCAATGAGTTGGTTTGCCTTATCGAATCTATTTTTGTATTTTGTCTTGTGATTTGCCATTTGATGATGTTATACTTCCTAAGTACTTGAAACTCTTTATTTGTTTCATGGGTGTTCTTTTACATGAATCTTTGTTGTGTTCTCTTCTTTAGTTATAGTCAAGACTTTTGATTTACTGGTGCTAATGTTCATGTGATGTTCCTGACACACTTCATGTAGACTATTTATGTGGACTTGTAATGCTTCTAAACTTTATATGATTTATAACTTTGCAGTATGCACCTGACGAGATGCAGTGAAATATGCCAGGCAATAAATCGTGCAACCTATTGCCTGTGTCTTCTGTGTTTAACTTCCCTAAGGGAATATGCTGTATGTGCTACGGGCGTGTTACTTACACACACCACAGCTAACCAGGTGTTTAGAAATCTCGCAAACACCCTGAATATAAACATCCCCTGCAGTTTGTTGCATGCCTGCGCTGTGGCCAAGGAGTTATGAGCGCAATTCGTAATCCCACATACCACGTTCAAAACACAGCTGCTTGCGATTTGGAAGTAGACTGCCTTGTGCTGATTTTAATACAATGGTATGAATGCCAGTCGTAATGAAAGCAATGGCAAACTACTGAAATCACAAAATGCCAAAACATGATGGGGTTGACTGCGACATCCTGTAAAGGATATGGAAATAAATAACTAATTGGCAATTTTAACCCTACGTATGCCAGTGAGCTTTTATGTGTCATGTACGTGCAATTAACGTCTATAACATAATGACTATGTTAAGCAAGCCAGAACAGAAACAAAGTAACAACTGCATAAAGTCATACAACAAAGTCAGAATGGTTGCAACTCAAGAATAAAATAGACACAACTCTGCAAGAACGTTTAAAATAACAAAACAAAAATATGCAACTCTGTAAGAACATGTAAAATAAAAAAAAATATAGACAACTCTGCAAGAACATTTAAAACACACAACAAATAGACAAACTCTGCAAGAGCATTTAAAACACACAACAAATATACACAACTCTGTAAGAGCCAAGAGCGTTTAAACAAAATAAAACAAATAGACACAACTGTGCAAGAGCGTTTAAAAAAACAAAACAAACATATGCAACTCTGCAAGGACATGTAAAATACAAAACAAATATAGACAACTATACAAGAGCATTTAAAACACACAACAAATACAGACAACTCTGCGAGAGCATTTAAAACACACAACAAATATAGACAACTCTGCAAGAGCATTTAAAACACACAACAAATAGACACAACTCTGCAAGAGCCAAGAGCATTTAAAAGAATCAACAAATAGACACAACTCTGCAAGAGCGTTTAAAAGAAACAACAAATAGACACAACTCTGCAAGAACATGTAAAACACACAACAAATAGACACAACTCTGCAAGAGCATTTAAAACACACAACAAATAGATACAACTCTGCAAGAACGATTAAAATACACACAAAAAATAGACACAACTCTGCAAGAGCGTTTGAAAGAAACAACAAATGGACACAACTCTGCAAGAACATGTAAAACACACAACAAATAGACACAACTCTGCAAGAGCATTTAAAACACAACAAATAGACACAACTCTGCAAGAGCATTTAAAACACAACAAATAGACACAACTCTGCAAGAACGATTAAAATACACAAAACAAATAGACACAACTCTGCAAGAACGTTTAAAATACACAGAACAAATAGACACAACTCTGCAAGAGCGTTTAAAACACACAACAAATAGACACAACTCTGCAAGAGCATTTAAAACAAACAACAAATAGACAAACTCTGCAAGAGCATTTAAAACACACAAAAAATATAGACAACTTTGCAAGAGCGTTTAAAATACAAAACAAATATACACAACTCTGCAAGAACGTTTCAAATATAAAACAAATATACACAACTCTGCAAGACCGTTTAAAATAGAAAACAAATATACACAACTCTGCAAGAGCATTTTTTAAAAAAAAACAACGAAGAAACTCAATCGACTAAATATGCAATCATAATAACTGCGAGTTAATATCAACAGACGATATAAAACAGTCGATGTATGCTGGACATATAACACATCTCCTCGATCATACCTCCGAACCTATCTGTCATACCTCCGAGCCTTTCTGTCATACCTCTGAGCCTATCTGTCATACCTCCGAGCCTTTCTGTCATACCTCCGAGTCTATCTGTCATAACTCCAAGCCTTTCTGACATACCTCCGAGTCTATCTGTCATACCTCCGAGCCTATCTGTCATGTCTACAACATCTTGTGGTGCTGTAACTGTTGTCAATGATGGAGAATGTGAGTGGCATTCATCAAATTCTCTCTATCTGTTATGTAATGTTACGTATATTCTTTTCTTCTTTCTGCATGTACAGGGTTGTAACTCTTCATATATGGCTGTTGTGATTTGAATATTTCTGTGTACCTTCTATTCTGCTCTTTCTATATGCAGTCTTTACTCTATCTCTCTCTTTCTCTCTCTCACTCTGTGTCTGTGTGTACAGTAGTGTACCTTCTAATAAGCTCTTTCTATATGTAGTGTTTGTTCACTCACTCTTTTTGTTTAGCTCTGTTGTGATTTCTCTCTCTCTCTCTGTATAGTGGTGTACCTTCTATTCTACTCTTTCTATCTAAATTGTGGTTATATCGTCTAACCACAGTTCTCTCTCATTATGTCATGTGTTGTACCTTTTCTTTATATACATCAAAGTACTGTCTTTCTTAATGTACTATGGTATGGTTTCTATTCCCTTCACTAGCTCTCTCTGTAATGCTGTGCACCCTCCTGTTGCTTGTCCATCACTATCCAAGAGAGCCACACTGTCGTCTGTCAGCCCTAGAGTGGGTGGGTGGGTCGTTTCTCAGACCTGGGTCCAAGGAAACACCTGTCAAATGTCAACCAGCCTAAACTAGCTCCACCTTGAGGAACATCCTTTTATCTATGTGTTTCCCTATCACAAATGTCAACCAGCCTAAACTAGGATGGGTAGGAGATGTGTGGGGAGATGTGTGTGTGGGTGAGGAATGTGTCTTTGGGATGTGTGTGGGTATGGTGTTGTGTGGGAGGGGAGCTGGGTGTGGATAAAGGATGTGTGTGTGGGTGGGTGGGGTGTGGTTGGGTGTGCAGGTGGGTGAACGATGTGTGTGAGGGTGGGGGATGTGTGTTTAGATGGGTGGTTGTGGTGTGTGAGTGTGGGTGGGTAGATAGGAGATGTATGTTTTGATGAGTGGGTGAGGGATGTGTGGGTGTTAGTGGTTGAGGGACAAGTACGTGTGTCTAGGGATGTGTGAGGGGATGAGTGTATGGATTAGGGATGTGTGTGTGGGTTGTGTGTGCATGGATGGGAGGTGTGTGTTTGTGAATGGGGTATGTTTTTTTGGGTGGAGATGTGTGTGTATATGGGTAGATGTGTGTGGTTAAGAGATGTGTGGCTGGGGGATGGGTGGGTGGAGGATGTGTGGTTGGGTAGAGGATGTGTGGGTGGGTGATTGTATATGAGTAAGCGTGTGTGGTTAAGTGTGTGTTTGGGTGGAGATGTGTGTGTATATGGGTAGATGTGTGTGGTTAAGGGATGTTTGGTTGGGGGATGGGTGGATAGAGGATGTGTGGGTGGGTAGAGGATATGTGGGTGGGTGAGTGTGTGTAGGTTAGGAGATGGTGGGGGATGTTTGTAGGGGTGGGCTCGGGATCTGTGAGTGGGCTGGGGGAGATGGGAGATTATGTGGGTGGGTGCGGAATTTGTGTGTGGGTGGGTGCAGAATTTGTGTGTGGGTAGGTGCGGAATATGTGAGTTGACGGGGAGATGTGTGTGCACGTGGGGGATGTGTGGCTGAGGAATGTGTGTTTGGCTGGGTGGTTGGAGGAGGATATGTGGGTGAGTGATTGTTGGTGGGTAATGGGATGGGTAGAGGATATGTGAGTGGGTGAGGGGATGTGTGTAGGTGGGTGGATGTGTGTGGGTGGGGGATGTGTGGGTTGGGGAATGTATGTGTGCTTGGGGTGTGGGTGGATGAGATGTGTGGTGGGTGAGAGGTGTGTGTGGGTGGGGAGATGTGTAGGTGTAGGGATGTGGTGGATGGGTGGGGGAATGTATGTGTGTGTGTGTGGGTTATGTGTATGGTTGGGTGGGGGAGTTGGAGTGAATGGGGGATGTGTGGGTGGGTGGTGGATGTGTCTCATAACATAGTAATATGCATTGATTATGTTTACAAAATTCATGTGACAATGTTTTTTCCTATGCACTGTTGATAAAAGAAAGATGAGTGATTGGAAGGGCCGAATGTAAGACGGGCCTGCGTGCCCAATTTGTTACCCTTTGAAAATAAAGTCTATTCGTTCGTTCCTTCTGTCTAAATGTGTTTCCCTATCACAAATGTCAGCTCCGTGGCGAAGAGGTACGGACACGGTTCGTAATCCCACAATACCCACGTTCAAAACACAGCTGTGGGCGATTTAGCAGCAGACCGTCTTACATTGGTTTTTTTACAAAATGGTATGGGTGCCGGTCGTTCAGAAAGCAATGGCAAACTACTGACTGTAAACTTGCCAAGAGATTACATCAGCAAAAATTGCGGGTGTTGACTGCAAAGACCTGTAAAGGAAATGCAACTAATCATAATTCAGAACGCCAGCACTTAAACTCCCTGTGTGCTGATTGATGGCAGGGCATTGGGTTCATTCCCCGCACCCATCAGTTGCACTTCTACACTGACTTTCCATTTAAAAGCCCTGGCAAACTACTAAATGTAAACTTCAATCAATCAATGTGTTCAGTGTTCCTGTCTCGTCCATGCCATGTGGCCAGGCTATCTAGGTATTTACTTCTCTGTCTTTCCCTTGGTCTGTTCCCTTCGATCTTTCCAGTTGTCACCAAGTTCTCCAATTTATTTCTTCTCATAACATGTCCAAAAAATATTGACTGTCTAAGTCTAATTTCTCTAATCAATTTACGATTTTCATTTATCTCCTGTAGAACTTGTTCATTGATTTTTCTGTCTGTCCATGGTATTCTTTGCATTTTCCTCAGAAACCACATTTCTGCAGCCATCAGATGGCTGTCAGCTTGACTGCTCATTGTCCAAGTTTCACATCCATACAATGTAAACTTACCTTAAAAAAATGAACCTGGCGTTGATCATAAAGTCCGGCAAAAGAAAATCAACATTTACAAAATGTCACAACAGAAATCCTACAAACTCAAACAAGTCTACACACAATTTAATTACCAGAATATGTTTTTACATATAAACATACACATTACTTCACTAATTATAATTACGAGGGTGCTTCACATGAAAACCTGACGTTTTTCTTGGGGAGGGGGTGAATATATTCTGAAAAAATAAAGAATACACGTATCATTTTTCAATGTAGTCACCATTGCATTCAATGCAAGTCTTCTAGCACTGATAAAGTGCTTGGATTCCTGTAGAAAAAGATTATCTTGAACGCGTGTGTAACCAATCATGCACCACCTGCTGTAACTCTTTATCAGACCGAAAAGTCCGTCACAGAAGTCATGTCGTTTTGAAACTTCCTACTCCACTCACACACTTGCTGGACTGACAGGCATGCATCACCATACTGTACTTTTATTTGTTAATGAATTTCTATAGGTTTCACACCTTTGCTGATGGAAAAAACAAAACAAAAACAGATGACAGAACACTGCTGCAATTTGGTGCATGTCAAAACTGGGGCGGCCATCTTTAAACTGCTCTAATGATGTCACTGCGTTCATCTGCATCGTGATGTCATGTGCTTAACACTCCTTACATCCTTAACAACAACAACATTGACAGGCTACAAGAAAATGGCATGGATAATGTAATTTCTATCACACTTTTAAGGTTTTCATGTGAAGCCCCTCGTACTGTATTCCAATAACTTCTAACGGCGGGTGCACTAGCACAGTTGATAGCCAACCCGGCTGGTGATGTCATGGTTACGGTTGGATGCAGGTTCACACCTGGGCTCATCGCTGGCTGAAATGAGGGACAGATTGGCCAAATATTCCTCCTTGCTCTCTGCCTAAAAAATGTGGCAGCACCATCAAACCCCAAACTCAGAGCAGGAAATAATAAAAAATAAATCAAAATAACTTCTAACCTAAGCCCCATACTTGTCTACCACATGTTAGAATCTCTCTCTCTCTCTCTCTATCATACATGTGACAACAACAACAACAACAATAATAATAATATAAATATACATCAACTCTGTGTTCATCGGCTCACAAGTGACAGAAATGATAAGGACATCAATGCATGAATGTACACAATATTTGCAATAAAAAAACCATTGAGAATGTTGTCAGTGTGAGAATGATTTCTGTAGTCACTGTGGCTAGGTACAAAAAGTATACATCATTTCTAGTCTCAGGGAATAACAGAATGACAAATGTACAAATATATACCTTACAAAAATATATGTCAATGCATACACCGTGAACTGAACCACACATAAATTGAAAACCAAGAACACATAGCAAGATTTGAATAGTCAACAAAAACTGAGATTTAACACTGTGGCCAGATTCTTTCTCTAATTATCGCCGCCTGGAATAAATTAGACATGGATCCACCTGTTACAATAAAACCACAATGTTTTATTTAAGGTCACTCAGAAATTGGCTGATGTTTGGTTGTTTTCCTTCATATAACTCCACTTCTACACCTGGGTGTAAATGAACATGAGATGCTGCAAATCTGGCATAAGTAAGACTCATATTGATTTGCCAGATTGTCTTTGCAACTCATCTTCTATGTTGTGATGTGGAAGAAAATATGACTAGAGTTTGGATGATAAGACTAGAGCACACAGGATCAGACTAGAGGATAAGACTAGAGGATAAGACTAGAGCACGGAGGATCAGACTAGAGGATAAGACTAGAGCATGCAGGATCAGACTAGAGGATAAGACTAGAACATTGAGGATAAGACTAGAGGATAAGACAGTGAAGAATAGGACAGAAGCATGGGGGATAAATCTAAAAAAGAGGGGATAAGTCAAAGACAATAATTCTAGAGCAAAGAGGATAAGACTACAGCAAAGAGGATAAGTCTAGAGCAAATAGGATAAGACTAGAGCAAAGAGGATAATTCTAGAGCAAAGAGGATAATTCTAGAGCAGAGCAAAGAGGATAATTCTAGAGCAAAGAGGATAATTCTAGAGCAAAGAGGATAATTACTTATTTGGATCTACTAAAATCAAAGGCGCTATCTCGTAACACCAAGATCACAATATACAAAACACTGATCAGACCAGTTGTGCTGTATGGCTCTGAAACCTGGAGTACAACAAAAGGAGAGGAAGCCTTGTTACAAACCTTTGAGAACAAAATTTTAAGACGCATCTTTGGACCCATTAGGGATACACAAAGTGGAGAGTGGAAAAGAAGAAGTAACAAAGACATTTATGATCTGTTTAAGTCCCCGCTAATCACTGGTATCATGAAGGCAAATAGAATACAATGGCTGGGGCATATAGAAAGAAAGGAAGATAATAGGGAAACAAAGCTCGCTTACACTCAGGAAATAAATGACCGTAGACCCCGAGGTAGACCAAGAAGACGGTGGAGAGATAATATATATACAGACCTACAAGCACTTGGAATCAACGACTGGCAAGAGAAAGTCAACCAGAGAGACGAATTGTATCTGCAGCAAAGAACCTCAATGGCTCAGAACGCTGAAGAAGAAGAAGAAGAAAGAGGATAATTCCAGAGCAAAGAGGATAAGACTACAGCAAAGAGGATAAGTTTAGAGCAAGGGAGGTAAGACTAGAGCACTGAAGAACTTTACAATGGGTGTGGAAGCAGACATATGTAGAGGAAAACAAGGTTGAGTGTAGGTGACAACAACAAACAACATGGGCTAGGATGCGGAGGAAGAAACGATGATGGCATGGAGGAACATAAGCTTTTGAGTTTAAACTCATGCTCTGTTTTGATTTGTCAGATTGTCATTGTTGCAACTCTCTCATCTCAGACAGCAAAGACACACACACACACACACATATATGTGTCGTCTTGTACATCTGTCAGCATCTGACAGCAAAGACACATACGCATGTGTCATCTTGTACATTTGGCCTCAGTTACCATCACCATTATGTACCCCGCACACTAGCAATGATGTACCTCCGTAAATCTCCACCCATGGCGGCTAATGATATTCCTCCATGCTACCACCTCAGTCCATCGTGAATCGTGTCTTTTGGTCTGTCCCTGCCTCTCCTGTCACCGAGACCTTTCAGCTGTCATATAGTTCTTCAATGTCTCTTTTCTCATGACATGACCATAGTTCGCTGTTTGCTTCCTTCTGATATCTGTATATCATGCTCTACTTTGATTAGGCTCTCTCAGGCCCTCACTGTTAGTAACTCTAGCAGCCCAAGGTATCCACAACATACATCTCAGAAACCACATATGTGCTGCCTCTAAACCCTTTCTAACCTGTTCTGCCACGCTCCAGTGAACAAATATGCACACATCTTCCAAACTTGCCAGACTCGTGGCTTGCGTGACAACTGGTTGACACCCATGGCGTTAGGTGAGTAAACTAGCACTCTACCAAGACACTCCATCATGTCAGCCACAGTTGAACATGGTGACACACCCAATAGGCTGGAGTTGCTCAACCTCAGGATTTAAACAGTCCATGTTCAGGAAGATTAAGAAATCATTCCTCCCATGAAAGAGAAAGAGTGTGTGTGAGACTACATCATACATCTTCCTTCACTTGATTGTCTTTGTTACATTTTTTTTTTTTAAAGGGGGGGGGGGGAAGAGGGTTCACAACTCAGAAGTTTGTAGGAGGATCTCACACAGCTCATGTGTGAAGACTGCCACACAGTCCTGAGGGAGGCACGACATAGCCTTGATATGGAGAGGGAGGGGTGGAGAGGGGAGGGGCTCTCGCAGACTGGATGTGGGACAGCCACACTGCCCACACAACAGTCACACCAGTCCAGACAACAGACGATATCTGTCACACTATCCAGACAACAGACTATACCTGTCACAAAATCCAGACAACAGATACCATCTGTCACACAATCCAGATACCACCTGTCACACTATCCAGACAACAGATACCACCTGTCTCACAATCTAGACATCAGAAAACACTTGGATGTGTCACTGCCAGTTAGTTTTTGATCAGAGGTCATTTGAATTGTGGTCAGTGCATTGTACAACTGAAATTTCACAACAAAATCTAATCACTACGGCAAACCAAATTGTACTGACAGCCTTTATGACTGATGTATTTCTTAGATACGACAATGAAAACAAATCCACTTCAAAATAAAACTAAAACAACAAAATTAAAGGTGTGTTAAACATATTCTTACACTTATCTAAATCTACATACAAGAGAAAATATGCACATCATAACTTAACCAACAAGTACGTAATTACGTACATATAATAAAACAATGAACAGACATAAAATCCAATTAAGTGTACGTTCACTGAAGATAAAAGAAATCTCTTTCCGTGCTTGCTTGCTCATTCAACAGCCTTCCATACAAGAGTGGCGTAGAGAGTACAGTATATAAATGTTGACAGTACAAGCACAAATTAACTCACCTATGTTTCAGAATGTACAACAGTCAATAAAATTGAACACAAAAAACACCAGATTTGTCCAGCTTATTTGTGGTGCGTGCTATGCTGGACATCAAACAGTTGCCATATTTATATTAATACGCGGCGGTGGTCAGTTTTCTTGAACACGTAAGAAAATAACATGGTAAAATAGTTTCAGGGTTGGTGAGAGTAAGAGAGTCAGAACACTAATCCCTGTAGTGTTTCCATGACCATTAAGGCAGTGAGACAGAGCACCCAGTGCTGTGTCTGTGTTGGGTGTGGATGATGACAACAGGTGATGGCAGGAGAAGAGCTTGTCTGTGCTATCACCAAGCGTCAGTGTAGCGGACATCACACTCTTGAAGAGCTGGCAGTTTCTCCTGAAACACAAATGACAACATGATAATTCTCTGATAGTAAATTATAATATACAGTCAGCTGACTGAACCATGTCTCAGTTATAAATTATACTCAGTACAGTCTGATGACTGAATGTCTCATTGGAACCTTACCATCTTGACAGACGATAGTTTGTGCTTCAAAAAGGCAAAGCAGTAGTGAATGTGACTGATAAGGCCAATTCACGCTGTAAATGTTCGTTCACAGTGGGTGTATGTGAACACGTGGTCATTTCCACCATCATGCACCATCTTACACCTCACACGCTCGGTGTGTGACTTTTCTGCAATAATTTTCTCCTTTGTCTTTATTCCATTTCTGATATTTGCCCTCCATGCAACACGTTCAGCGCTGACTTGCTCCCAATGTGCATTATCAATGCCTGTATCAATCATGTCCTGTTTACACACATCCTTGTATCGTAGTAGAGGCCGATCCTGAGATCTCTTACCCATCTGTAACTCACCAAAAAAATTTCCTTTGGTATTCTACCATCATCTATCCTCCTAAGATGTCCTATCCATCTAAGTCTACGAAGACTGAGCATGGAATAAACCGTCACACAACCTGATCTTTCCAATACTTCAGTATTTGTGATTTTGTCTTGCCACTTAATACCAAGAATTCTTCGCAGACACCGCATATGAAAGCTGTTTAAACGTTTCTCTTGGTTTCACTGCCATAAAGAAGAGTACTAAGGACACAGGCTTGATAGACAAGGACTTTTGTTTTGGCAGTAAGCTTCCTGTTCTCCCAGACTCTTTTTCTTAACCTGTTCATTGTTGTTGCTGCCTTACCAATCTGGATGTTGATTTCCTGATCTAGGGATAATTTGCTACCTACAAGCACTTGGAATCAAGGACTGGTAAGAGAAGGTCCACCAGAGAGACGAATGGAGATGGATTGTATCTGCAGCAAAGAACCTCAATGGCTCGGAACGCTGAAGAAGAAGAAGAAGAAGTGGAAGGGATAATTTGCTATTTACCACTGATCCTAGATATGTAAAATGGTCTACCATCTCTAGTTTGGCGTCATCAATAAAGATTGATGGTACCCCATGTGCACCTTGTGACATAATCTGTGTCTTCTTTTTGCTAATTGTTAAACCAAATTCAGAATAAGCATTGGAGAATACAGATAGTAGACATTGTAATTCTTCCTCAGAGTGGATCGTAACTGCAGCATCATCTGCAAAAAGCAACTCTCTGATCAGTACCCTCCTAATTTTGGTCTTGGCCTTCAATCTCTGAGCATTGTAGAGGCCGCCATCTGAGCGTGAGTGAATGCATATACCACCATCCTGATCACGAAAGGCATATTTCAGTAGAAGTGAAAAGTATATTCCAAAGAGGGTGGGAGCTAGTACACAACCTTGCTTAACTCCACTCTTGATTTCAAACTCTTCAGAAGTTGCACCATCAAACTTGATTATATCCTTTATGCCTGTGTGGAACGATTCCACAATGGACAGAAGAGTTGGACCAAATCAAATGCCTTTGTGAGGTCGATGAAGGCAATAAACAGTGGTTGATTCTGTTCACAGCATTTTTCTTGCATTTTTCGCAATGAGAATATCATATCAATGGTAGACTGGTTCTGTCAAAAGCCACACTGTGATTCGGGGTAGACTTGATCTCCTAGGACTTGAAGTCTGAAGAATTCTGGCAAATACTTTTCCAACAATACACAGAAGTTAGATACCCATATAGTTGTTGCAGTCGCTCCGATCACCCTTGTTCTTGTACAGTGTTATGATGCTTGAATCTTTGAAATCCTGTGGGACTTGTCCTTCTCGCCAGCATAGCTCTATTAGCTGGTGGATCTGTAAAGTGAGTGTGTCTTGCCCACTCCTGGTAACCTCTATTGAAATCCCATCCTTACCTGGGCTCTTGCCTGATGCAAGTTCATTTATAGCACACTTAACTTCTGTTATGGTGGGAAGTGTGTCCAGGTGGTCAAGAGTTGGCAGGGCCTCTATGGCGCTGAGAGCATCATCCGCTACTTTGGTCTCACTTGAGTAAAGCTCCAAATGGTGCTCTACTCATCTATCCATCTGCTGTTTCTTATCGGTTATGATTTCTCCAGTCAAGGGTTTCAATGGTGCACTTCTTTTGATCATTGGACCACAGGCTTTCTTTATTCCTTCATACATGCTTCTGATGTTTCCCTTATCACTTGCGATTTGAATGGACTCACATAACTTGATCCAATAATAATTTGCACACTGCCTGGCAGCCTTTTGCAATCCTTCCAAGCTTACTTTAGCTCACTCAGAGTGTTACGTGTTGGTCTTTCCTTGTTTTTTAACCCTTTACAGGGTGGAACGGCCATTTACGTCCGATACCGTAAACGGGCGAAACGTCCCAAACCGCCCGATACTATTATGCATTGTAAAAACACGATCTTTCGGCTTTCCGATACTTCCGACGGCTACTTTCGCTTTCACCGATAGCTTGACAACGTGGCCGCCATTTGTAAGCACCTACTATGAATTTGAACGGACTTTTACGGACTTTTTTGGAAAGTTTTCGGGGTTTTACGCATAGTTTTTCAAAACGGATTTCGGCGATTCTTCAAGTGATAGCCGAGATTTCACTAGGTTCAATTTAAATGACATTAAAGGGCATGAATTTGACTATTAATCGGAGCTAGATATCAGTGAAAAGCGTTACTTTGCATTAGCAGTTGTGAGTCAGACTTTAAAGAAAGTTATTATGATTCTGAAAATGTGTTTGTAAATTGCCATATAGATGACGGAAATTCACAAACAATATGCTGTATTTCGTAAATATTTGTGTTCATATATGGATTACCGACAACAATCACGTGAGTAACATATTCTGCAAGCTTTTCCCTTCATTGTGTCGTTTATTTAACTAAAATCGGTTGACTAACACCTTATTCATAATGTTTTTACGAACGCAACCCGAAATTTTACTGAACCTGAAAAAATCTTACCCGTTCAGGGCTAAAAAAACGGACAAGCTTCTGCCCTGTAAAGGGTTAAGAGAGCTATCTTCTTCTTATCAATCAAGGGCTGCAGAGTCTGGCTGTTTGCCGCAAACCAGTCCTGCCTCCTATGATCCACAGTGCCGTAAACTCCTACGGCAGTTTTAGAGTTTCCTTAAGTTGACACCACTTTTCATTTACTGTACAATTTTCTGGTGTATCAGTGAAAGCGTCTTCAAGTTGCTATTGAAACTGAAAGCACTTTTCAGGATCATGAGTGTTAATAATATTTATTGCTTCTCCATAGCACAAAGCCTGGGCTAAAATATAGAGATCATGTGTTGCCTATGCAGCATGATCCCTCTCTCGGCCTGCCTAGTTCACTCCAGGGGAAATGTAATACCTCTACATCTGGAACAATTCAAGCTGCAGAAGCTGCTGGATCAGCAAAGCAATGCTTTAACTGTCCGCCTGTCGAAGCTTCGATCCTAGACCAGCCGCCAACCAAGGCTTAGGGCCTGGTCTGCCCTGCCATGACATTTTGTCTTTAGGGTAAAGCTTGTACCCTCCTAATTGCGCTCTTCCGCCCGAAGCTGTTGGCACAATGTGAGGTGTCGGGTTGTAAGCGCCGCCCAACGTTCAGCGCTAACAGAAAGCAGGTAGTACCGTCTACTGTTATATGGTAGCTCAGTCATATCTGACTAAGACCTGACACCTATGCTCAGTACAAAACTATACTCAGTACAGTCTGATGACTGTCTCCAGTTATACAAAATGTAAACTATACTCTGTACAATCTGCAGACTCCTACAAGCAGCACACAGACTCACCTTCAAGCCCTCGAATGTCAGTGCAGACAGGTTGGTGCTGTTCAGGTTCAGCTTACGAAGGCTCTTCATTGCTGGGGAGCATAAAATGTATAATCAGATAGTTACATGAAACAATTTTATTCTTACTGTTTGTTGACAGAGAATAAACGAAAAAATAAACGAACAAACAAACTTCATTTTCATAGAGTTAAGAATTGACATTCTGCCCTTCTTACTCTGTGAGTGAGTGAGAGAGAGAGAGAGAGAGAGAGAGAGAGAGAGAGAGAGAGAGAGAGAGAGAGAGAGAGAGAGAGAGAGAGAGAGAGAGAGAGAGAGAGAAAGAGAGAGAGAGAGAGAGAGAGAGTCAGACATACAGACAGACAGACAGACAGAGACAGACAGAGAGAGACAGAGAGAGGCACAGATGGATACCAACAAATCAACACATACAAACAAGGGTACACATACCAACATACAAACAAGTGTACACACACAAACAAATCAACACATACCAACAAATCAACACATACAAACACGTGTACACACATCAACACATACAAACAAGTATACACACACCAACAAATCAACACATACAAACAAGTACACACACACCAACAAATCAACACATACAAACAAATGTACACACATCAACACATACAAACAAGTGTACACACATCAACACATACAAACAAGTGTACACACACCAACACATACAAACAAGTGTACACACATCAACACATACAAACAAGTACACACACCAACAAATCAACACATACAAACAAGCACACACACACCAACAAATCAACACATACAAACAAGTACACACACACACCAACAAATCAACACATACAAACAAGTACACACACACACCAACAAATCAACACATACAAACAAGTACACACACACCAACAAATCAACACATACAAACAAGTGTACACACATCAACACATACAAACAAGTGTACACACATCAACACATACAAACAAGTGTACACACATCAACACATACAAACAAGTGTACACACACCAACAAATCAACACATACAAACAAGTACACACACACCAACAAATTAACACATACAAACAAGTGTACACACATCAACACATACAAACAAGTGTACACACATCAACACATACAAACAAGTGTACACACATCAACACATACAAACAAGTGTACACACATCAACACATACAAACAAGTATACACATACCAACATACAAACAAGTGTACACACATCAACAAATCAACACATACCAACAAATCAACACATACAAACAAGTGTATACACACCAACAAATCAACACATACAAACAAGTGTATACACACCAACATACAAACACGTGTACACACATCAACATATCAACATATACAAACATGTGTACACATACCAACAAATCACTACACACCAACAAATCAACACACAAAAACAAATCAACACATACAAACAAGTGTACACACACCAACAAATCAACACACACAAACAAGTGTACACACACTAACAAATCAACACATACAAACAAGTTTACACATACCAACAAATTAACACATACAAACACATGTATACACACCAATGAATCAACACATGCAAACATGTGTACACACACCAACAAATCAACACATACAAACAAGTGTACACACACCAACAAATCAACACATACAAACTAGTGTACACACACCAACAAATCAACACATACAAACATGTGTACACACACCAACAAATCAACACATACAAACAAGTGTACACACACCAACAAATCAACACATACAAACAAGTGTACACACACCAACAAATTAATACATACAAACACATGTACACACACCAATGAATCAACACATGCAAACATATACACACACCAACAATTCAACACATACAAACAAGTGTACACACACCAACATACAAACAAATGTGTACACACCAACATACAAACAAGTGTACACATACCAACAAATCAACACATACCAACAAGTCAACACATACAAACAAGTGTACACACACCAACACATACAAACAAGCTACAAACACACATACCAGCAAGGCAGGTTAACCCCTTGTCAGTGACCGGTGTCTCACACAAGTTGAGAACCTGCAACTTTTGTAAATGCTCAGAAATGATCTGCAATCCCTGGTCCCCAAACTGTTGAAATAGGTTTACAATAAACAACATTACACATTGGATTATGAATTGTTAAATAATATATTTGGTTACAAAAAGAACATTACACACTGGATTATGAATTGTTACATGTTATCTTTGGTTACAAAAAATTATTATGCATTGGAATTTGAACTGTTAAATGTTATCTTTGATCTTAATTCTTCAACAGGTGTGTTCACTTGAGGACTTAGAACCTGGCAAGGAGTGGGTGCAAGTGCCAACAGATTTCTGCACATCCTTTTCAGTTTGCATCCAACTAGATAGAAAATCCAGACAAGAAAATCCGGCTGCTGTGGAGGCTGAAGTACAAGCATTGATTTTCGAGAATTCGCTAGACGGTGATGCGGTCATCTACACAGATGGGTCGGTCGTCCGACATGTGAGAAGCTCATGTGCCTTTACAGGTCGGGCCGGATGGAGAATTGTGAAGGAGGACTCTGGTGCTTTCACTGAAACCACAAGTAGCCTGACTATGGAAGTCATGGCAGTAAGTAAAGCAATAACATGGCTCGAGACACAGACATTCACTAGGGCATTGTTTCCTTAGCGACTCAATGAACATGATCAAGAGGATAGAGGAGGGGTCGATCCGAAGAGAATGGTTGCTGCCTCTGGAGCGGTCTCGGCTGGACAAAGATTAGTTTCATCTTCGTGCCAGGGCATGCAGGAGTACAAGGAAATGAGCGGGCTGACAAGCTCGCAGATGAGGCTACTGTGGAGGGCGGGCACGCCATGGATCAGGCTGACATTCTGAATGCTCTACGAGAAGAAAGACTTTTGCGTGAACCAAGTGGTGACTGTGAATCTACAACCATGGCCAGACTGCGAGAACAACAAATTAAAAGAGGGGTGGCCAAACAAGAACACTACGCAGGAAGCCAAAGAAGATTGATAAACCAACACAGAACTGGCGTCTTTAGCCGCTACACGCTGCGGGATTTGCTGAGGAGGAGATCCGAGCACTTATGGACTGAATGGTTCAATGTGCAATGAGGATGATCTGTCGACTAACTAACTAACTAACTAACTATCTATCTTTGGTCATGAAAAACAAGATTATACACTTTATTATGAACTGTCAAATATCATCTTTAGTCATAAAGAACAACATTACACACTGGATTGTATACTGTGAAATATTATCTTTGATTATAAAAAACAACATTGCACATTAGAGTATAAACTGTCAAATATCATCTTTGATTATAAAAAACAACATTGCACACTAGAGTATAAACTGTCAAATATCATCTTTGATTATAAAAAACAACATTGCACATTAGAGTATAAACTGTCAAATATTATCTTTGATTATAAAAAACAACATTGCACACTAGAGTATAAACTGTCAAATATCATCTTTGATTATAAAAAACAACATTGCACACTAGAGTATAAACTGTCAAATATCATCTTTGATTATAAAAAAACAACATTGCACATTAGAGTATAAACTGTCAAATATTATCTTTGATTATAAAAAACAACATTGCACACTAGAGTATAAACTGTCAAATATCATCTTTGATTATAAAAAACAACATTGCACACTAGAGTATAAACTGTCAAATATTATCTTTGATTATAAAAAACAACATTGCACACTAGAGTATAAACTGTCAAATATTATCTTTGATTATAAAAAACAACATTGCACACTAGAGTATAAACTGTCAAATATCATCTTTGATTATAAAAAACAACATTGCACACTAGAGTATAAACTGTCAAATATCATCTTTGATTATAAAAAAAACAACATTGCACATTAGAGTATAAACTGTCAAATATTATCTTTGATTATAAAAAACAACATTGCACACTAGAGTATAAACTGTCAAATATCATCTTTGATTATAAAAAACAACATTGCACACTAGAGTATAAACTGTCAAATATCATCTTTGATTATAAAAAACAACATTGCACACTAGAGTATAAACTGTCAAATATTATCTTTGATTATAAAAAACAACATTGCACACTAGAGTATAAACTGTCAAATATCATCTTTGATTATAAAAAACAACATTGCACACTAGAGTATAAACTGTCAAATATCATCTTTGATTATAAAAAACAACATTGCACACTAGAGTATAAACTGTCAAATATTATCTTTGATTATAAAAAACAACATTGCACACTAGAGTATAAACTGTCTAATATCATCTCTGATTATAAAAAACAACATTGCACACTAGAGTATAAACTGTCAAATATTATCTTTGATTATAAAAAACAACATTGCACACTAGAGTATAAACTGTCAAATATTATCTTTGATTATAAAAAACAACATTGCACACTAGAGTATAAACTGTCAAATATTATCTTTGATTATAAAAAACAACATTGCACACTAGAGTATAAACTGTCAAATATTATCTTTGGCCGCTGATCAAAATGACCTTTTGACAGAAGAAAATATTCCCCAAAGCAGGTCTAAGGAACAATGTTCAGGACAGCTGGATGGCTCACCTGTGTGGACCAGAGGTTCAGGTAACGGAGTGACGGTAACTTGATCAAATCATCGGCACAAGCACTTGTCACCTGGGTGAAGGCCAGGCTCAGGCACTCAAGGTTACCAAATGACCCTGAACTCAACATGCGGGTCAGGTCAACGTCTGTAGACTTGCTAGGTAAAGTCAATTTCTTCGGCCCGCCCTTCTGTTGCTGCCAGGACACAAACAGTAACATTTTCAGTACTACTGTAACAACAATGTTATAACTTATGGGGAACCTGCCTGATGATAAATTTACAGGAACATGAAAACAAAGACTTGGTTTGGATAAATACATACGGTGTGTTGACTGTCTGAAGACACACCATGTTTGGCTGCCACTGTTGTCAGGCTACTGAGACTGAATCAACCACAGGTGCCAGTGTACATACATGAATGGAATGACAGTCTGTTGTAAGTCACAGGTGAATGGTAGCCTCATCCACATTTGCTGTTAAGTATAGGAGAGAGAGAGAGAGAGAGAGGGGGGGAGGGGGTTAGAGAGAGAGATAGAGAGAGAGAGAGGGAGAGAGAGAGAGAGAGAGAGAGGGGGAGGGGAGAGAGAGAGAGAGAGAGAGGGAGAGAGAAAGAGAGAGAGAGAGAGAGAGAGAGAGAGAGAGAGAGAGAGAGAGTGAACAAACAAACTATTTTCTAGTGAGAGAGACACAGAGAGTGAGAGAGACAGAGTGTGACAGTCAGAGAGATGAGACACAGAGAGAGACAGTGAGAGACGCAGAGAGGGTGAGAGAGATAGAGAGAGAGACAGACAATAAGAGAGAGAAAGACACACAAAGAGAGTGAGAGAGAGACAGAGAGTGTGAGAGAGCTGAGAGAGGGTAGTGGAGAGTGTGTGTGTATTTGTGTGCATGCAGGTGTGTGTGTATGGGGGAGGGAGCCTAAGTTTACTTGTCAAAACAAATCAGAAACCTACAGCCCAACCAAGACTTATTCTTCTTCTTCTTCTTTAGCGTTCCGAGCCATTGAGGTTCTTTGCTGCAAATACAATCCGTCTCCATTCGTCTCTCTGGTGGACCTTCTCTTGCCAGTCGTTGATTCCAAGTGCTTGTAGGTCTGTACATGTATTATCTCTCCACCGCCTTCTTGGTCTACCTCGGGGTCTACGATCATTTATTTCCTGAGTGTAAGCGAGTTTTGTTTCCCTATTATCTTCCATTCTTTCTATATGCCCCAGCCATTGTAGTCTATTAGCCTTCATGATACCAGTGATTAGCGGGGACTTAAACAGATCATAAATGTCTTTGTTACTTCTTCTTTTCCACTCTCCACTTTGTGTACCCCTAATGGGTCCAAAGATGCGTCTTAAAATTTTGTTCTCAAAGGTTTGTAACAAGGCTTCGTCTCCTTTCGTTGTACTCCAGGTTTCAGAGCCATACAGCACAACTGGTCTGATCAGTGTTTTGTATATTGTGATTTTGGTGTTACGAGATAGCGCCTTTGATTTTAGTAGATGTTGTAGTGCATAGTATATCTTATTTCCAGAGTTGATTCTAGCTTGTATTTCTTCCCTTATGATGTTGGAGCAGTTGAAGATTGTACCCAGGTATTTGTATGTTTCCGTTCTTTTAATGGTCATATCATCTATTTGTATGTGGCCAGAGTTTCTAGCCATTCCGTCTCTTGAAATTACCATATATTCTGTCTTATCTTGGTTGATAACCAGCCCCATCTGTTGGGCTTTTCCCTTTAAGTGAGTCAATATTTCCAATGTCTTTTGTTCACTTTGCCCTATAATATCTATATCATCTGCATAACCAAGCAACTTGGATGTTCCTCCAATATCACATTCCTCCTTTACCTTCCTTACAACTTTCTCTAGAGCCAGATTGAAGAGTAGCGGCGATAGTGCATCACCCTGTTTCAAGCCAGATGTTATTTGGAAGGGGTCTGATTTCCTGCCTTTATATGTTACTATATTATAAGTATCTTCCATGCATAGTCTGGTCATGTTGATTAACTTCCTTGGTATTCCAAATTCCTGCATAGCATTCCATAGACTATTCCTATGGACACTATCATAAGCCTTTGTAACAGTGAGGAATTAGGTTAGGAGTAAAGAGTTAAGGAATGCTGCGCATTCCTTGACTAGGGGGAAAACCATAGTGAACGTGTGTGCACGAATGAAGAAGGGTATCTAGGTAAAACACACACGTCACTTGGGGCCAGCGAGAGAGAATGTCAACATCAAGAAGAGAGTCTCCATCATGTGTGCAGAGATAGCACGATTCAGATAATAAAGTATCTTTATAACAACGCGAGGACTTGTGTGTGCTGTACGATCACGACTATAACCTGTATGTAGCACTGTCACACAGGTTGATTTGGTGCCGTGAATTATGAAACATGGGAGGTCGCGGAGAGAGAAGTACCGCCATAGAAGATGGTTATGTCTGGCGTGTCTGGAAAAGTAATTATTCTGAAACGCAACAAATGAAAGCCGACTGTTGGTAGCTGTTCTGAGTTTTCACGGGATTCCTGATTAAGAAGGAGATCCATTTTCAAAGACAGCGCTAAAAGAAAAGGTTTGATTGATACTTATATTTTTTTGAAAGACTGATGTTTTTACATAATTATGAAATTAACTGGAGAATTGACCAACGCAAAATGGTACATTGAGATCAAGTAATGCCGTTCTGCATCAAAAATCAGTACAAATTATGAGTTTTGACCCGTGGGACTGTTGAAGGTGAAGTCAAGGTTATGGTGCATAATCAAAATCTGCAATACTCTCTACAGTCACTTCAAGTAAAAGAAGGCATAAATGAAACTTGTCTCAACTCGGGGTTTGAATAAAGTAATTTTAAAATGACCATGGCGAGAGTCCCACATGAAAATAAGAGACTGGATAGCGTCAGCTTTAAGTCCAATTGTTATTGACTGGATTACGTTTGCGCTGAAATATATATATGAAAATCACAGATTGCTGCTGGAAAGTGAATTTTTTTTTGCTGAAGTCGTGAGCAATTGTCGCTTACTTGAAGGGAATCTACAGTAATCGAGCAAGTAATTAAACAGTCTTGTTGCGAGCCTGATATCGAGCATAATCAACGTCAGGAAATAATTGGAAATAATCTGACTTCGACTTCGATTAAATTATTAAGGAAAGAAACCCAGAGGCTCTTCGTTGTTCTGCTCATTTTAACGAGCTTGATTAGAGTCCTTTTTTATGTGGTGTAGGTAATTCTGAATCAGGAGGTCATTTAAATTCTTTTGTCAGAATTCAGGGTTGAAACAGGAATATTTCTTCGTCAGGATCTTCGATTGGAGGCTTTAGTTAAGATAATTAGATAATATTAGAGTAATTAACATATTATGTATTGTTGCTGGGTTTGAAATTAATATTGTTTGAAATATTTGTATATTGCTTGATAATTATAAATTTTAGGATGGAATCCCAAGATTTTTCACAGGTACTGACTGGCGTTGGCGGGGCAATATCAAGGTTGGATGCAGTGTTAAGACAACAAAATATAAGCACTGATGTTGAAAGATTTAGTGGTCAAGCAAATCAGTTTAAAAAATGGATTATTTCTATTGAAAAACATGCATATTTAGTAAATGCTACAGATGGAGAGAAAAAGAACTTGGCATACAGAACAAGTACAAGTCCAGTTTCTGACCATATAAGAAGAAAGTTAGAGGCAGCAGGAGGTGAAACCTGGGAAGAATTTAAAGATGATCTCGCAAGAAAATATGCTGAAATTACTGATCCACAACACGCATTCTCAGTATTGAGACAGACTAGACAAAACAGCACAGAAAGTGTTCAGTTATACAGTGACAGGTTAATCAATTTAGCTGAAGAGTCATTTTTAGGACAGAATGTACGAGCAGAAGAGGTGGAACGGATGTTAGTAGGGATTTTTGTTGATGGGATTAGGTCAGATGGATTGAAATTTAAATTATTAAGAGAGAATCCTGCAAGATTGTCACAAGCGGTAGATATCGCTATACAAGAGGAAAGCTTGAGGAGGAGGTTTAGGTTAAGGGTAGGACGAGAGTTAGGTAGTAGTTCGGAAGATAGAATTGAAGAACCTATGGAAATAGGACAGTATAGACATGGATGGAGAGGAAGACGAGGAGAAATACAGATGGTGCAAAGAAACGAAAATGTATATAATCAAGATAGAAGAGGACAAGTGAGAAATACTGTAAGAAACATGGAAGGTAACACAAATAACTCGAATGTGGTTTGTTGGGGATGTCACCAACGTGGGCACATTTTTCGCTTTTGTGGTAACAGAAGTGGCCCATCGAATACGCAAAATAGTAGAGGTGTTCAGACGAGTATACAGAATAGAATGGCAAATGGCAGACCAGCAAATTGGAATTCTGGAGAAATACAGAGAAATTTTAGAAGGTCAGGAAATCAGGGAAATTGGCATCCCGCTTACTGAATAGGATCGGCAGTAGGAGGGAAGATAGTAAGATCCAAAAAGGGCATCAATATATTAAAAACCCAAACGATGAGTATAATAGAACATTTAGAAATAAAAAACAAGCCGAGGTAAAACAATTGTCATTAAATATGGTAGATCCTAGCTCATGTATAGTACAGATAGGAAAATATAAAGTTAGAACATTAGTTGATTCGGGAGCACAAGTTAGCGTGATTAAAGAAGCATTTTTATATCGAATGTTAAAAAATTGTAAAATATTTAAAATTCAGGAGAATCTTCATTCGGTAACGGGACAAAAATTAGAAGTGTTAGGACAAACGATGATAAATTTGAAATTAGGAGGGATAAATGTTAGGCATATGTTCCATGTGGTTAAAGATTTAAATAGAAATATGATATTGGGACGAGATTTTTTATTGAAAAATGGGGTGAGACTTTTATTTGATTTGCATAAATTAAAATTCCAAGATGTTTACGTAGATCTAGAAGAAGATATGCATGTGTCGACACTAGTTAGAGTCAAAACGACCATGAATTTAAAACCACAGTCAGTTAATTTGATACAAGCAAGACTGAAGAGAAACCCGTATTATGTAGCAGGAAACATAGTCAGAATCACGGAATTGCAAAATGAAATAATTGATGAGCCAGGTTTAGAAGTTCCGGATGGAATAATAGAATTAGATAAAAGTTTAACATTTCCAGTAATGGTTATTAATAATACAGGTAGGGAAATTAAATTATACAGAGGATGTGTAATAGCTAAGCTAGAACATGACAGCGTTAGTGACATATTGGCAACAGATAGAGTAAATATGGTAGGAATAAGTTATTCAGAAACCTCTAATGAAAGAAGTAATAATAGACGCGGATACAGAAGGAAAGGGAACGTAAGAATGGATGAATTGATCCATCCATCTAGAAGAAATACAGCACAAATACATTCACTAGACAAAGTAACAAGAGAAAAAGAATTGTTAGCACAATTAAAAACTTCGCCAGAAAATAAGGAAGTGTTAGAACAACTTATAAAGCAAAATCAAGATGTGTTTGCGATAAATGATTTAGAATTGGGTAAGACACAAACAGTTACGATGGAAATAGACACGGGAGATCATCCACCAATTAGTTTAAAACCATACAGAACTCCGTTAAGAAATAGAGAAGTCGTAGAAAAGGCAATAGAAGATATGTTGAAAGCAGGCATAATAACAAGATCAAAATCAGAATGGTCATCTCCGGTGGTAATTGTGGCCAAGTCTGATGGTTCGAACAGGTTCTGTTGTGACTACAGGGCGTTAAATAAAATTACTAAAAATGTAGCGTACCCACTGCCAGTAATTGATGATATTTTGGGGCTGCTTAATGGTTCTACGTATTTCACAACGCTGGACGCAAGGGCAGGATTTTGGTGTATTCCGATGTCAGTAGACGCGCAAAATAAAAGTGCCTTTTGTACTCATATGGGTTCGTACAAATTTTTACGTATGCCATTCGGTCTCAAAAATGCACCGTCTCACTATATGTTCTTAATAAATGAAGTACTAGACGGTATGCAAAGTTTTGCCTTAGCATATATTGATGACGTATTGATATTTACGAAAGGAGATGTAGAGAATCATTTGGAACATGTTAGACTAGTATTTGACAGATTAAGAAGGCATGACGTTAAATTAAAGCTTAGTAAGTGCCAGTTTTTAAAGACAGAAACAAAATATTTAGGCTATATAATAAATAGGGAAGGTATTAAACCAGACCAGGAAAAAATAAAAGTTATTAAAGAGTTACCTCCTCCCACTAACGTTAAGGAAGTAAGGGCTTTTATAGGAACGTGTGCGTATTATCGGCGGTTTGTACCAGCCTTTTCAAGGATAGCAATACCTATTACGAATTTAACGGGAAAATACGCTAGATTTAAGTGGGATGATGAGTGTCAAAAAGCGTTTGAACTTTTAAAAGATAGCTTAACGGTGGTACCATTATTGACACATCCAGACCTGAATAAACAGCTAATACTATACACAGATGCTTCAGACAACGCAATAGGAGCATGTTTGGTTCAACCATATGAAGGAGAAGAATCTGGAATACCAGGGGTTAAAAATGAAAGACCAATCTATTTCTTGTCGCATAAACTCAGCAGAACTCAACGCAAATGGCCGATTATTGAGAAGGAAGCATATGCTATACACTACGCGTTGCAAAAATTAAATTATTACTTACATAACGCCAATTTCATTATTAGAACTGACCACATGCCATTAAAGTCGATATTAGAAGCACCAATACAAAATAGGAAAATACAAACGTGGGCATTGAATTTACAAGGGTACAATGCTAAGGTTGAATATGTGTCAGGGAAACATAATACGTGCTCCGATCTTTTGTCTAGAATACCGTACCCACAGTCATCAGGAAACACGGAAGATGAAGTTGAACCAGAGGTAGACGATCGAAACTGGCAAGTAAATATATTAGATTCTGCCATAATAAATAGGGAAGAATTTGAGAGTTTACCATCAGAGCAAGAGTCGGAATCTAGAACAGAAGACCCACAATTAGAACAGTTTGATATGAAAACAGAACAAGAATTAGATCCGAAAGTAGTACAGATAAAAAAGAAATTGAAAGAAACAGGGGAAAATAGTTTTAAAAGAAAGTTTGTAGAGTTACAAGAAGACAATCAATTATATTATATCAGTGAAAAAGGTGAAGGAGTAAGAAAATATATTCCGAAACATTTAGAACAAGAAGTCTTAAAGGCATACCACGATAACAATGGTCATTTTGGACGAGATAAGTTAGTGAAGGCTATTAGCAGTAAATATTATTGGCCGAATTTATTCAAAAGCGTATATGAATATGTTGAAGCATGTGAAAAGTGTAGGTTAAGAAACATGAAGATAATTAAATGTCCTTTACAAGATACCGATATTCCTCAATTTCCAATGCAGAAAGTAAGTTTGGATATTTCAGGTCCTCATCCAAAAACATTATCGGGAAATGTATACCTACTACATATAGTTGATTCATATAGTCTTTGGCCAGAAGTGTATCCAATTCCAGACAAGAGTGCTGATTCAGTTATAAATATGCTTTTACAAGAATTTATACCAAGGTTTGGGTGTCCACAAATAATACTTACAGACAATGGGAAAGAGTTTGTAAATTAAAAGTTTGAGAAATTGGTAAAAGATTGGAATATAAAACACATTAGGACTTCATATTACAGACCAACTTCTAACGCTAAAAATGAGAGACAACATAGAACACTATACAATATTCTAGCGAAAAATGTAGAAGAACACGATATGGATTGGGATCTTTATTTGGGGATAGCATTAGCGGCGATACGTACACACGAAAATGAAGGAACAGGTTTCTCACCATTTTACTTAGTACATGGAAGAGAACCGATATTGCCAATTGATAATTTATTAAAACCTAGGAGAAAATATTTGGGGGAAGATTTTCAAGAAACAAGGTTGCAAGAGATGCATAAAGCACATGTACGTTTAAGAAATAATATAATTAAGGCTAGAGAAAGACAGAAGAAATACGCAAATAAAAATACACACTTACAAGAGTTTAACGTAGGTGATAGGGTATATTATAAAAAACATAGAAAAAACTCTAAGTTTGATGCTCATTGGGTCCCGGGATACTATATTTTAGAAAAAAAAGGTCCAGTGTCGTATACTATTAAGAATCAAATTTCAGGGCATGTTGCACGTTCACATGTAGAACACTTAAGGCGGGATAATGAAGAAAGGGATGCAGAGAATAATAATAATAATAATTATTGTTCCGAAGAAATATTGTCGGGTGGACAGATTGTCAGACAATCGGTATATCCAATGCCTATAGAGAATGGAAAACAAGTAACAACAGCATCTAATACAGCTGAACAAGAAGAAACGATACCAAAAACAGTCATGACAGAGGAAAATAACGTGTATGACGATTATATTAGTGAAGAGTCAGTTAGGGAAAATATTGAACCTCCATTTATGAATACAAGACAGGCAGTAAAAAGAAAGTTGGATAGACAGAAAGAAAAAGAAATTAAGAGGCAAAGGAAACTTAGAGCGAATTCTTCGAGTGAGGAAGAGATGCCACACATACAAAGGCTAGCAGTTTTGGATTAACATATTTTTTTGATAATAACAATTATTATTGACGGAAACTGAAGATAAATTTTGAAACTTTATTTTTTGATAAAGTTTTGAGAATGTATGGGAAGAGAAAGGTGATTACTTCTTACTTTCTTACTTTTTCCTTACTTTTATTAATTTCAGGTGCGCACCTACACAAATCTAACTAGCTATTTTTTTTCTGTCTATCCTAAAATACTGAGAGTGTGAGAATGTGAATCAGGGGGAAATAAAGGATAAGGAGAATATCTTCAGTTTTGTCAATCATAATTTAGATGGACGTTTTAAAGTTAAAAGCGGTTCGCTTATGGAGACTTTTGTATTGTGGGGAATTTTATGGAGAGTTTTGTAGAAAGTTTCTAGAGAACTTTATAACGAGTTTTGTAGAGAGTTTAGATATTATGGTCTCTGGTTAGCAATTGGCTATGAGGAGATAGGAGAATTGACTTAGGAAATATATGGAATTGTTGTTATTGTAGTATAGAGAGGTAAGGTTAACTAATTAAAAGTTGGGGTTGAGATTTTTTCAAGGAAAAATTCTCTTTGAAGAAGGGGAGGTATTGTAACAGTGGGAGATTGAGGTTAGGAGTAAAGAGTTAAGGAATGCTGCGCATTCCTTGACTAGGGGGAAAACCATAGTGAACGTGTGTGCACGAATGAAGAGGGGTATCTAGGTAGGACACACACGTCACTTGGGGCCAGCAAGGGAGAATGTCAACATCAAGAAGAGAGTCTCCATCATGTGTGCAGAGATAGCACGATTCAGATAATAAAGTATCTTTATAACAACGCGAGGACTTGTGTGTGCTGTACGATCACGACTATAACCTGTATGTAGCACTGTCACAGTAGTCTAGCCTAGGAATCAACATACAGCTGAAAGATGCTGATGTTGACCGCAATATCCTGAAAAGGATGGAAACGCGGAAATAACAATATTATTATTATTATTATTATTACAACAATCTTCAACTGCTCCAACATCATAAGGGAAGAAATACAAACTAGAATAAGATATACTATGCACTACAACATCTACTAATAATAATAATAATAATAATAAGTCTTTATTTTCAAAGGGTTAAGAATTGGGCACGCAGGCCCGTCTGACATTCTGCCCTTCTTCTCTATTTCCTCTCATACATTCTTTCATTCAACATCACTTATGAAGCAACTTTTGACAACAAAAGAACATTAAAACGCATGAAAAATAATCAATAACAAATGACTCACTGAGGCAGTGTTTAACATGGGCATTATAAATACCTAAGGAGGGTGTAACGTGCCATACATAAGGGAATGTTTTTTGGCTAGTTGTCGTTTGAGATAAGTTACCATTATTGTCTTTTTTGTGTTATTTGTTATGGGGGCATGTAGTCTGTACTAAGGTAGTGTTCAAACAGGTTGCGAATGTATGAATCATGATTGGTGGTGTCTTTGATTTCTTGTGGAAGATTGTTCCACAACTGAGCGGCAGAGTATGCTAAGCTTGTTTTATATAAGTCTATCCTAGGTTTAGGGACATGAAGTATATTTAGTCGTTCGCTATGTCTAGCGTTATATTTAAACAATGGCCAAAGGTAGCTTGGAGCATTTTGAAATAGGATTTTGTGAATTAGTTTGGTCTTATTAAAAAGCAGGCGCTTGTGGAGTGGCAGTAACCGGAGACGTTTATATAGGTTAGAATTGTCGGTAAGCTTTTCACCATTAATTAAACGCACTGCCCTTTTCTGGAGTGAATATAGGCGTTTTGTTATTGATTTGGAGCATCCATCCCAGACTGTGGAGCAGTAATCAATATGTGTTTGTATATGAGAAGTATAGAATATCTTTCTTGTGTTTTCGTCAAGGAAATTTTTAATTTTGGCAAGTTGGTATACTTTTTTGGCTATTTGTTTAACTAGAGCATGAACATGTGAGTTAAAAGTTAGATTTTGATCTATGATAACACCCAGTGTCTTGTGCTCGGTGACACTTTCTACAGGCGTGCTGCCAATGTGCAGCTGAAGAGTTCTCTGCGAGTTTAGAGTGTGAAGTCTTTGCCTGGTTCCTATTAACATAGACTTTGTTTTAGTAATGTTAATTTGCATGCGGTTTGCATGACTCCAGTTAACTACACTATTTATTTCCTGTTGCAAGGATAATTCTAGCACATTACGATCAACAGCGTTCGTATATACTGTGCAGTCATCAGCAAATAGATCGCAGGACGACGACAGATTTAATGGAAGATCATTTATATAAATGGCAAATAATAGAGGGCCAAGAATAGACCCCTGAGGTACTCCAATATTAATGGTAATGGTTTGAGATAAAACTTTATTGTGTGATACTACTTGCTTTCTGTCTAATAAGAATGATTTTATTAATGTCACTATATTAAAACTTACTTTCATTGTTTCTAGTTTTTTAATTAGAATAGTATGATCTATCATATCGAATGCTTTCCTAAAGTCTATAAACACCGCTCCACATAGAGTATTGTTGTTAATATTTTGATGCCAGTTTTCTATCATGTTTGTTAGTGCCGTATGGCAAGAATATTTTGGCCGAAATCCTGACTGACTGTCAACTATCAGTTTATGGCGAACTAAGTGATCTAGTGTTGTTTTGTGGATGTGCTTTTCTAGCGGTTTGGATAATGAGGATAATATGGAAATTGGTCTATAATTACTCATGAGACGATCGTCTAGAGGACCAGCTTTTAAATGAGGATACACTTTAGCGATTTTAAAGGCTGATGGGAAGTGACCTCTGGTTATACATTGATTATATATAAAAGTTAGTGACTCGCAGATCGCCGGTGCAGCATGGCGAAGGATCCGACTACTAATTCCATCTAGTCCTGATGAGTTATTGTTTTTTAGATTACGGAGATGAGTAAATACTTCAGTTGTCATCATTAGCGGTATGTTGGAGGAAATGTGTCCATAGCATTTGTTCTCACAGAATGATGATAATAAAGATATGTCATGAGGCGCATCTGGTATTGCAGCCTTCAGTTGGTTTATGTCGGACTGAAAGTATCTACTGAATTGATCACATGTAACCTGATTTGATGGTAATGATTGTGATGATTTGTGTTTGTTTGTCAAGGTATTAATTGCTTTCCATATATCTTTAGTGTTGGTTTTATCTATTACTATGTTCTTAAAATAGTTTTTCTTTTCCTTCCGAATAACATATTGAACTTTGTTTCTCAGACTACGGTACATAGTTAGGTCTCTATTTTTGTGAGCCCTGTCGCGATCTCTCATAAGTTCAACTACCTCCTGTGTGATCCACGGGGGCTTTGTGTGATGTTTAACACGAACTTCCTTAAATGGAACATGTTTATCAAATATACTTAGAAAGTCAAATGCGCTATCTCGTAACACCAAATTAACAATATACAAAACACTGATCAGACCAGTTGTGCTGTATAGCTCTGAGACCTGGAGTACAACGAAAGGAGACGAAGCCTTGTTACAAACCTTTGAAAACAAAGTTTTAAGACGCATCTTTGGACCCATTCGGTATACACAAAGTGGAGAGTGGAAAAGAAGAAGTAACAAAGACATTTATGATCTGTTTAAGTCCCCGCTAATCACTGGTATCATGAAGGCTAATAGACTACAATGGCGGGGCATATAGAAAGAATGGAAGACAATAGGGAAACAAATCTCGCTTACACTCAGGAAATAAATGACAGTAGACCCCGAGGCAGACCAAGAAGACGGTGGAGAGATAATATAAACAGACCTACAAGCACATGGAATCAATCGACTGCAAGAGAAGGTCAACCAGAGAGACGAATGGAGACGGAATGTATCTGCAGCAAAGAACCTCAGTGGCTCGGAACGCTGAAGAAGAGGAAGAAGAATTATTACAGTCAAACCTCGGTTTTCGTCTATAATCCGTCCGAAGACAATCGGTGAAATCAGAAACAGACGAAATCCAAGGTAATTATTTCCATATTAATCAATGTAAATCCAATTATTTCGTTAAAGACACTCCAAAATACATAGCAAAAAAAACAACAACAACAACAACAACACACACACACACACACATACACACATACACACATACACACACACACACGCACACACACACACACACACACACACACCTTGTATAGAGAATACATATAATGTTCAATACTATTTTTGGCCACAATCTTGTCCGAACTCGCTCCTCCGCCGTGCCTAATAACACTGTGTATGCCAGTGCGCCTCTTGAATTTTTCAAACCATCCTCTGCATATAGAAAGAATGGAAGATAATAGGGAAACAAAACTCGTTTACACTCAGGACATAAATGACCGTAGACCCCGAGGTAGACTAAAAGACGGTGGAGAGATAATATACATACAGACCTACAAGCACTTGGAATCAGCGACTGGCAAGAGAAGGTCAGCCAGAGAGACGAATGGAGACGGCTTGTATCTGCAGCAAAGAACCTCAATGGCTCGGAATGCTGAAGAAGAAGAAGAAGAAGAAGAAGAATCCTCTGCTTGCCTTAAAATCACTAAGTACCTAGCACTTGTCCCAATCATTTTCTTAATTAGATCGGCATACAACAGTCTGGCCTCTTCACATATGATTGCCTCCGAAACAGAATCGCCATCTAACTGGTTTTGATTTATTCAAATTAATAGTAACAGCTCGACATCTTTAATTGTTTGCGATCTCTTTTTCGTTAGCATACTCATGCCTGTTGCTACATTAGCCTACTTTATTGCTTCATTTGTCTCCACAATGGAACTTATCGTGGATTGTGACTTCCCGTACATGCGGCCGATTTCAGCAATCTTAATACCGCTCACGCATTTTATTATTAGCAACTGATGATCACACAACGAAAAATAACATCAAACTGAGCAAAAGAACGAGTGGGTCCCTTTTTCTTCCGAAAAATTAGCAACGAGACCAAGTAGACACGCTAACGAAATCCGAGGCAACCGATGAAAACCGAGACAAATGTTTTGAGGGGAAAAATCGACGAAAACCTAAACCGACGAAAACCGAAGCAAGAAACACCGAGGTTTTACTGTATTATTATTATTATTATTATTATTATTATTATTATTATTATTATTATTATTATTATTATTATTATTATTATTATTATTATTATCAATATTATTATTAATATTATTATTAATATTAATATTATTATTCTTGTCATCATTATTACTACTACTATTATTATTGCTATATGTATGTTGAAGGACATATTTTATGTGTATTATAGTTCATCTAATGACGGATGTTTTTTTTATCTGTCAAGGTCAAGAGAGATATAATGATTTATTTGTCCTTTTGTCGGAACTTGTCTTATTGTTTTCAAAAATCAATTTTCCATTCATGTTCGCGTCCTATTCTTCTCTGTACTTTGTTCAGTTCACGATGGTGCTATTAAACTGCATGCACTTCACATCCGGACATATATTTGCTCAACATGCTGAAAGCAGAAACGGTAAGGCTAATTGTGTATCAGGCATGTTCGCTGGAATATGGAGTAGCAGGTGGTCACATATACTACATCGCTGCATTATTAAATATACGTAACCTGCTCTCTTCATGGTCGCCTTTTTTTCTTCCTAAAGAAATCTCTGGAAACAACTCTGTGAAGATTGGGGAGTATACAAAGTAAATTATTCAGGAGCAGTTTCTTGCTATCGGTCTTTAATGTGATAGAGCCAGCACATTTTGTGGGCCTGAATGCACGGAGGAATAGGAGGTCAATATTTCCCTCACTTAGCAGGTGATGAATCCTAGTGTAGGATTCTCGTTCGACGTGCTCATGACAATATCATCGCAGCTATCTATCAGCTTCGCTAACTCACGCTGGGACCCCAGTATGCCCTTGGAGACACGTCTCGGACTCGTGAAGGTAGCCCAGTATGCCCTTTGAGAAACGTCTCTGACTCGGGAAGGTAGCCCAGTATGCCCTTGGAGAAACGTCTCTGACTCGGGAAGGTAGCCCAATATGCCCTTGGAGACACGTCTCGGACTCGTGAAGGTAGCCCAGTATGCCCTTGGAGACACGTCTCGGATTCATGAAGGTAGCCCAGTATGCCCTTGGAGAAACCCTCTCTGACTCGGGAAGGTAGCCCAATATGCCCTTGGAGAGACGTCTCGGACTCGTGAAGGTAGCCCAGTATGCCCTTGGAGACACGTCTCGGATTCATGAAGGTAGCCCAGTATGCCCTTGGAGAAACGTCTCTGATTCGGGAAGGTAGCCCAGTATGCCCTTGGAGAAACGTCTCTGACTCGGTAAGGGAGCCCTGTATGCCCTTAGAGAAACGTCTGTGACTTGGAATGGGAGACAAACCGCGGTGTTGGCCAACTTGTGTGCTATCCGCAGTTTTCTAACGGCTCATGAAACAAGGATGTGAAATGACCAGTATAAATACAAGGTTATGACTTTATAAGCTGGGGTGCCCATCTGTGTCCAACATCATGATGCGCCATGCCGACGAGTTTGGTAGATTACATTTCACCATCTCACACAATCACCAACCTTGGATTAGGCTTGTGCTCCTGTTCCAGTTACGTCACGTGGCCAAGTCATTTAATTATTCAGACCATTGTCGTCCGCTGGTTCGTTTCTCATCAAGTTTGCCAGTTCTAACTAAGTTTTCAAGTTGTTTTTTCCTTCTCATATCTAAATCCCTGCACTGTTTATCCATTTTTCTGTAACGGATTTGCAATCTTCCCTGGGTGACTTCCTAGAGGACTGTCTCATTGTTCGGTCCAGCCAAGGTGGTCTTTCCATTGTCCCCAGAAGCCACACCGGGCTGTCGTCGCATATCTTCCGCTTGTCTGCTTTCTGGCCAAATCTCACAGGTGTTCAACAGTTTAAAAAACATTGTATGTACTTTACATGTCGTTTAATTAACCCCAGCCTGCTTTGGCTGTTCGTGATTCACTGGGAAATTTTACTTTCAGTTATGTGTGATTGATTTATGAACGAGAAGTCAACAAGTAAATCCAAATAACTGGCGTGAGCGATGAAGCCAGTACTCCGCTGTCAGAAAGTTTAAGCGCCAGCGGGTTAAAATTCTCGGCTACACAGATGTCTTATTCAATGGTACAGGCGATATATATAGCACTTTAATACGCTCTTCTCATTTCATAGTTAGACCTTTTTCACAGTCCGAGCGGAGGGTGAATGTATTGCTGTGACCTGGGAACGCATCTTTCACGGTTAAAACCATTAGGTAGTTAATGTATGGGAATGGAGACAAAAATATATGTTAATGAGGAAAAATTTGAGGTGGTGGAAAATTTTGAATATATTGGGTCATTAATTACCAACAATGGTGACACAAGAAGGAAATTAAAAGACGAATATCTATTGCTCTTCAGAAACTAAAACAACTGAATAAATTATGGAGTGGGACAAGGTAGAATTACAAAAAATATATTTATAAGAGCTTGCATTTTCCACATTGAAACACGCGCCAGTGAGACCTGGGCACTTACTAAACAAGCTGAACAGCGCATAAATGCCTTTGAATATAAATGTTATAGACGGGTTCTAAGAATATCTTGGATACAGAAAAGAATAAATGCATCCATACGACAAGATCTTAATATTGAAGAAGGTTGGTTACTTAAGACGATAAAACAAAGAAAATTGAAATATTTTGGTCACTTGAAACGTCATGAAAGTTTAGAGAGAACAATAATGGTGGGGTGTATGCCTGGGAAGAGAGGAAGAAGAAGGCCAAAGAGAAGATGGGTGCAGCATGTGGCGGAGGGGTGTATCGGATGAGGGGGAAAAAATTGCTTATGATCGAGAAGTTTTCCGGACGGTTGTTATGGGAGCGTGATTCTGCAAGGGACATGCTACTGAATGAATGAATGAATGGATGAATGAATGAATGAATGAATGGAAGCACGAGAGGGAGTCTCCGTGGCGAAGTCGTTACACCTGATACTTCAAAGGCTGAGGATTTCGATTCCGGCCTGCGTCGTTCTGTTCACGGGTGCAATTTTCTCGGAGACTCCTGAGGGTCGTCGCTGGAGCTACGGAGCTCGTGTTTTGTGCGAGTCTATAGGCAGGCCGTCCTGCAGAAAGAGAGCGAGCCGTATATGATAAAACCCTGTTCAACGAAGACGAACCGCTTGCTCTTTAAACCCTGTTAAGACAAGGAAGAGAACAAACCAGTTTATGGCTTCGGAGTCGAATTTACATAGGTTGTATGGCAGGCCGGAGATCAACTGAGCAATTTTATGTAAATGAGTAAGGAGTGTTCTCAATAAAAACATAATTTCAAATATGGTTGTTTTAAAAAGAAATTATTTAGAACTCACGATGGAATTAATAGTTACACATACAACATCACCAGAGATGTCTTTAGGCTTTTATCAAGTAAAGGAAATATCACTTGGTTACGAACTACTTACTATCTTCTTCCTTTAATGGTTACTATTTGTACGCGGAGCTGACGTGGTCAGTGGTTATCAAAAATGTGGTTGGCTGCTATCAAATGGTCATTCTTATAGACCAGTCACCTAATCTAGTGTGCAAAGGATGCGAAGCGTGGGGTTTCCCTGGGTGTCAAAGTGGTAATTTTTAATTTCGTTCTCTAGCTTTGAACTCAAGCGATGTCCATACACGTCCTACCACTTCTAGTGCAATGGAATGAATTTTGAGTGTGGATTAGCTTTCTCTATTACTAGAGTCCCTCGCTATCGGGCGAACCTACTCAGACTTCTTAGGCAGTTGTAATTCACGTTCCCAAGTCAAGGACGAGAAGTCAACATTTTAGTCCAACTGCCCGGTATAAGTGTTGAACCCGATACCTCGGCAAACCGAAAGTTAAAGGACGAACGCTCACCCACCATCCACTAGCGGTCAACGCGTCTGGTAGTAGAACAGGCTCCTACGTTATAAATCAGACACAAATAATGTAATACATTTGTTACTTGCATTCAAAATCCGATGCCATAATGAAGATGTGCATTTGATGTTTTCTTGATTACAGGCTCTACTGGATAGCTTATGCTATTGATTAATTGCGAGTGAGTTATCAGCTGGATCTGACGGATAAGTTGATCACGGAACGACAAATGGGACACGCCATTACCAGAAATCCATAACTGTCAACTGTTGTCAAAGTTCTATCGTAGACGGATACGGATACTTAGGTATAAACAATGTAGTGGAAGTTGCTGTCGATGGGGTGCGAAATGTTAGTGCCTCATATATTTTAGGCCACAGTACACTGAACTGAGGTGGCCAGTTGTATTCCGCATCGTTTTCTTTATCAGAAATCAAAGCATCAAGTCTTGACAGCGGGGCTTTGATTCATCTATAAATTATCTGCTACGCGTTTTATAAATCTGGGTCGATCATCATCTTGCAAGTCCCCTGCAGAGCATCGCTCTCTTGACATCCCACTGGAAACATTCTCTATCCTTACCCAGTGCCCTTACCCTATATATTGTGTAAGGGTTTATATTAGAGCAGTAATAGTTAGAGAACTAGTAACCTACCACTGGTGGGAATTGAACCCCGACCACTGTTTGATAAGCAAGCGCAAAAATTACTACGCTACTGCGTCTCCTAGTGTACATAAAAAGCACAATTACACACAAATGTGCAATTTTTAAAGGAAAATTTCATTATTTAATTATCACTGATAGATTTGATCATTATATGCTTAGCTTCATCGCATTTAATAAATCCAGATAAACTATTTTCAAATATTCTTGAATACACAGTCACTTGTATTTCTCAAACATTAATTTTCAGCATTTACCCAATCGCTCCCCAGTGTTGGGAATAATGTTTATCAATATACTGTAGTATGGGTGGGTTGAAAACGTATCAGATTTTGGTACCGGTAAATATTTAGCTATATTATTGCACAATCTACTATGACTGTCATCTCACACCTTTGTTCTTTGCGTTTTTTGTTTGCATATCCTTTACAGGGCTTCGCTGTCAACATCAGCATCTTTCAGCTGATTGTTGATCTCTTGGCAATATTACGCTCAGTAGTTTGCCATTGCTTTCTGAGCAATCGGCTCACATACCCCTAAGTTACCGACGCGGAGAGAACCGCTACATATTCTCGCGCACATCACATTACTCACGAGAGTATACGGGATTATGGAGAAAGTCGTGTAACGCCTGGACCAGGGAGAACGGCCATCTCACACTGAAGACATTATTATTCCAAGCAGACAATATTAATTTTTGCTGACTCGACACTTTTAGAAAGCACACTCGACACAATTTTCGTTACTTCTGGCTCGGCACTTCCACCTCGTTACTTTTGGCTAGGCACTTCCACCTCGCTACTTCTAGCTCGGCTCTTCCACCTCGCTACTTCTAGCTCGGCATTCCAGCTGGGCACTTCCAGCTCGACTCTTTGACCTCGTTACTTCCAAACGGCACTTTCAACTTAGTGAGATGGAACATCTCACGGGGTGGAAATGCTGAAGGTTACTTTCAAAATAACACCCCCCACCTTTTTTTTCGCCCCCCCCCCCCCCCCCCCCCCCCACCTCTATCCTCTTCAAGGGTTACTTTTGAAATCCTGAACCCATTTTAGGCTAGTTCGACCTGGTAGAATTGGCCTATTTTTAAAATCCGCCTCGATGTATGTTCGAACACATGCCCACAAGGGTGCCGGACAAACATCTAGCCTCTACACTACAGCCGATTCCATAAACCTGCTGTAGTTTAACGTTTCAGTGCCAAAAATAAAGTAGATTTGAACCTAACAAAACTGGATGGCGGAAAACGCGAAGCAGTTGTGTGTCACAGTTATGGCTTAAAAGTTGTTAATATCATAGCAAACATGTTGTATTATATAGCACATTAAAGAGTGTTGCATAAGGAAAGCTACATTATATAAGTTCAATGCAGATACGGGAAGTCGCTTGAAACAATAAATCATCCCATTGCACTTAAACAGTTAAGAAAAAACACCTTTATATAAATCCTTCATAAATCAATCTAATTCACAAACTGGTAATGGTAACTGCGGAGAAGCATGATTGCCTAAGGTAATTGGCAAGTACTTGATGATGATAATTGCATGATTATTTTAGTGGCCATTTAGTTCAAAAACAGCGTTATTTCCGAATCTGTTCACTATTATTGCGGGGAAGTCATACCAGTTTGTTGTCACACAGTAGTCGCCGTGGTCGAACGAATAAAAGCGCTGGCTCTTAAACTTTCCGTTTGCTTATGGCGAGGTAGGCGGTTTAAACCCATACACTGGCAATAATTTGGACTTAAACGTAAACGTCTCGTTCAGAAAGCAATGGCAAACTAGTGAACGCACAACTGTCTAGAAAATTAACCTGGGGTTGACCGCAACGTCCTGCAAACAGCATGCAACATTTGTTGTTGACGCCAAACAAGTTATGATTTTTAAGTAAAGAGATAACTATTTTTTACCATAAAACTTAAAATATGCAAATAGTGTAGATATTTGGATGTAATAGTAAAGTTGATGTAGTAATTAACATTGAAATGGGAAATTAAGGTTGGAGAAATGGAGTAGTAGTTAACTGGATGAGTGGAGTAATGTTCAATTGGAGGCGTGAAGTAGTGGTCATCATCATCATCATCATCATCTTCCACTTCTGCCGTCATGCGGCGTGGGGAGGAATAATTTGCGTTCCAGCGCCCGGTGGACGGCATTGGATAGTGTCATTCCGTGTGGTTGTACAATGTCTCTGATGTCGTCAATCCATTTTCTTCTTGGACGTCCTCGTGGTTTCGTCGCAGATGATCTTTGATGTAAGGCCAGTGATGGTAGTTGCTGATGAACCTGTTAAAGTGAAGTAGGGGTCAACTGGAAAAGTGAAGTAGTAGTCAACCGGAAAAGTGAAGTAAAGGTCAACCGGAAGAGTGGAGTAGTGGTCAACCGGAGTAGGTTCGGGCATGATCAAACAAATTTAGGAGATGTGACGAGCAAGGCAGACGTTGGGGAAAGCAGGATCTAAATTGTGTCTATGGTCAGTGTGTGTGTCTGTGTGTATGTCTGTATGTGTGTGTTTGTCTGTGTGCATGTTTGTGCGCTCGCTAGCTCGCTTGATCTAGCTGAAGCATTGGAATTATTCTGCTAAAAAGAGTAAATATTGGTTTGTTCATTGATTGATCACCACTATCGTCAGGCCACAGTAGGACCTCCTGTGATATATGTGGATTTTGCTTCACTTGCCAATTTTTCAGCTTTAGAACGGGGATTGTGATTTGTGAGCAAGACGCCAATTTTGTTTGGTCACGTGACAGTTTTTTTTTTTTTTTTTTTTTCCGCGTTTCCATCCTATTTCAGGATATTGCGGTCAACACCAGCATCTTTCAGCTGTATGTTGATTCCTAGGCTAGATTACGCTCATCAGCACGCCACGACTTTCTGAGCGACCGGCTCCATACTCTCATAAGTCACTTTTGCGATTCGAACCACTGCTAATTCTCGTCGCGTCACGTGACGAGAGTATTCGGAGTTAGCGGAGAAAGCTGCTAACCCCTCGGCCACGGAGCCGGTGGTCACGTGACAGTGAGTTTAAGAATGTCCTTACATAGAGGCCAGTTTAGACAAAGGTGACATTTGGGTTCTGGTTTGGTCAGGAGGACTGAACGTGACCAGGACCAGCCCCGGTGAGAACAACACAACATAAGACAGAAGAAAATAACCAGACAACACACAATAACCTTATCCGACAAACAGAGCGGAACCAATAAAACCAGTATGAATCAGGACTAACAATCCATACAACCACGGATCTCAACAATAACCGACGCTGAATAAGCAGGTTAGACGAGACCGAATTTGGAATTTTTTTTTTGAAAATTGGAATTGGAATTGGAATCGCATAAGCACTCAGTGTAATAATGGTCAACCCAACGAAGGAAGCATTGACATGATTCTCTTTGAATAAATATGTTGTAAACACTCCAACACCAACTGTAATCAGAGATTGTGGAAAGAATGCAGGCAATGAAATACCTGGGGATACGATGTGATCGAAGCCTTGCTTGTACTAAGCACATAGACCAGGCGATCATAAAAGTGACGCCGGGTTTGGCTGCGACGCGAGTGACGGTGGCAACAAACTCTGAACAACGCCATCTATGTCTTCTATATCAGAGTCTGGTCCTTTCTGTTTTTGAGAATGCGACAGGAAATGTTCTGGGAAGTAAAGGCGAGAGCCGTGACATTGACCACTTCACCCACCAAGTATCGATTGGTACATACAAATGTGAGGCTAGCACCATATAGCTAATATTCCTCAAGATGCGTAAATAAGTCGCAAGTAGTAGTAGCGAACGGAAGAAGAAACAATAGAATCCTAAGTTGTTATTGCTTAGAATCATAAACTGCCTCTGAAATATATGGACTTTTAGTGGCGTGGCTTTAGGAATAAAATTCGATACTCCGAATTGTAAAGACATTTAACAAATCTCAGGAATTAATGGTGAATTGTGTTGCAGAGGTGTCCTTCCCCTCTCAATGTCCAGATGCCAACTGGGTATGCCAGTCAGTACTG
Source organism: Cepaea nemoralis (assembly GCA_014155875.1). Classification (NCBI taxonomy): domain Eukaryota; kingdom Metazoa; phylum Mollusca; class Gastropoda; order Stylommatophora; family Helicidae; genus Cepaea; species Cepaea nemoralis. Next base: position 756,516 of record JACEFZ010022122.1, on the reverse strand, counting down.
GAAGTTCACGTCTTGGAGAAGTATAGTGGAATATAAACAGGTTAAGACACAGCACACATCACACGGAATGGATGGGATTAGGACTAGGTTGATATTATTTCATCAACAGGGTTTTAATATTTTGATGGTTTGATGGGTATGCCAGTCAGTACTGGAAGTTCACGTCTTGGAGAAGTATAGTGGAATATAAACAGGTTAAGACACAGCACACATCACACGGAATGGATGGGATTAAGACTAGGTTGATATTATTTCATCAACAGGGTTTTAATATTTTGATGGTTTGCAGCCTCCAACCAAATAGCCAAAGGGACATTTGTTTACTTCTATGAATCCTACATATACACGTGAAAAGGTTAATTAGATACATTCCAAATGTAAGATTAGATAATAGAACAGACCATAGTCAGAGTAGTTAGACAAAGATGTGCACAAATATAAGGAAAGTAATAATTTATATTAGGAGTAGATATTATTTAGTTCAGAATATTCATAACTGGTATCGACCAATATTCTTCAAGAATTATCTCATATAGGGAACCGCGCCCGGGGTTTGTGGAGATGCATGCACTCTCCTGTCAGCTGGCAGGGCACATGATAATGATGATTCAAGTTTTGTTTTCTTAAATTGTATACAGGTATGTAGTTTAGTGTGTCTAATAGTTTCTGCTGTAATTACATGGTTGCTGGATTTTATAAGAACTTATTTACTTCACTTTAGTCTCTGTGTGTTTGAGACTATAAATTAAAAATTGAACAGAAATATACATTAATATTTTCCTTAAGAAAAGCACAACGCGAAATAGTACAAACATAATGCTGATTATCAGTCCTCGCACTGTTTGAATGTGCGAGTGCGTGCGTGTGTGCGTGCGCGCTCGAGTGTGTGTATGTGCGTGCGTGCGTGCGTGTGTGTGTGCGTGTGTGTGTGTGTTTGTGTGTGGTTTAATTTACTTTTTGATATATTTCATAGAACTTGAGCAAAAGAATATTCTGTTTCATTTCATATTCATGCTTAACTAAAATTTATACAAAATGTTCTTCGGCGAAAAGGAGCACTCCTGCAATATGCTGTAGCAACCAAAAAAATCGATGTGATTTGTGTATACTAGCTCCTCAAATTCTTGTTTGTCGAACACTAAAGAATGTTCTAACGATGAATGATGGATACGATCTAATTCAGGACCTCTGATACGGTGCTACTTATGTAGCAGTATGAATTCTGCCGCAGAGAGAACACCACGGGAGGTGTCCGATCGTCAGAAGTGTTAATCCTTCGCTTTTTGTTTAGGTCCCTTTACCCCCATGACATTCTCAGGGTATGGGAATACCCGGGTCACGGATCCGGTTGTCTTTCTTCTGCCGTGCGTTAACACAACGAGGAGACGTTATTATCGTTTTCGTACTTATCACGCAAACACCGCTATGCGTGCCTGCCCACAAGCCATTCCGCCGCCAGAGAGGCGAACATTCTACATCTGATGCATCGTGACTTACATATGTATGATACAGAAAGAAATAACCAGACGAAGTACTAATATAAGGTAAGTCTTTTAATATTATAGGCCACGGCATCATGAGACAGAGTGACCAGTTCCCTAACCCGTCCTATTTCTTCATTATATTTCTTAGAAACTTCTGAAAAATATTCGGCACCAATTTAATTAGGCTGATTCGACCCCAAAGCCGTATTGGTCGGGGGAAACAGTCAGCCACCGGAGATCGAACTGTGATCACTGTCTTGGCAGGTAAGCGCTCTAATGACTGGGCCAAAATGTTTTTTTTTTTTTTAAATAGAGAGTTTCAAGCTGGACGAGTGTCGAGTCAGTATAGTTATATGGAAGTCATTGGCTCGAGTCCCTGCTTTCACGCGTTCAGTTATATGGTATGTTTCCAGCAAGTGTGACTGCCGGCCCGCTGGTCAGGTTTTCCAAGGAGGTTTCTCCTCGAGGTGGGCTTTCTTTAAAAAACAACAGACACAAATAGTTACTAGAGATAGTATGGGAAGTAAAGGCGACCGACGTGATATACACTACATCATCAATGCACACACACACGCACATGCAAACCCACACAAACACATGCACGCACGACTGTCCTGTCTGCCTGCCTGCGCACGTATATACCTTCATCTAAGACGCCGTGGGAACAATTGCTTTCTGGAATAATAAAACAGAAGCCACCAACAAATGTAACCAAGCAATATATACATGAAAAGATCGCTCGTACTTAAAAACAAATTAATTGTGACGACACATCCGCTCCGACACTAAACAAAACAGCAATTACAATTCAATGGCAAAAACAGATCTTAACCGAAACATTTCTCTGTGATCATCCAGCTAAGGCTAGTTAACTAATGTTGCCTCTTGAATTAGACCATTTCTGGGTGATTTCGGTTTCCGTATAAGACAATCAATACGAATTTATGCCAGGAATACACTCCATTAAATTGTGTTAAAGGGAGGTTGTTATGTGATATATTGTTTTCTGATAGTCCATGCTGTGTGGCCTTGGCGATAATGTCTGTCCCCAGTCTTTCTGTCTCGTGTTCCGCCAATCATTTTTTAACTGATGTTCCTCTATGTTATGATGTTATAGTGCCCAGTTTCTTCTAGCTTGATCTGCCCTCCCCACCGCCTCTTCGCCCCTCCAACTTTCCCGTTATGTCCACTTACTCCTGCTTTCCCCCATCTGATGACATGTCCAAATAATGTGGAATATCTTCTTCTGGTGCGAGTAACCAGTTCGCTTTGTGAGATAATTTCTTAGAGATATCTTCATTGCGCTCTCTATCCGTCCTGGGTGTTCTCATCATTCTTCTATGAAATCAAATCTCTACAGCTTCCACCTGATTCCTCACTTGCCTGCTAATTTGGACATATAAGAACATATTTGTAAACTCTGGCCGTCAGCATCATCATGATGACATCGTCATCATTAAGTGTTTCAGTCTTTGGGTTGGTAGAAAATCCTTCTGATCATTCTATTCCATAGTTGTCTGTCGTATGCCGCTCTCTTCAGTCCCATGTATATCTGCATTTGAGGTTAAAAACATAATTCGTGCATGTTACATAGAACCAGCTGTAACGTATGGCTATGCATCCTGGGCAATTAGTAAACAGGCAAAGAAATCACTAGAAACTTCAGAGATCTTATTTTAAATAAGAATAGTGAGAGCCAAAAGAAGTTATCCAAACGTTTTGAAAGACACAAAGACAACTTACCGCAAACATAAGAGGCTTTTCAACATTTTGGGCCACATTATGAGAAGACAGAGACTAGACTATATTGAGACAACTGGAAAAATTTGTCGAAAAGGAAGTGATAGAAAAAGATGGCGAGAGAAGTTTCTTGACTGTCTTTTGACATGACATGGACAGGTGTCAGCCATACGAACTGATACATGCTTTTCAAGATGGCAAGATGTTAAGAAACATGATTCCCCACGCCATTCGTCAAGGCACTTGATGACACATTTCTGCTCAATAATATCAATGCATGCATGTTGTATACATGTTGTCCTCGGCCTATCACTTTCTCTTTTTCCGTGGCTGTGTACCTTCCTGTCTTGGTGTTCTTCATGTCTTAAATGTTAGTAATTTGAAAATTGTACCAATAGAAATAAATATTGTAGAAATATACGACTAAACAACAAGCAGTAGTGATCAAGAAATACAACACTTTTACGATGAAATATAGATAGTGAGGTCTCAAATTAAATCACAAGAAATAAAAATAATACTTGGTGACTTTAATGCAAAAGTAGGAAAGGTTAAATGTGAGTGTGTGTGTGTGTGTGTGTGTGTGTGTGTGTGTGTGTGTGTGTTTGTGTGTGTGTTAATTGGAAACACCTGGTTTAAATACTATAAAAGACGACTTTACACATGGAAATGCCCTGATAAGAAAATGCTCAACTAAATTGACTACATACTTATTAATAAAAGGTTTAGAAATGCGTTAATTAATGTAAAGACAATGCCGGGTGCTGACTGTAATAGTGATCATGTACCATTATGTTGACTAATGAAAGTAAAACCGAAGAGAGGGGGGCAAAAAGTGGTTAAGAACATGAAACTTAATAAAGAGATTTTGAAGGTAGATACAGTAATTCAAGAACAATACAGAGTGACAGTGAGAAATAAATACAATGCAATAGCTAAAATACAGAGTATAAACGAACAATGGGAACTGTTAAGGGACTCCATTCATCAAACGAGCAAAGAAATATTACTGGAGAGAAGCCAAAAAGCTAAGAAAAAATGAATGACTGAAGAAATCTTAAAGCTGATTGTCAAAAGAAAACAGAGTAAACATGTGAAACAAAAATATGATAAGATAAATAAAGAAATAAGAGATAGTTGTGGGAAGGCAAAAGAAAATTGGTTAAACGAGCAGTGCAAGAAAATTGAATTAAATTCTAATAAAGATACACAAAATATACACAGACAAATAAGTGAACTCACAGGAAGAAACATTAGAACAAATAGAGGGTGTTTAAAATTAAAAACAGGAAAAATTTTATTAGAGGAGGATACTTTAATGAAGAGGTGGAATGAGTATATAAGAGAATGTTAGACGAGACCGAATTTGGAATTTATTTTTCGAAAATTGGAATTGGAATTAAAGAAAGGGAATAATTAACAGAAGAATGTAACTTAGAAGGTCCATCTATTCTAAAAGAATAAGTCGCTGACAATGTCAAACAAATTAACAAAGGAAAAACAGCTGGGCCAGATGGAATCACAATAGAAGAATTAGAAGTACTGGGATAATTTGGAGTAGATATATCAACCAACATTTTTTATGATATTTACAGCAGTGGATATTTACAGAGCGATATGCTGAAATCTGTATTTATAGCTATACCAAAAAGACCAGGAGCAACTGAATCCGAATATAAACCATGTCAATAAGCTTCTACTCAGAAATATAATGAGAAGAACAAGAAAGAAAATAAAAATGGAAATTGGTGAAAAACAGTATGGATTTGTGGAAGGAAAGGGTGCAAACAAAGCAATATATACATTACGGACACTAAAAGAAGATCAATAGAGACAGAAAGACATATATTTGTGTTTCATATATTATACTAAGGCATTTGATAAAGTAAAACAAGATGAAATGATTAAAATGTTGGAAGATATTAACACTGATGGGAAAGAACTCGGAATAATAAAGAATATTTACTGGAACCAAGTAGAGCAATTAAAATGGGAAATAAAGAGGGTATTTATTAACAAATAACGCCAGAGTAGGACAGCGCTGTGTTTTGTCACCGGATCTCTTCTCCCTCTATAACGAAGTAATAATGATAGAGATCAAAGAAAAGCCAGGAATACTATTTGCAGGCTATAATATAAACAATATACGCTGTGCAGATGACACAGTATTGGTGGCGGTTAATGAAAAAAATCTACAACAATTGTTGGACATTGTAGTAACAGAGAGTGCAATGAATGGACTCCCCTTGAATATCAAGAAAACAGTATCAATGGTGATATCAAAGAAACCAATGACACCAATATGTGAAATAGAAGTAGAAGGGAAAATTCTTAACCATGTGGATAGTTTTAAATACCTAGGGGAATTTATAATATAAGATAGAACAGTGGTTCTCAACCTTTTTTGGCCCGTGCCCCCCTCGACCATATTTTCAGAACGTCATCCACCCACCCCCCCACCCCGGCCGGTCTCTCTGGCTGAGGGGTTACAACACTTTCTCCGTAATCCCGTTTATCACGCAGAGTCTCGTAGCGGGAGAGAACTGGGAGCGGTTCGACCCCCGCTGGTGACTTGCGGGATACTGAGCCGGCCGCTCAGAAAGCAATGGCAAACTATTGAGCATAATCTTGCCAAGAAATCAACAGACAGCTGAAAGATGCTGCTGTTGACAGCAATGTCCTGTAAAGGATATGGAAAAAAAAAAACATCCCCCCCCCCCCCGCTTCCTATCAAAAATTTGGCCCGTGCACCCCTTCACCGTATTTTCAGAACGTCATTCCCCCCTTTCATATTTCCTATCTAAAAATCCCCCCACCCCTACACAGTATACGTAAAAATGGAAGGTAAATTTTAATAGCACATACTAAAACAAGTCTAGACATCCACAACATGATTTGTGGGTCTACTTACTTTACAAAATGAATTTTAGAAAGATGAGACGTACATAACTGTAAAGTATGAAGGGAAAAACAATATCAAGTAATCGGTTCTTGTATTAACTCGATCTTGAAATTGTCTTCATTCTCCCCCCCCCCCCCCCTGGAAACCCTACGGGGGGGGGGGGGAAATTCCCCACCGGTTGAGAACCACTGAGATAGAAGATGCACAACAGAGATTAAGGGAAGAATAGGACAAGCTAAAGATGCATTTAAGAAAATTAAAGAATATCTTATGCAATAAGTCACTATCATTTAATGTAAGAAAGAGAGCGCTGAAGTGCTATATAGAACCTGTATTGCTGTATGGCTGTGAATCTTGGAATGTAAATGAACAAATTAAGAAGAGCTTGGAAACAACAGTTATGTGGTTTCTGAGACGAATTTGTTCCTGCGAATTTTATGGAATGCCAAAGTAACTACCAACGACTGCCTGAAAGAGGATAATGAAACTAGAATATACAACAATAAGAAAGTGACAAACATCTTCCTTTGGTCATGTGATGAGAAGAGAGGCATTGGAGAACATCATGACTACTGGAAAGATCGAGGGGAAGAGAGGCAGAGGCAGACCAAGAGAAATGATGCTGGATGGATTGGGACGGTGGCATGGAGTAATATCATCAGCAGAGTTGATCTAGAAACCAAAGACCGAGATCTGTGGAGAGTCATGAACGCCTACGCCAGCCGGCAGGGCACTTGATGATGATGATGAATTTGAAATTTAATAGTGAAATGGAAAGATAACATCAAGAGATAGATGAACAGCAGTCTTATAGAATGTACAATCAAGCGAGAGACAGACAGTGTTGGGATCCATTGCAGGCAACCTTCATTGTGGAGCCGGCACCTGATTGACTGAGTGAAGTAAATATATAATAGGAACCGTGGTAGCGTAGTGGTTAGATACTTGCCTTACGGCCTGGCGGTCATGACTTCGATCCATATCGGGGCATATTCGGTTTATAAAACTGAGCTCGGCTACCTAGTTGATCATCCTACAACGGGTGCCAAGAATATATAATAGGAACCGTGATAGCGTAGTGGTTAGATACTTGCCTTACGGCCTGGCGGTCATGACTTCGATCCATATCGGGGCATATTCGGTTTATAAAACTGAGCTGGGCTACCTAGTTGATCATCCTACAACGGGTGCCAAGAATTGTCTTGGAGAGTTTATGCTGCGGGCGTGATACTGATAACCTCATAACCCATCGCGTCCCGATTGGTATATAAATATATGGGTCCAGCCCCGTATGCCCAATATTTCTTAAGTCATGTAAAGGGATGCTTTACATACTTACTAAACGTATAATGCAGTGTTTCCCAACGTGGGGCCCACGCCCCACAGGGGAGCAATTCGATTGTTAAGGGGAGCAATTCGAAAATGGAAGAAATCGGCTGGATATAACAAAACGGGCAGACTTGAGACTGAAGTAAACTAAATTGGAACCTGACATAAAATCTCTTTGCAGCAAGCATCAAGCGCAAGGATCTCACTAAATTTAAATAATAAAAAATTATTAATAATTAAAATAATATAGAAAAATCTTTCAATAAAATTATTTTGTACTTGAATTACAGTTCTCCATTATATGTTTTGAAAATTTACTTACTGTGTTTGCTCAATAATTTCCTATTGATTTCTTCCTAAAATCTATCATTCAAGTTTCTTTAGTGAACATTTCAATTTTTGAATATTAAAAATAATGTATATATAATGTTTGGGGAGGGGGCATAAGAATTTTAGAAAGTCTTAGGTGGGGCATAGCACAAAAAAGGTTGGGAAACACTGGTATAATGCAACGAATAATTTTTAATATGGTCAAATATATTTTCACAGTATTTCATCCAACGTACAAACATAGGAACATTCATTCTAATGTATTAATCAGAACTAATAGAAACAGAGGAAGAGGAAGCGATGTTTAGAAAACAATATCCAATATACAAGATGAAAGCTTTAGGTGGTCTTCAAAGCTGCTGGCTCGAAAAGACGATAGAACCGCCCTAAAGTAACAAGTGCTCTTTGACTCACGATTAACGAAAACCTAAAGAGGCCAGGGCCGACTTAATTGCATCGGGTTTACCCCATCAGACTCAGTCTCTCTCGGCAGAACGGAAAGTCGCTTGTAGAGAGCATCTCACAAAGCACGAACTCCGTAGATCCGGCGATAACCCTCAGGAGGTTACGGAGAAATTTCTCCCTGGTCTGAATTACGTTGTCCGGATCATCAAGTAATTATGCACAGTTGGTTTTTGTTGGCAACGTCTCGAATTGCATTGCACTATATCGCACCAATATTGACCGTGACTGAAGTGCTGACATTTTGTTGTAACGAACATTTGTCGTCAACTAGAGAACTTTGTGACAACTGGCAAGATTAAGGGGAAAGGTAGAGAAGTAAAGATCCGGATGGCTTGGCCACGAGGCATGATGGAGACAAGAACACTGAGCGGATCCACAACGTGTGAGATGGCGAAATATGACTGCCCACACTTATCGACACGGCACGTGATGATGACATTAGTCGGCCTAGAGTCGCCGTAGGAGATAGGCGGCAGTTCTGAAGGAACCGGACGGCATACCATAATGAACTTCAGCCAAAGCTGCTGAAGGAGAAAGGCGGCGGTCCGCTTGAAGGACAGACATTCTGATATATTTATTTAGGTGGCCACTTGGTATCCGCTATACGCTCGGTTTTGTTATGCAGACACTGCCGTTGCAAGGATTCAGAATAATCATACTCCAGAAAGAGAGTAACTGTAAGTTTGTGGCCGAGATATTATAAAGATATCCGAAGACAAAGATGAACGTTCAATGACTTATTGAGGGTTATATCATGCTATAATTGGCTGCAGGAGTTATGCAATGCTGGAATAATTGTTATCACGAGGAGCTCAGATGTTTTTAATCGCTACCATTGTACAGTTGAATGACATAGACGGATTTCATTCTCATCTGATAGCTCATCACGCATGTTCATTAAATTTCTTGTTTTGAAGCATTGCGATGGATTGTTCCGTGACTGCTGTGTTGAACATTGTCGTTGGATAGTCTCTTTCGTGTTTGATTATTATTATTAGTGGGGAGGGGTGGGGGAACATATGTTAGAACTGTATTATATTTACTCCCACCCAAGGAATACGTCTTCGATAGATCCAAAGGCAAATGAAATCATGGAAAGAGGCGAAATGTCTTTGATGGTTTGGCGAAAAGATATTGAATTCACGATGAGAAACTTGTTGCACGTCAATTCTGGTAACACTTCCATCCTACTGTGTGACGTGCTTCTCATAAGGATATTCCCGCGCACCACGGGGAGCATGCATTATTGAACACCGTTTCCGCATCAAGATGTATTGTATTTCATAATATGCACGTCCTCTCTGACCCATACATTATATAACGCATATAAACAAACATTGAGATCTGTTGTACAATCTCCAGAAGAATGTTTCTGCTGGGTGTACATAATGATAAGGTTATGTACTAAATCTCACAATTTTCTCAGTTGGTTACTGTGTTATGAATGTTTATATAGAGGCAAACATTTGTGAACGCACTATAGTTACTCTGGCATCCCACATCATTCGTCTCAGGAACCACATCTTCGCTGCTTCACAGCTTTTCCTAGTTTGTTCACATTCCAAGACTCACCTCCCAAAGGGCAGAGCAGGTTCGATATAATAGTCAGTACTCTCTATCTGGTATTCAATTAAAATAATTTAGTATTTATTATTTGTATTAGCACAAAAGCTGATGAATCAATCAAACCATGTCTTGTATCGCTGTGGGAGTAGCAAGAGTTTTCAAAAGCGGGAACGATATATTAACATGAATTATTCATGAGTACGTTACTGGGACACACGCATTTCTAAATTCAGTATGTGACCAGTGGAACAATTATGGATATGTCTCGAGATGCTTTAAAAGTAGTCGATTCTAGCTAATAAAGAAATGAGCAAATGAAAGGGGAAAAGCATGAATGAATGATTAAATTAGTGAGTGAGTGAATTAATGATGCAATCAATCAAAAATCTTCAACTGAAATGACAGCTCTGTCGTGTCACCGCCTAGTCGTGGTAGAAGGGTTTGTGTGTTACAATGATTCCAAGAGATGTGCCGACGGTAGCGCAGCTGCTTGCAGGACCCCCTAATGTCTGACAGGTCAAGTGATTGGAATCAGATGAAGAGAGACACACATTTTCTACCTTGTATGCAGACTGGAATTAATCACGACACTTGGGAGACTGCTGTAAAAGACCGAAATTCGTGGCGTACATCATTACGCGGGGGTGTAGTTACTTGTGAAGCAAACAGGACTGCAAGAACTGTGAAAAAAGGCCAGACAAAACAAAAACACTGCAAGAGATCCTCCTCTTGGAATGTCAAGCATTCTATTCCCACATTGTCAAAGAACAATTCGAGCCAAAATAGGCCTTACCATCCATCTTAGAACTCACGGCTACAAACTTTCAACCCCATTGGATGAAGTGAATAGTCATCATCATTCTTGATGGACAAACACCATGCAGACTGGGTACAGTCAAAGGCTAGGGAATGCAATACTGAAAAACATGTTTGTCGAAGACGAATGTATCGAGCCACAGACAATGCAACGCAATTCAACAAACGATGAAAGGATGATAAGCGTTTCATTACATACATATTCACATTAATCAGTACGCTAAGTGGACAAAAGCATCCACAAACTCCGACCCATGTTGAGACAGACATAACAAATATGGATGTGGACAGTGCTAAGACACACATGGGCTTATAATCGCATCATGTGAGATGATATGCATAAGAAACACAGCTGGGGGGGGGGGGGGGGGGCAAGAGACAGAGTGACAAATAAGAATGTAAGAACAAGTGTAGGGATAAGAACGATTACTGACGTTATAGAACACCAAAGAGCTTAATGGTTCGGGCATTTAGGTAGAATGTAACAAGCTCAACCAGCGAATAGAGCGTTCTATATGAGAACATCGAGATACAAGTACAAGGCGAGATGGCGACGCAGGAAGAGATGGTTTTATGGAGTAAAAAAGACATTGAAGAAATCAATTATGATATTAGCATAAGCAATAAGACAAGCGATGACCATACAATTACATTTACCTCCTCTCTGCGACGCTTCACGACAAAGAGCAGTGGGACAAAAGAAGAAGAGGAAGAATTAACCCGATTTGACTTATAAGACCGTAGACTGCATTTTCGGAAATGTACATTTTTATACAGCAAAGGTCTCTTTTCTACGAATTGAGACCTGTTTGGTATATGGTGCTCTCTCACAAATATCCAAATTAGCAGGGTCGTCATCGAAGCTGTTAGCGAACGGTGCTCATAATGTCAAAAGTACAGTCAGACGTGAAAGATTAAAAGCCTACTCCCCCCTTCCACCCCGTGCTTTCAGACCTACAAAATGTGATTGTCCAACGCTGTGTCACACCACTGATCCTTAGCGGAAAACTGCTTGGGGAAAGTTTCTTCGAAAAATCCAGTTTGTTACTTGAACTTACTCACATACAAATTAAATTGAACACTTACATTTTAATGCCACAAATTGTTGACTATTAATCCATAAGTTAAGCTGAAAAATGCTAAGCCTGTTGAAATTGATTTAAAACAAAAAAATCAGATTCTGCTATGTACCTGTGCAGTCCTAGAAACATTTCAATTTGTAGACCTGACTGACTGGCACCTTGCTCTCTTGACAGACGATAGTTTGTAAAATGGAGTTATACCTCTCCATAACAAACAGAACTCTTCGCTGCCTTCTGAGGATGGGGACGGAGCGCTTATGGGAATGCCCCGAATGCTGTGATGTCGGTTCCTAAATCAATCAATCAATCAATCAACACACAGCCTGGGCTGGATTTAGAGACCATCTGTTGCTCTTACAGCATGATCCCTCTCTGGGCCTGTCTAGTGTACTCCAGAGGAAAAGTAACACCAATACGTCTGGAACAAGACAAGTTGCAGAAGCTGCCGGATCAGCAAAGCAATCCTCTAACTGTCCGCCTGTCGGAGCTTCAATCCTACACCAGTTGCCAACCAAGGCTTAGGGCCTGGTCTGCCATGCCATGACATTGAGCCTTTAGGCTGCATTTCCTCGCACTAGGATAAGGCTTGTACCCCCCCCCCCCCCCCCCGAATTGCGCTCAACATTCGACGCTAACAGAAGCAGGTAGTACCGTCTACTGTCATACGGTAGCTCAGTCATACCTAAGGCTTGAATACACGAAGGAATAAGTGGTCAAACTTCCCCTCTCTTAGAGGACGACGAAAGTAAGTGTCGAACACTCGTCCGACTGTGGCCATGACATTATCAGCGTAACCCCATATCGATTACACTAACGCTTCCGCTGAAGTCTATAAAAACAATCACACGTGCCCGACTGACTGCACAAACAACTATAAAGGTGAAAAAGAACACCTCGCCGAGGCGTAGTGATACTAAAATAGAAAACAAATCAGGGTCATTAGTTTATAGGCACTGCAGCGGGTTTTATGGTGAAGATATAAACACTGCCAAAAGCTATATATTTGTAATATATACCATGGTAAAAACAACAATTATTTTGTGAATATGCATTTTTCAGTGTAAATACTGGAAAACAGATCAGGTTACCCGTCCGGCGGATAAAGAGGTACGATATCAGACTAGATACACATTAACTAGGTATGGATATAAGAGAGGGATATATAGGAGACATATACAATGCAGATCAACAGAGGATCGTGCTTAGGGAATCAATAGATCATATTTGGAGAGGCACGTGTTTAGACAACCAATGCATCAAATACCAAGTGGCACCTGTTTAGCGATTCAATACATCAAATATCAAGTGGCACCTGTTTAGCGAATCAATACATCAAATATCAAGTGGCACCTGTTTAGCGAATCAATACATCGAATCTGGAGAGGCACGTGATGAACAAATCAATACATCAAATGTGAAGAGGTGTGTGGTTAGACAATCAATACATTAAATATCATGTGGCGCGTTTTAAGAGTATCAATACAGCAAACATGAGGAGACAATGTACATAAAACACTACATGGAGAAGAAATACGAGTTGTTCGTACACATATTCCTACCTATGTCGCCATTGATTGGTTGGAATTTCTGTGTGGCCATCCATACTTTAGCTTTCAATTTTATATTGTCTATTTCTAATATCTACTTCTTTAAGTACCAATGGATATTCTGTGAATTTACTTCTAGTGATACTGCAACCACAAGAAAAACGGATCCTGAAGCTTCCTAATCATTCGATACCATCGATGTCTGTTTTGAGTTGCTCTCATTAAGTTGTCACTGTTGAGCTATGTTTTAGGTGGCTAATATTTTATGCAAAATGAAATATTATAACCGTTACAATATATCACACGCGTACATATTATGCCAACAAAAAAGGTAGAGATAATCCACAGGGGATAATCCAATTACTGTACTATAAAAATGAACATGGTAGATGATGCTGTTAGGGTGGGAATTGTTAAACTTCGCATATTCTAGGCCAGTCTTTCCCAACCTTTTTTGTGCTATGCCCCACCTAAGCCTTTCTAAAATTCTTGTGCCCCCCCCCCCCCCCCCCCAAAAAAAAAAAAACATATACATAATCTTTAATATTCAACAATTGAAATGTTCACTAAAGAAACTTGAATGATAGGTTTTAGGAAGAAATCACTAGGAAATTATTGAACAAACACAGTAAGTAAATTTTCAAAACATATAACTGAGAACTGAAATTCAAGTACAAAATAATTTTAATGAAACATTTTTCTCTATTATTTTAATTATTAGTAATTATTTATTATTTAAATTTAGTGAGATCCTTGTGCTTGATGCTTGCTGTAAAGAGATTTTATGTCAGGTTCCAATTTAGTTAACTTCAGTCTCAAGTCTCCCCGTTTTGTTATATCCAGCCGATTTCTTTTTTTTTTTTAGCAGCAGCAATTCATTTATGGCACTAAATCCGCATTCAGCTAAATATGAAGATGGAAACGGTAACAATAGTTATCTTGCACATTTGGTTGCATTTGGATATTTGATTTCGGTTTCCTCACAAAGCCATGCCATCGCTCCTTTTATATTAAATAAAGTTTTAATTGACTCATGATTTTGCATTTCTGCGAGTTCTTCTTGATACTGCATATTTGAAATATCAGACAACATCACTAACATTGGCTGCATCATCCAAGTTGGTAAATCAATTTGTTTCAAATCAGAAAATCTTTCTTTTAAATCAGCCGATAAAATGTGCAGATCATCAACAATAACATATATAGCGGTATCAGTCTCTTCACATTTTTGGAGCCAATGAAACTTTACAAAATTTTTGTTGTAAATATATGTCTGACATAATTCAATAAAGGTAATGAAACCAAATATCTTCGCTTTTGCATCGACAAGAGTTTTATTTGTTCCTTGAAGTTGTTTATTTAATATATTTAGTTTTTCAAAGATAAGGGCTAAATAACTCACAAATGCCTTATCATCGACCGTTACCAGATTTTTCATTTCAGGTTTGTCGCTTAAAAAATCACTAAGAGTATCAAATAGTTCCATAAATCTTTTCAAGCAGTTCCCTTTCGAGAGCCATCTTACTTCAGTGTGAAGATTGTCTCACGTGGTCTTCATTTTGTTCTTCACAAAATAACTTGAAGAGTCGTTCACATTTGGCACTAGCTTTAATGGCATTGATTACGATTGATAGTTGCATTATGAGCAGTAAATAGAGACTTTAATGTTACTCTTTTTTCAAAATGTTTCTTTAAAGTTTGAAAGTAATTCAAATCTGAATTAATATGAGCATTATGTTTCGCTTTCAAATGTGCCTCAAGATGACCTCGTTTCATAGATTCGTTGGTCAAGCATTGTTGGCATAAAAGACAAAACGGTGACTGTTCATCGTGGACAGCGGGTATGAAACCAAATTTTAAATATTCCTCCGAATACTGACAATTTTTTTCTTGCTTGCACCACTCATTTCACTATGGGCTGAAATAAATAAATATAAGATCAAATAAAAACTAAAAAAATATAATATGAACTGGAGTAAACTTAGACTAAAAATGCATATTTAAATATGTATGGCACATTTACTTTTCCATTTGACAAATTTTTCTGGAAAATGATGCTTCTAAAACTTAAATTAATAAAAATTACCAACTGAATTTACATACCATTTATATATCACTTATATTTGTACAATGTATATATGTTTTAAAACAACGAGACTTTTACAACAATTTCAAATTAACACCAGCGGTGAATGCTGAGCGTTACTGCGCAACACTGCAGAAACTGAGATCCCGGCACTAAGCATTTCGCGCCATTCAGAACAAATAGCGCAAAATGCTTAGTTCCAGCCCAGTATAACCAGTAGTTCGCCTCTAACGTATAACAATGAAATCACGGCTACTAACATGGCGGACAGATCTGACTTATACTGGACGTTTACCCAGCTCGAGTAGCGACTGAGAGTCGCTAGACGGTTAACTTAAACTCTGGACGAGTCCATTTTCGAATTGCTCCCCTGAACAATCGAATTGCACCCCCCCCCCCTGAACAATTGAATTGCCCCCCCCCCCCCCCCTGTGGGGCGTGGGCCCCACGTTGGGAAACACTGTTCTAGGCCATGACATAGAGAGACAGGATGGCCAGTTCCCTACACAGCAGCCTTTCCATCCCAGCCAATACCTAGAAAATTCTGAAAAATAATCTGATAGCGTTTTTATAAAGGTGTTCGTTCATCTCCTTATAGTTGCACCCCGCTTTTATTAGTGTCTACCTCTTGCTCATCTGCCTGGCACTTTTCCCTTAGGTATGGTTTTTATAAGTGAATATAAGTGTTACAGAAGAATGTCAACTATTCATTTGAAGAATACAAATTACATATATATACATATACATATATATATATATATATATATATATATATATATATATATATATATATATATATATATATATATATATATATATATATATATATATATATATATATATATATATACAGTTTTTGTTTTATTTTTGATTGATTGATTGATTGATTGATTGATTGATTGATTTAGGAACCGACATCACAGCAATCGGGGGATACCCATAAGCGCTCCGTCCCCATCCTCAGCAACCAGCGAAGGGTTCCAACACCAATAGTTCCAGTCTGATTATATGTCCGTCTCGTCTTTCCTCTGAGCGTCGAGCGTCGGCCAGATCCCCTCGTCACACCTCGCTGCCTCATTCTTGCCAGACTATGGTGATCCATTTGCTCCTCCGAGGTGTACATGTGCACCTACAAGGCCGCAACCACGTCTGCCTTGTCATGCATCAATACTCCATCAAGTTTTGCCGAGCCAGCCAATCTGTCCACATGTTCATTCCCCAGCACACCAGCATGCCCCGGAAAAAAGATCCAGGTGATGCCTGCCACCCTGACCTCCGAAGCGAAGCAAGCACTCTGCACGAAGTCTGCCTGTCCTCACCCTCCTCAACATGCTTTCTGAGTCAGTTACAATTACGATATGTGTATATATAGTGTTCTCCATCCAGCGGAAAGCTGCACTGACCGCCTCCACCTCCATTCTTAAGCTAGATGTTGTGGTATCTGTCACGAATTGGCAGCCTTTACTTCCCAGAACAATTTTCGGTTCACTTTTGATGGGCCATGTAGAGGATCAACAGACGAACATAACTGTTTTCCCTATATTCAAGGCTATACTGTCTTGACGTAAGCTTGCAAAACCTGCAAGTAAACAAACCACCATGAATGGCTTTCTATTTGGGAAGTTAATTTGACACCAGTACCAGTCACCCCCAGAGGTTATCAATCCAGCCAGACGGGAGGGCAGACTCAGGGGACTGAATAGTAATTAAAACCAACCAGGCATGACGCAAGCAAACCTGGTTTACCAACAGAGTTGTAAACTGGCTGTTGACCATGAGAACCTAATTGTTCCCTTGACATGACACCTGATAAGAATAGCTAGGAAATCGCCCAACCGGGATGGCTGACCCCATCTGGTAGAGACTAGAGGCGCAAGGTGTGAAATCACTGATAAGGCTCAGTGGGCTAATAATGGTCAGACCCACAGGTGTGAAGGCTAGTGTGCATGCAGGAAGAATTTTTATGACTGGACAGACTTGGAGTAATTGCAATTAACGTCAGGAGGAGATAAGAAGAATTTATGAATGGAATTCCTGGGAGATAAGTGTCTACTGCTAGGCTAGGTATAAAAACCCCTGCTAGACTTTTCCTCTTTAGATTAAATCTGACTTCAGAACAGGTAGGAACTATCTCAATGTTTGTAGTCATATGCATGATTTTATGTTGGCTTCTATGAAGGATTTCTTAGTAACTATGCAACAGTCTTTTAGACATATGAACTTTCAGTCTATATCTGATCTAGGTTATTCCAAGAACTATCTTTGGCGTAGGTACTTGAGTGTTCTTTCTAAGTTCTGTGTTCAATATCATTGTGCTTTAAGTGTTACTCTTCTGAGAAGTAGAAACTTATGGAAGGCAGGTCTTGTCTAGATATACTTGAGGTGTCGTAGCAGATGCTTGCCATCTCTTTCTAAACTAGACTAGTCTCTTTTTGGTGTGTGCATTTGTTGTACAGAATATAGTCAACTGACTATTTATTTAATTCTTACAACAGCAGTAACTAACTAGTGCATTATGCTATGATGTTAAAGTATCATAATATGTCTAGTTTAATCAATATGTTTATGTGTATTGGATGTTTGATATATTGATTTGTCATATGCAAACTTACCAATATGAAGTGTTATGCTATTGTCTGCGCATTGGCACATTGGCCAATGATTGTGTTGGAAGCAGAGGTGTAATGGTACAGACATTACCCACAATTGGTAGTATAGGGTATATGGTGCTAAACTTTCTCAGTGTATTGTGGGCGTGCGTCCACGGTAATGCATGGAAACCTGGCACAGCTACTGGTCACGGCTTGCAAGCCCGGATGATCAGGCATTGATTATAATACCCTTACCGACCCTGTGAGCTGCTAAACTAACATTGGACGGAGCGGCTGTACGACACAGAATTTCTGTATTAGCGACATGGACATGGGGCGGCAGAAATGTAATCATTACAGGCGTGTGAGACAATTGAAAAGCCCGTCCCAGACTAAAGACAGTAGGGAGAAGGAGGATGGTGAACGCAGTAGAGCTGGAAGATAAACTTGGCCAGACTGGTCATTGTATATGTTTGTGTTATGATATGTTTTAATTAGGATTGCGCTGATGTAGAACTGATATAACACATTCTTGACTTTCTTTCAAGCTCTCACAAGGAGCCCCTATGTTATAGATCTCAAGAACGAGTTACTGACTAGGGAGAGCCAGGACTGGCAGTCGTCAGAATACCGGCAAGCTGTTTCTTTTGTTGAGTCTACTGGAGAGTGGGGATCTGGACCACAGTTCCAGATAGATGAAGTAACAAGTAAAGTTACGTAATGTTTCTCATCACAATATGTTATATGATTTTATCATCCTCATATTGACAATCATCCGATGTCTATTGTTATGATTAGCAAATAAATGTTGTAGTATTGTAACTCATAGTTCTGTCGTTATATTTTAATTCCAATTGTGCATACGTGTTGTGTGTGTACATTGGTGGGGGTTCACTTACACACCAAGGAAGGGAGCAGTCAGGGAGAAAAACCTGTACTGGAATAGTTGTCTTTACACTTTAATTCAGACGTAAAAATCTATTCTAGCTAACCTTCTCTTCCCATCCTTGGCGAATATTCAGCACAGTTCATTTCATTTTGTAACGAGCCACTTGGAGCTGTACGTTGGATATTCATGGGCCTAATCTATAGTTCAGCCATATAGATTTTGTCCCTAGTCAGTTTCTGACTATTAGGGGTTGCTCGCCAGTGAAAAATACTTTCATCTAGCCGGTGGGGCACCCCGACTTCTGACAGATTGGGCTTCTCGTCTGGAATTTGAATTCGTACTTCTCGCTTTCAATAGACTCCGGTACTAGACCCTAGACATACGATTTTAAAAGTTAACTCTTGTAATCTTCAGTCATCAAAATAGACTATCATCAAATGTAGCTACTTTTAGTTGAGGAAGTTTCAGAGTACATATATAACTTTTCAAAAGTATAACAGATAAGAACTTATGAGAAAACTACCTCATCTATCATTTATGGATAAGTATTTTAATTCTTATCATTTAGTGTATCATTCATCATTTAATGATAACTGATCACTTTAATCATATTTACATTGATGTGTTTGATGATTTAACTGCTTGACTGATTTGCAATTTTATGCTAATATATGCCATGTTCATTTTGACATGTATGCAGTGCATTTTAATGTTTATTTAGGTAAATATTACTGTTGATTACTGTGTAGTATATCTCTCACACTTACTTCACTGCTGTCGCCAGGTACTACTTGAATATTATTTTCAGTTGTCTTTCACTGCTGAGGCTAAACTATACACATTGGATAGCGTAGACTGTCAGTAGTTAACTCTTGTCGTTCTAGCTTATATCTGATTTTTGATATATACATAGGGGCTTACCTGAATATAGTCATTAGCAATTATGTTCTTGCTTTACCGGAATCTTGAAGAGGATCTGAAGGCGCGCGCAGATTTCTCAGAGACCGCGAGAGGGTGGGGCATAAGAGAAGGCTTACAGGGAGAGCAACTAGAAACATATATCATAGCTGAGTTAGAATGGTGGGACCAAGAAGAAGATATTATGTTTAAAGAAAATGATGAGTTCCTTGAAGCACAAGAGCGTAGCAAAACTGAAGGAGTAAAGATGGAGAAAACGCATATGGAAACAGTCAATGCGGAGAAGCTAACCTTTCTAGCGGAACATAAGGTAGGAGATACGGATGCTCACCCAACCAGGAAGGAAGGGACATCTTTGCCACCCACCGCAGAATCAGAGGTAGTGGACCGGGAACTACAGGTTCTCATTCGACCCAGTCCTAAACGGAAAAGAGGGAAGAAAAAACGTGCCAAGGGCACTTCAAACAGTCACAAACGTGATAACTGTTTGCACCACGGCAATAGTCGTTTGACAGTAGAGGACCTTCAGGAAAACCACTTGACTGCTACGAGAAATGAATCTCGAGAGAAAGAGGAACTGAAGACAACCTTTAATGAGGTCGCAGGCAGGAGACCTAGCCGATTCTCACATTCCCTTCGGTTCACAGAATCACGAAGTGGAATTACATCTGACTGAAATAGGGAGGAATGGAAGAAACGGAATCCCAGGTGAATTTCATTACTGCAACGCGGGAAGAATCACTAATTATCAGTTCAGATAATTTAACTGGTTCCGCCAGTACAAGACTCCCAGGAATCTCATTTTACTTCAACGAGAGGTGAAACTCAAGAGGAAGATGACCTGAGGACATCTTTTAAGGAGGTCGGAGATCGAAAGGTAACCGACTTTATTATTCCCTTCAGCTCAGGAGAGGATGAAGTGGGATTAAATTTGACTGACAGAGGGATGAAGGATGACCCGGAACCCCTTGTGATCTTTGAGGCTGCAGCTCAGGAAAAGACACTAGACATCAGTTCAAATGATTTACGTAATGTGATGGATTGTTTAGACACCAGCCCATCACAGGATTTACCTCAACTGGACTTAGCCCATGAAAGCACGACCAGAGAGGAACATCCAGACCAGGAAACATTTCCAGTTGTTATCTCACAGTATACCAGTTCGGAGACTCAGGAAACACAGGGAATTGTCATGAGCCAGAATATGGACTCTGATATTGTGCAGACAACATTGTCTGTAGTTGCTAAAGAAGAAAATTCTTTGCACAAGATGGAGGAAGAAACGCCTATCATCTCATTAGCTGAAGTTATCAGGGAATTCCAGCAACAGGGACCTGAAGTAACAGAAGTCAAGAGTGGTTTGGAATCAGCACTCTTAGGACTCAATCTACCCTTCAGTCAGGTCGATTTGATAGGAGTAGATCAGCTATTTGTGGATACTTTATTCAAAAGTAACTCCACTTTATCGCCTGTGAATAACTATGTTATTTCTCAAGGCTGGACAACTTGGCTCACTAAATTTCCAATTTCTAGCACGGTTTTCACACGAAACTCTAATGCAGAGAAACTCAGCCCATTAACTGAATATCAGGGGAAGAAACCGCGACACCGAGGAGGGAAGATTGTTACGCCCGACTTTGAAGGAGGAAATCGCCAGTTGAATTTATATCATGGGACCATGATGTGTAACATTATTCCTTTTAAAAGGAAGCTATTGATGGATCTGTTAAGGATCTATAAAGGATGGAGGAATATCACGGAGACAAGCTTTGCTGTGGCCAGCTTATGCAAGACCTCACTACGGGTACATCCTCGGCTGAAAGGAGTAAATCACGTGAGTGAATGGTGTAAAACAATTGCTGCCCAGAGGCGTAGAAGAATCCCGTTGATTGTGATCTTTCCCAGAGGGGTAAAATTACAACCTCCTGACAATTACCGGATTTTACCAAGCTATTGCATGGAATCCCGGCCGAAAACCAGGTACAAGGATCTATCCAGAGTATCTTTGGGTTATGGAAATGGGACGTCTTTATGCAGGACAACCCACTGCCACAAGGAATATTGGAAACCTTTAGGCAGATACAGAACGGAGAGTGCTTAGGCATTATTCTGGGATGTACGGCGTGCTTTGACAAAAGATTTCTGGCAGAAACTTTTTTTTTAAGGGGAAAGCTCTGTCACGAATTGGCAGCCTTTACTTCCCAGAACAATTTTCGGTTCACTTTTGATGGGCCATGTAGAGGATCAACAGACGAACAAAACTGTTTTCTCTATATTCAAGGCTATACTGTCTTGACGTAAGCTTGCAAAACCTGCAAGTAAACAAACCACCAGGAATGGCTTTCTATTTGGGAAGTTAATTTGACACCAGTACCGGTCACCCCCAGAGGTTATCAATCCAGCCAGACGGGAGGGCAGACTCAGGGGACTGAATAGTAATTAAAACCAACCAGGCATGACGCAAGCAAACCTGGTTTACCAACAGAGTTGTAAACTGGCTGTTGACCATGAGAATCTAATTGTTCCCTTGACATGACACCTGATAAGAATAGCTAGGAAATCGCCCAACCGCGATGGCTGACCCCATCTGGTAGAGACTAGAGGCGCAAGGTGTGAAATCACTGATAAGACTCAGTGGGCTAATAATTGTCAGACCCACAGGTGTGAAGGCTAGTGTGCATGCAGGAAGAATTTTTATGACTGGACAGACTTGGAGTTAATTGCAATTAACGTCAGGAGGAGATAAGAAGAATTTATGAATGGAATTCCTGGGAGATAAGTGTCTACTGCTAGGCTAGGTATAAAAACCCCACTAGACCTGTTCCCTTTAGATTAAATCTGACTTCAGAACAGGTAGGAACTATCTCAATGTTTGTAGTCATATGCATGATTTTTATGTTGGCTTCTATGAAGGATTTCTTAGTAACTATGCAACAGTCTTTTAGACATATGAACTTTCAGTCTATATCTGATCTAGGTTATTCCAAGAACTATCTTTGGCGTAGGTACTTGAGTGTTCTTTCTAAGTTCTGTGTTCAATATCATTGTGCTTTAAGTGTTACTCTTCTGAGAAGTAGAAACTTATGGAAGGCAGGTCTTGTCTAGATATACTTGAGGTGTCGTAGCAGATGCTTGCCATCTCTTTCTAAACTAGACTAGTCTCTTTTTGGTGTGTGCATTTGTTGTACAGAATATAGTCAACTGACTATTTATTTAATTCTTACAACAGCAGTAACTAACTAGTGCATTATGCTATGATGTTAAAGTATCATAATATGTCTAGTTTAATCAATATGTTTATGTGTATTGGATGTTTGATATATTGATTTGTCATATGCAAACTTACCAATATGAAGTGTTATGCTATTGTCTGCGCATTGGCACATTGGCCAATGATTGTGTTGGAAGCAGAGGTGTAATGGTACAGACATTACCCACAATTGGTAGTATAGGGTATATGGTGCTAAACTTTCTCAGTGTATTGTGGGCGTGCGTCCACGGTAATGCATGGAAACCTGGCACAGCTACTGGTCACGGCTTGCAAGCCCGGATGATCAGGCATTGTTATAATACCCTTACCGACCCTGTGAGCTGCTAAACTAACATTGGACGGAGCGGCTGTACGACACAGAATTTCTGTATTAGCGACATGGACATGGGGCGGCAGAAATGTAATCATTACAGGCGTGTGAGACAATTGAAAAGCCCGTCCCAGACTAAAGACAGTAGGAGGAGAAGGAGGATGGTGAACAGCAGTAGAGCTGGAAGATAAACTTGGCCAGACTGGTCATTGTATATGTTTGTGTTATGATATGTTTTAATTAGGATTGCGCTGATGTAGAACTGATATAACACATTCTTGACTTTCTTTCAAGCTCTCACAAGGAGCACCTATGTTATAGATCTCAAGACTAGAGATTATGACTAGGGAGAGCCAGGACTGGCAGTCGTCAGAATACCGGCAAGCTGTTTCTTTTGTTGAGTCTACTGGAGAGTGGGGATCTGGACCACAGTTCCAGATAGATGAAGTAACAAGTAAAGTTACGTAATGTTTCTCATCACAATATGTTATATGATTTTATCATCCTCATATTGACAATCATCCGATGTCTATTGTTATGATTAGCAAATAAATGTTGTAGTATTGTAACTCATAGTTCTGTCAGTTATATTTTAATTCCAATTGTGCATACGTGTTGTTGTGTACATTGGTGGGGGTTCACTTACACACCAAGGAAGGGAGCAGTCAGGGAGAAAACCTGTACTGAGATAGTTCGTCTATACTACTTATATTCAGACTTAAAACATCTATTCTAGCTAACCTTCTCTTCCCATCCTTGGCGAATATTCAGCACAGTTCATTTCATTTTGTAACGAGCCACTTGGAGCTGTACGTTGGATATTCAGGGCTTAATCTGTAGTTCAGCCATATAGATTTTGTCCCTAGTCAGTTTCTGACTATTTGGGGTTGCTCGCTAGTGAGTAATACTTTAATCTAGCAGGTGGGGCACCCCGACTTCTGACAGTATCATACACCAAGCGCTCCTGCACCAAACGTCGGCCATTAGCTTTTGCTAAGAATCCTCAGGCACTTCTCCTACCTCTCAACACCGAACCATCTGTGTAGATAATCACATCACCCTGTCGAGCATTATCCTGAATTAACTGCTGGAATTCCACTTCTGTGGCCCCTGCTGGCCACTTTCTGCACTCCCGGCCCAATGTGATTATAACTCTGCACAAGTCTACTGCTCCGCAGGCACTCTGACCCACTCCTCTCCTCGTTTTTAAATAAATCTAAGCAACAAAAACTCAATACGGAAGAAGATTGGTTAAGACAAATAAAATTGAGGAAATGTGAAATATTGTGGGCAAGCAAAAAGCCATGAATGTCTGGAAAATACAACTTTGAAGAAAAGCTTACGAGGAAGCGGAGAAGAGGATGACCACAACGAAGAGGGATTCATGATGTGATAGAAAATGTACACATGGCAACAACAGAGATGGGACATCTAGCTTAAGATGGAGAGACATTTCAATTGATTGTTATGGGGGGAAATGTTCTGCAAGGGATGAATGATTTTATAACAGTCTTTTAGTTATCAGGTAAGCTTTTTTATGTTTCAGCCTTTTCCCGTGTGGTACTTCAACTCCTTCTGTTGCAAACAAACGTCACTTTCAACGCTTGTCTCCTTACCAAAACTTCTTCTTCTTTCACCCTTTACCCCCCCCCCCCCCCCCCCCTCTTTCCTTGAGACAAAGGCCCTCTGTCCATGTCCTTCCAATATTAATCATTTACGTATCTCTTCCATGTTTGTTTGAAGGTATTCAAAATGCCGGTGTTATAGTCTTTCATCTCCGCCACCACCTGTGCCGTCTTCCCCGATTCATACCATAGTCCCAACATAGCCCCAGGTGCCAATTGTGAAGATGTCCCCAAGTGACAGGAAGAAAACCTGCTATCCGGACTCTTTGCTGCTGTCTCCTCATCACGCCATATCTCTTTTAGAGGAGCCTCCTTTCCTCTTTGATGTTTTTTTTTTTATTTTTGAATTTGTTCATAATTGGTTGGATTATGAACTGATTTTTTTTTTTTTTTTTTTGGGTGTGGAATGGAGAACCAGTTCAACACCCAACCCGCCCTCGTCGCCTCTTACCGCATGTTTTGTAGGCTACAGTGTGATACCATTCCTTGCTTCCTTTACGGGTCTCGGTGACACACGGGCGGAATCCTCCTTAGTCGCCTCTAGCTTCATGCGTGCTAGGCAGATATTATGTTGCTTCCCCTTATCACATAAACAGAGCCTTCATATTCGCCTTTTACGTCCTACTTTGAAGATTCACTCACTCACGGCAACTGTTGGTCTAGGCAGACGATAGTTTGTTACATTGTGCTGCAAAAACGGCACAATAACTACAACCCAGGGCGGTAAGGCCAGGGATAAAGTTACAGCTCTCGATAGCTTAAAGCCTGGGCTGAATTATAGAGACCATGTGTTGCCCATGCAGCATGTTCCATCTATAAGCCTGTCTAGATTACTCCAAAGGAAACGCAATACCAATATATCTGGAACAAGACAAGCTGCCGGATCAGCAAAGCAATGCTCAAACTGTCCGCCTGTCGAAGCTTCGATCCTAGACCAGTTGCCGACTAAGACTTAGGGACTAGTCTGCCCTGCCATGACATTTAGTCTTTATAATGCATTTCCTCTCACTAGCATAAGGCTAGCACCCTCCCAGTTGCGATCCATATGTAGATTACAGTGTCACTAATCACAATTCTTTGCATCACCGAGGGCCTCGGTTACACGTGGATTACCAGGATTGCTTTGGTGTTAAATAAAAACCCTTTCTAATTTTCAGCGACAATGGTACCAGCCACCTCACTTTAACCGCCCTTGTTCAATTTGTAGGCGTCATTATAAAATTGTCATTAATTACATTAAGCAGGAAGGTTCACTCTCGTTTCATATGAACTCGTCATTACAAAATTGTTATTAATGGCATTTAGCAGGAAAACCCCTTGAGGTAACTAATCAAACTTAGTAGAGAGTAATTTAACAAGTCTAATGAGTCTAGAGGTGACGAAAAACACACGTAGAATGAATCAGTATAAATTGATGTCGTTAAGTGAGGCAAAAAGGTTGAAACCAAATGTAGAAAACACAATAGTTTGTCCCGCAAATATCACAAATATGTAGCGCGTGAGTGCGTGCGAGTGTGCGTGTATGTGTGTGTGTGTGAGAGAGTGTGTGTGCGTGCGTGCGTGCGTGCGTGTGTGTGTATGTGTGTGTGTGTGTTTGTGAGAATAATCATCCATTGCAGATCAGCTTGTACACTGACAAGTTTAGGGACTGGCCCCTCACCACTGTCGTGTCCTTGTGGGATGTTGAGAAGAAGTGTGTTTCTGCCAAATTGAACAATATATAATGTCTTATTTGGTTGTTTCGGGATTTGAGATTTAACGATTGAGCACAACCCACAACTGGCAACGCTGATCGTATTCCGGTAAGAACGTCAATTTGGAAGATTGAAGACTTAGACTTCCATCAGGATGTTTGCCAACAACTCACTGAGTTGTGGTGACGCTGAGTGTCATTTATTCAAATTATAACACCCCCGTTCTGAGACGTGCAATTTCTGTCGAACAAGAGTATGACAAGAACTGACACCATGATATAAAAAGGTTAATAACATGTCCTTTAGAGGACGTCGAAGTCAACCCCAGTATTTTTTGGCTGTTTGGCAAGTTTACACTCAGTAGTTTGTCATTGCTTTCTGAACGATCGAACTCATACCACTGTATTAAAATAAACGCAAGGCGGTCTGCTTCGAAATCTCCCGCAGCTGTGTTTCGAACGTGGTATACAGGACTTAATTCCGTTCGTAACCCTGTTATCACAGCGCCTGCTCCTAGACACAAGCAGCGCAATTTTCTATAGAATCCATGATATCACAGAATCCATGATATCACAGAATCCACGATATCACAGAATCCATGGTATCACAGAATCCATGATATCACAGAATCCATGGTATTACAGAATCCATGATATCACAGAATCCATGATATCACATAATCCATGATATCACAGAATCCATGATATCACAGAATCCATATCATTCTTATGGAGAATTAATTGCCGTAGAAGACATTTTTCATTATCCTAGACGTGACGTTCAACATGTATAACTGTAACAAAGCTGGATATAATATAATATAGAAACTGACCTGAAAGACGGCGCCACCATCTTGTCGTAGCTGAGAGCAAGAAGAGAATGAAGCGAGTCCAGGTTTTGGATGAAGCTGGTCATGTCACTGCCCAGGGTTCGAAGCATGTCGTCATAGCCATGCCTGAGAGTGAACATGATGAAGTAGTCCCCGAACACCTCCAGGACCGTCTCCACCGACAGATCTGTATGGTTTTACACGGGAAATATGAGGACGGTTAGAGATGTTTCAAGAATATGGATATAGCGTGTCAGAGTGTCGGAAGTAAGAGGAAGGTTAGAGTTGCTTGGAGAAGAGAGATATAGGGTATGAGAGTGTTGGAAGTAAGAGGGAGTTTAGAGGTGCTTGGAGTACAGAGATATAGGTTGTCAGTGTCAGAAATATGAGGAAGGCTAGGGTTGGTTGGAGTATAAGGATATAGGATGTGAGAGTGTTGGGAAAATGAGGAAGTTAGAGCTGCTTCGAGTATAGGATATATGTTATCAGTGTTGGAACTAAGAGGAAGGTTAGAGATGCTTGAAGAACTGAGATATAGGATGTGAGAGTGTTTAAAATATGAGGAAGTTAGAGTTGCTTGTAGTATAGGGATATAGGGTGTGAGAGTGTCGGAAGTAAGAGAAAGGTTAGAGATGCTTGGAGTACAGAGATATAGTATGTCAAATATTGGAAATAAGAATAAGGTTAGAGATTTTCGGTGTATAAGAATGTAGGATGTCAGAAATGAGAACACCATTGAGATTAATTCTTAGGATGACAATGACGTTTGCGCTGTCGAGCGAGCATTCCATGCCTGTGCTCGGCATTCGCTACGGGATTGAAAAACAGACACCCTACTCTTCCTTACCCTCAGAATTACAGAAATGTGATGGTCCTAAAACTTAACATACCCACAAGAAGCTACTGTTACAGAACTTGTTTTTGTTGTTGTTTGTTATTTAAATTGAGATTAACGATTGTGATTGACTGTATACAATAATGTAGAATTATTTTATTAAATGTTGCATATCCTTTGCAGGACGTTGCAGTCAACACCAGCATTTTACTGCCGTTGTTGATATCTTGGCAAGTTTTACGTTCAATAGTTTACCATTACTTTCTGAACGGGCGGCTCCCATACCAATGCGATAAAACTAGTGCGACACGATATGTACAATTATTTCATATTTTTAAAAAGGAAATCAGAGCATACAAAACAAACAAAAACACAATCACGACGTTATCGAAGAAGAAAAATAAATAAATAAAGTACAGAGAAGGCAAAAAAATACAAAAACACACTCAAGAGAGAAAGGGCAGAAATGGAAAATAAGAAGAGGAAGCTCAGACCTGCTTGACGTATTCGGATCTACGACAGCTGTCGCGGCGCGATTTATGTCAGGTGGAGAACGAGTGTTTGAGAAGGTTGAGAGACGTGAGTAGTTTGGTATGGGTTTTGTGCGAGTGACACGATTCACCAGAAATGCGTGAATCGTGAGCGATTGAGTTGTTGAACGAGTGTGAGAGAACAATGGTACCATGGAACGTCAACAAGGAAGATCCACTACCATAGGGTTTTGACTAGTGTTATGCCATTCACCGACCAGCCTTTGTGAATAGAGTAAATACTTTTATTAAGAATAGCGTTAGGGTGCGTAATATAATCCATGGACGAAAAGTAGGCACTTCCAAAAGTACACAGAAATTAAATCAATCAACCAGGTGCCGTCTCCACAATGAAGGTTGGCTGCAATGGATCTCCAACACTGTCTGCCTCTCGCCCTGACAGTATATTCTGTCAGATTAATGGTCGTCGATCCCGTGATGTTATCTTCCCACTTGTATCGTTGTCTGAATAATTCAATTGAAACACCTCGTTTCAGCCGGACTCTCTTTATGATAGTGAAAATAAAACCCGCAATATTACGCGAGGATTCGAAATGAAACATAGATGAATCCATGAAATGAAACTAAATGAAGCATCTTCAATAATTAATAGGCTCGTGCTTAAAATAACTGGCACAGCGTGAGAATAGAAATGAAGCACATCGCAAATAATATACCCGAGTAAACAGAAATTAAATGCCAAATATTGATGTAACATGAAATCGCCGAGACAGACAGCGTAGAGTGCATATTTATTTTGCATTTCTGCACAATTTCGGTTTTCATTTTGGGGTATTGTGGAAAACGCATGCGTAATAGTCTTTAGTTTCTCGGTTAAAATTATATCAATATTTAAATTATTAGCGCAGTAATGAAATTGTGAAATGAATTTGTATTAATTTGAGGAGCAAGTGTATACAGAATATTGATTTTGAGAACGTCAAATAGCTGTAATCTTTGGCTAAACTAA
Source organism: Cepaea nemoralis (assembly GCA_014155875.1). Taxonomy (NCBI): domain Eukaryota; kingdom Metazoa; phylum Mollusca; class Gastropoda; order Stylommatophora; family Helicidae; genus Cepaea; species Cepaea nemoralis. The sequence goes on along the minus strand of JACEFZ010022122.1, from coordinate 726,707 downwards.
TACAAATGTATGACTTCACTAATGAACAATTGTCCACGCCTTAAAGCGCATTAGGTGTATGGTGCTGGAGCTAAATTTTAGACCACTCGCCACTCGCTGGTTGATGTGTCAGTAGGATGCTGGCCGCGTTTATATCCTACAACATTTGCTGGTACATATTCTATGTTGGGTTGAACTGAAAGTCCAGGTTAGTTTCGAACATCCGAACCCATGCGTATTCTAACCCATGCCCACTGGGCTGGCAAATGAGCGTTTAGCCACTACGTTACTGCGGCACCCACGCAATATATGTCCATATGTATTCCCTTCAATGAAATAACAGTGGTGGAATGTTTAATTTATGGGAAAAGAAGCAGGTTCAACCAATAAGATGATGGATACGGGACGCTGCAGACACCTTAGGTATGAGTGTGCATGAGGCGGGAGACGCTAATTGCCCAAACTTTTCATTTCTGACGGCGGCGTAGTTGGATTTAAATGCTGACATCTCGTTCAGAAACAATGGCAAACTATTGGACGTAAAATTGCTTTATAGATTACAAACAGCCAATAAGGGGTGAATGCAATGGTTTGCAAAAGGCACGCATTAAAAAACAATAACAAATTGTCCAGGATTCATAGACAAGTTTTTAAAATTGTTTGTGTGTAACATTCAAGAATTATTGTTTCTAACTTGCAATGACATGGGCTTATTTCATAACTTCAAACAAAGAAAAGAATTATGGCCACATATAGAGTAAAGTAGTTTTCACGCGTTCTCAGGCTTAACGAGTAATATTGGCTGTTCATCGTGTGCATTGTAACTTAATATGATCGGATTGACACCGTACACTTTCAGTTTCCAAACAAATCCCTGGTGCAAAGTCTGGGAGACTAGAATTTCCCCAGAGCTCAGAAAATAATCTTGCAAAAGGTGAGAGTTGAACGCAGCGGCCCAGGTAAGCAAGCGATAACCGCCAACCACTGAAGCATGCAGACACAAACACAGCTTAATTGTGACCATTTTCACCTGAGTAATTATTTTTGTCAATGGATGCCTGGGAAATTAATGTAGCACACTTGAATACTTAGATAGTGCACTGTAAACATTGCTAGCAACAATGTGCTTCATTGATTAATTAAGTGATGTGAAGTGTACAGTGATCACACCAATGAATGTTTAATACAACAGTCTACGGTTCCCGAATACCTCAACCTACATGCGAGTTGTTTACTTTCCTGTGTGACACAGACAGAGAGTTTGAAAGTTATTTGGGGGAAACACCCCAATCTATCCAGATCGAATTTAAAAAAAAATGGATAGCGAAGGGAGAGAACAGTAAGGAAATGATCAATATTGCAGGTCAACTCACCCTATAGATTTAAAGGGTGTTATCTGTGACATGTTATCTCACACCCTTACGGTAGTGGTTCGTTTAGAATCGTTAACATTTCTGTTTGTGTCAGTGACCGCTACGGTAGAGTTGGCAACTTCAAGGGAAAATGCAACTAAAAAATTAATTAAATATAGTTCAATTTCGAATTTTGACAGATGAAAGGTCATAGATTTGTTCGATCGAGTTGTTTCTCGTGGCAGAAAACAATGGATGAACAGATCAGTGGTTCTGAAATTAAATTAAATTGCAAATAGAAAACTATATATATATATATATATATATATATATATATATATATATATATATATATATATATATATATATATATATATATATATATATATATATATACACACACACACACACACACACACACATACACACACACACACACACACACACACACACACACATTGGCACCTTGCCGTCTTGACAGACGATAGTTTGTGCTTTAAAAAGGCATAATAACTTTTACCTATGGCGGTAGCGAATGTGACTGATAAGGCCAATTTGCGCTGTAAATGTCCGTTCACAGTGGGTGCATGTGAACACGTGGTCATTTCCACCATCATGCACCATCTTACGTTTCAAACGCTCGGTGTGTGACTTATCTGCAATAATATTCTCCTTTGTCTTTATTCCATTTCTGATGTTTGCCCTCCATGCAACACGTTCAGCGGCGACTTGCTCCCAATGTGCATTATCAATGCCTGTATCAATCATGTCCCGCTTACACACATCTTTGTATCGTAGTAGAGGCCGACCATGAGATCTCTTACCCATCTGTAATTCACCAAAAAAGATGTCCTTTGGTATTCTACCATCATCCATCCTCCTAAGATGTCCTATCCATCTAAGTCTACGAAGACTGAGCATGAATAAACCGTCACACAACCCTGATCTTTCCAATACTTCAGTATTTGTGATTTTGTCTTGCCACTTAATACCAAGAATTCTTCGCAGACACCGCATATGAAAGCTGTTTAAATGTTTCTCTTGGTGTGAGTAAGTTGTCCAGGTTTCACTGCCATAAAGAAGAGTACTAAGGACACAGGCTTGATAGACAAGGACTTTTGTTTTAGCAGTAAGCTTCCTGTTCTCCCAGACTCTTTTTCTTAACCTGTTCATTGTTGTTGCTGCCTTACCAATCCGGATGTTGATTTCCTGATCTAGGGATAATTTGCTATTTACCACTGATCCTAGATATGTAAAATGGTCTACCATCTCTAGTTCGGCTTCGTCAATAAAGATTGATGGTACCCCATGTGCACCTTGTGACATAATCTGTGTCTTCTTTTTGCTAATTGTTAAACCAAGTTCAGAACAAGCATTGGAGAATGCAGATAGTAGACATTGCAGTTCTTCCTCAGAGTGGGTCGTAACTGCAGCATCATCTGCAAAAAGCAACTCTCTGATCAGTACCCTCCTAATTTTGGTCTTGGCCTTCAATCTCTGAGCATTGTAAAGGCCGCCATCTGAGCGTGAGTGAATGTATATACCACCATCCTGATCACGAAAGGCATATTTCAGTAGAAGTGAAAAGTATATTCCAAAGAGGGTGGGAGCTAGTACACAACCTTGCTTAACTCCACTCTTGATTTCAAATTCTTCAGAAGTTGCACCATCAAACTTGATTATACCCTTCATGCCTGTGTGGAACGATTCCACAATGGACAGAAGAGTTGGTGGGCAGCCAATCTTCTTTAGTGCCTTGAACAGACCCTCACGACTGACCAAATCAAATGCCTTTGTGAGGTCGATGAAGGCAATAGACAAGACAGTAGTTGATTCTGTTCACGGTATTTTTCTTGCATTTGTCGCAATGAGAATATCATATCAGTGGTAGACCGGTTCTGTCGAAAGCAACACTGTGATTCGGGGTAGACTTGATCTCCTAGGACTTGAAGTCTGCGCAGAACAATTCTGGCAAATACTTTTCCAACAATACACAGAAGTGAGATACCCCTATAGTTGTTGCAGTCGCTCCGATCGCCCTTGTTCTTGTACAGTGTTATGATGCTTGAATCTTTGAAATCCTATGGGACTTGTCCTTCTCGCCAGCATAGCTCTATTAGCTGGTGGATCTGTAGAATGAGTGTGTCTTGCCCACTCCTAATAACCTCTATTGGAATACCATCCTTACCTGGAGCCTTGCCAGATGCAAGTTCATTTATAGCACACTTAACTTCTGTTATGGTGGGAAGTGTGTCCAGGTGGTCAAGAGTTGGTAGAGCCTCTATGGCGTTGAGGGCATCATCCGCTAGTTTGGTCTGACTTGAGTAAAGCTCCAAATAGTGCTCTACCCATCTGTCCATATGCTGTTTCTTATCAGTGATGATTTCTCCAGTCAATGTTTTCAATGGTGCACTTCTTTTGATCACTGGACCACAGGCTTTCTTTATTCCTTCATACATGCTTCTTATGTTTCCCTTATCACTTGCGATTTGAATGGACTCACATAACTTGATCCAATAATCATTTGCACACTGCCTGGCAGCCTTTTGCACATCCTTCCTAGCTTGCCTTAGCTCACTCAGAGTGTTACGCGTTGGTCTTTCCCTGTTTCTTAAGAGAGCTTTCTTCTTCTTATCAATCAAGGGCTGCAGTCTCGCTGTTTGCCGCAAACCAGTCCTGCCTCTTATGATCCAAAGTGCCGTAAACTCCTACGGCAGTTTTATAAAGAGTTTCCTTAATTTGACCCCACTTTTCGTTTACTGTACAATTTTCTGTTGTATCAGTGAAAGCGTCTTCAAGTTGCTGTTGAAACTGAAAGCACTTTTCAGGATCGTGAATGTTAATAATATTAATCCTGGGGCTAGATTTGTGTTTAGCTGTGTATATTCTCTTTGGTCTCAGTCTAACCCTTGCAACAACCAAAGAATGATCCGTATCACAGTCAGCACTGTGGTAACTTCGAGTCAATGATATATGGTTCAGATGTTGTCTCCGTGTGATGATGAAGTCCAGTTGGTGCCAATGGCCGGATCTTGGATGTTTCCATGTGACCTTATGCATCTCTTTTGTTTTAAAAAAGGAGTTTGTAATACATAGGTCATTACTGGTGCAATGCTCCAGCAGCCTTTGCCCATTTTCATTCGTGCGACCAATGTTGTATTTTCCAAGGCACACTGGCCATGAACTCGAGCCCTTACCCACACGAGCATTGAAATCACCGAGCTTATAAATGTAGTCAGATATATATATATATATATATATATATATATATATATATATATATATATATATATATATATATATATATATATATATATATATTATATATATATATATATATATATATATATACACGCACACACACACGCACACACACACACACACACACAGTGATAAATAAAGTAATGGAAGAGTTCCACAAGCTCCTACTACAGTGAAAATATGATGCGAAATTTAGAGGTTATGAGAGGGATTGCCATTGGGGGATATAACATTAATAATATAAGATACGCAGATGATACAGTATTGACTGCAGACAATGAACAAGGTTTGTAATATGTTGTGCATGCGATTATTGCACACAGTGAGCAACTAGGGTTGGAATAAACTAAGAAAACAATATTTTCATCTCCAAGAACATAGAAATACCAAAATGTAGCATCCAAGTAAATGAGAAGATTCAAAGAAGAACTCTTAAAAATGTTTTAAACCTGAATGGGTACTCCACAGGATTTATAAAGCGCCACAGCCAACAGCCCAAACCAAAAACAAGACGAAACTACAGTCCCTAAACTCAAGGTATTCATCCAGCTAACATTTTGAGGGCATGACATAATGCAACGTCTACAGGGTCATTACAGCAGTCGGCCGAACATGCTGTGCTGCAACCCCAGTTATTAGGTACATAACCACAGCTATTCCCACCCTAGCAGTAAAAGAACCTATTCCTCTCTACGCCAAATCCAACTGCATTTACCAATTTACATATAGGTGTCAGTCTACCTACATCGGCAGAACAGAGCGGCAGTTGAACAACAGGGTTGCTCAACACATACCTAATTGGATTGACAAGATACTACACACAGGCGATCGGAGCCTAGGGAGGCCGACACACCGGAATCTTCCCGCTTCATCAAATGCTAGTCATGTGTTGGAAAGCAGCCATGTGATTAATAGAGACAGTGCCTTTCGCATGTTGTTTAACACACAAAATAGTCGCTTGTTAAAGTTTGTAGAAGCCATAATGATTAATCTGCTTAGGCCAGTTTTGTGCACACAGAAAGACATGTTAGTCAGTTTAAAATTGCCATGGTAAACAATTGACATTACTGTGCAAACATGTGTATATTTCAGCTTGAAGGATTTATCTAGTTATTTTACTTTATGTTGTGTGTATTCTGCAGTATGTACTTGACGAGATGCAGCGAAATATGCCAGGCAATCTATGTATGTCTTCGTTATTCAAATGAGAAGATTGTTAGACAGATGAATCTATACAACTATGTGGAAACGGTCATAGTATACGTTGGGAGATGCATTGTAGAGGTCTGAACAAGAAACTCCATGGTAGACGTAGCCTTTTGAAGACGGAAAACATACTAGTCAGTTAAAAGCTGTCAACTACAGTGAGAACAGAGTGCTGAAGAACTTATACAACTGTATGTATATGCAATATGAACAATAGGCAGATCAGCTGATAAACAACTAATAACACTAATAACCTGACTAAAAGGTCAAGATTATCATGAACGGACTGAAGATAAATCAGACAAAGAAATCAGAGTCGTTTTAATTGACCTGGGTTTCCAGAAAGAACCTGTATAAGATGCGTGCCAGTAAATGTCTTGTGGAGTAAATACTGTGGGCTTGATATTGACCACATCCTCCATAGAGTGTGTTTTTGTTCTACAAAACTATGAAGCTAGCACCATATACCCATTACGCGTGGACAAGGGTAATGAGCTGTTACTATGGACTGACCGCGCAGCATCTGAAGTTCTGGTGTCGTGATTTAGGTTGTGCTGTTATTATGGCCTCACCGTGCAGCATCTGAAGTTCTGGTGTCGTGATTTAGGTTGTGCTGTTACTATGGCCTGAGCGTGCAGCATCTGAAATTCTGGTGTCGTGATTTAGGTTGTGCTGTTACTATGGCCTGAGCGTGCAGCATCTGAAGTTCGGGTGTCGTGATTTAGGTTGTGCTATTACTATGGACTAACCGTGCAGCATCTGAAGTTCGGGTGTCGTGATTTAGGCTGTGCTGTTACTATGGCCTGAGCGTGCAGTATCTGAAGTTCTGGTGTCGTGATTTAGGTTATGCTGTTACTATGGCCTGAGCGTGCAGCATCTTAAATTCTGGTGTCGTGATTTAGGCTGTGCTGTTACTATGGACTAACCGTGCAGCATCTGAAATTCTGGTGTCGTGATTTAGGTTGTGCTGTTACTATGGACTAACCGTGCAGCATCTGAAATTCGGGTGTCGTGATTTAGGTTGTGCTGTTACTATGGCCTGAGCGTGCAGCATCTGAAGTTCTGGTGTCGTGATTTAGGTTGTGCTGTTATTATGGACTAACCGTGCAGCATCTGAAATTCTGGTGTCGTGATTTAGGTTGTGCTGTTACTATGGCCTGAGCGTGCAGCATCTGAAGTTCGGGTGTCGTGATTTAGGTTGTGCTATTACTATGGACTAGCCGTGCAGCATCTGAAATTCTGGTGTCGTGATTTAGGTTGTGCTGTTACTATGGCCTGAGCGTGCAGCATCTGAAGTTCTGGTGTCGTGATTTAGGTTGTGCTGTTATTATGGACTAACCGTGCAGCATCTGAAATTCTGGTGTCGTGATTTAGGTTGTGCTGTTACTATGGCCTGAGCGTGCAGCATCTGAAGTTCTGGTGTCGTGATTTAGGTTGTGCTGTTACTACGGACTAACCGTGCAGCATCTGAAATTCTGGTGTCGTGATTTAGGTTTTGCTGTTACTATGGCCTGAGCGTGCAGCATCTGAAGTTCTGGTGTCGTGATTTAGGTTGTGCTGTTACTATGGACTAACCGTGCAGCATCTGAAATTCTGGTGTCGTGATTTAGGTTGTGCTGTTACTACGGCCTGAGCGTGCAGCATTTGAAGATCTGGTGTCGTGATTTAGGTTGTGCTGTTACTATGGACTAACCGTGCAGCATCTGAAATTCTGGTGTCGTGATTTAGGTTGTGCTGTTACTATGGCCTGAAAGTGCAGCATCTGAAGTTCTGGTGTCGTTATTTAGGTTACGGTTACGTTCATGTGAGATTCGAGCAAGTGAGCAAGCGTCTGTCCACGTCAACGCATTTGTTAATGAAACTGAGTAAAACTGACGAGAACACAGAAGAAGAACCATCTTCAAATCTAAACATTAGAGAACTCTTGTTTGCGGGCGACAAGCACTAATAGCAAAAACAGAAGCTGAATTACAAGACCACATGAATAGTCTAAACGAAATGTGTAGGGAACATAACATGAAAATTAGCACAAGCAAAATAGAGATAATGACTATAACTAAAGAAAAACAAACAGCAACAATTCACCTAAACGAACATTCCTTGAAACAAGTAAAGAGTTTCAAGTACCTAGGAAGTATAATGTCATCAAATGGCAGATCAGAAGACGAGATCGAAAATAGGTGCAATAAGGCAAACCAACTCATTGGGGCAAATGGCACCAATACTAAAGAACAAACATGTATCAATAACTACTAAGAAAGCACTTTACAATACAATCTTCCTACCAACTCTATGCTACCAATGCCAAACCTGGACAATGACAGAAAAAGAGAAAAGAAAAATCACAACAACAGAAATGAGATTCCTGAGAAGAATACTCAACGTATCAAGAAGAGATAAGATCAGAAATGAAGAAATCAGGACTAAAGTGGGGGTTATAGCAGCACTAGATTTTATTAGAAAGCAGTAAGTCAAATGGTTTGGCCATGCAAGTAGGTTACCAGTCAACAGCATACCACAACAAGCCATGATGTACAGACCAGATGGAAACAGAGGAAGAGGCCGACCACGTAAACGTTGGACTGAGGGAATAGCAGAGTCCATGGGAATATCGATACATGAAGCCCATAATCGGGCACTCTCACGATGTTTATACTTCACTTCGACACCGCAAGGTACAAGAGGAACATGATGAGGTGAGATGAGATGAGATGAGACGAGATGAGATGAGATGAAATGAGATGATACTGAGTAAAATATGCGTGTAAATCATCGTGTGGCACTGCAAGCTTCTGAACAATAAAGTAGCCTGTCACGTGGCACAGCTGGGATATGGAAGTCTTGGGTTCCAAAAACGCGTGCAGTGTGTGGATGGATACCTAGCAGCCGACAGAGGTCCACAAGAAACACTGCCAGAATGTGTCACTCCAATCCAATCTGAAGGACGTTCACGCCCCGTTCAACTGTTTTACTGTTGGCATGTTACAGTTGGGGCCTTTATTTGTTTTCTTTCAGTTTGTGCTTGTGGTATCTTGCTGCTGGTTTCGGTTTCTGAATCTGCATTTTCGTTGGTTTGGCAATATTTTATGTTTCCTTGTCTTTTTGTAATGTCTGGTCAGCTTCGCACGCTTCTAATGCTCGAAGTCAAGGATGGTTCCTGCTTCTTCCCTGTGTGACACTCTTTCAGGGAGAGATTCGCCGATACATGATCCTATCTTGACACCACCGGTTTCCTTGGTGTTGTAGTAGGTCGTTATGCCTTTGGTGTCATTTTCTGTTTCGTATCTTGTATCTCTCATTCTTGTTCTCGGTCGCTTGTAGCCTTCTCTTCGCCTATTGTTTTCCGTTGTTTCTTGATCGTCTTCACTTTTCCTTTATATTGGGAGTCTCCGTGGCGAAGTACTCCAGCAGTCTGCCTCGCGCTCCGAAGGTTGTGGGTTCGATTCCGGGCTACGTCTTTTGGTTCACGAGTGCATTTTTCTCGGAGACTCCTGGGGGTCGTCGTGTTTTGTGCGACGCATTCGACGTTCAACCCTGAAGAAAGAGATCGAGCCATATGGGATAAAACCCAGTGCAATGAAGTCGGCCCTCTCGACTTTTAAGACTTTCAGTCCTTTTTATTTCTTTATCCTCTTGTGATATTACATTTTCTACCTGGTTCTTCTTGTTGTCTGTTTAATTTGTTTGATCCTAACTCTCTCCCCCCCCCCCCCTTTAAAAAAAAAAAAGTAATTCGTATTGCGCGCTTTCTTTTCTTTTTGTATCTTCTTCAGTGTTACTTCTGTATCCGCCTCTCTATATCTCAGCCATCCTTGTCACATCCCGCTCAGTTTCCTGCTCGACGTGCTTCAGTTCACCAAGAACTCGCTGTGCTGCTCATATATGCAATTGTTCCGGCTCTTAAGGTATGTGCGCCATATAATGTGCGATCTTATTTGCTTCAGTTGACCCTGTAATTGTACTTTGTTTTCGTCAGCATTGTCATTGCCTGCTACTGCCGTCTCGTCCATGTATAGAGCAGATTCAGCTTGAAGACGATCTTCATCGCCTCCATGCTGTCTGGACAGTGGTATCCGAGGTATCTAGCCACTTGGTGGCTGAGACAATTGGCACATCTACTGTTTAGAATGGACCTCCTGTAGCCTTTGTTGGTTTTGGCATTTGGGCAGTATCTATGGATGTTTGCCAAAGTAATGACTACAGATGTCACTTGCCAGAGTAATGACTACAGATGCCCCTCAATCTTGCAGAGTGCACGGGTGTGCCAGACCTTCTGGCACATGAAACACTGTAGAACTCTTGGATTATAGTGTTTTTCGATGTTGCTGGTGGTTGTCCCATTTAACGGTGCTCGGCATCGCTGTCCTCTGATGTGATGATTGTATCGGTAGATGGAATGCTTATTTTACTGATTACCCTCTCAGCTCCTGAGACTTTGAGGTTCGTAATCTCTTTCTGAACCTCCTCCCTGATATCGTCGTGTGAGAGTCCTGATTCACTGACCCATGACTGGGAGTGGTCTGACGGATGCCAGAGCGTATACAACTCGTAGGTGAGTTCTGCGCCGAATTCTTCAAGGCTCTACAGCTCTGTTGTCTCTCTGCCATCTCAGTGCAGGTCCTACTAGGGATCACATATACATGGCGCACCAAAGGGAACTATGGGCAAACATATTACAAGAAGCTATGTAACAATCAGCACAAGCGAGCAGACAACACTGCTATAGTCTGTCCGGAAATTTATGCCGTCATTCAAGATCAATTATTTTGAAAACTGTCTGTTGCATCGTTATGAATTTTTTCCAGCCGTCTTATATTTACCCCCACCCAAGGAATATGTCTTTGATAGGTCCAAAAACAACTTAAATCGTTGAAAGCGGCATCATTCCTTTGATGTTTTGCTTAACAACTAGTAATTTCTTGCTAAAAAAGTTATGTTTACGGTAATGAGGACCTGCAAATTCAGATGACAAACAAAGGCGTATCTGGATTCGTATGGGAGTGGGTGCAATCAAATAAGTAGCTTACAATCGACAGAATCGGCTGCATTGCACCGGGTTTTTATCCCATATGGCTCAGTTTCTTTCCACAGCGAGGAAAGCGTCGCACAAAGCACGAACTCCGTAGCTCCAGCGACGACCCTCGGGAGTCTCCGAATAAAATGAATGACGCGGCCCGGACAGACAGACAGAAAGGTAGGTAGGTAGGTAGGTAGGTAGGCAGAAAGATAGGTGGGTGGATGGATGGCTGGCTGGCTGGCTGAGTGGGTGGGTGGGTCGGTGGGTGGGTCGGCAGGCAGGCAGGCAGACAGACAGATAGATTAGATAGATAGATAGATAGATAGATAGATAGATAGATAGATAGATAGATAGATAGATAGATAGATAGATAGATAGATAGATAGATAGATAGATAGATAGATAGATAGATAGATAGATAGATAGATAGATAGATAGATAGATAGATAGATAGATAGATAGATAGATAGATAGATAGATAGATAGATAGATAGATAGATAGATAGATAGATAGATAGATAGATAGATAGATAGATAGATAGATAGATAGATAGATAGATAGATAGATAGATAGATAGATAGATAGATATCGGTACGTCGGTCGGTCGGTCGGTCGGTCGGTGGGTGGGTGGGCGGGCCGACCGACCGACCGACAGACAGACAGACGGACAGACAGACAGACAGACAGACAGATAGATATCTGTCGGTCGGTCGGTTGGTGGGTGGGTGGGCCGGCAGACAGACAGACAGACAGATAGATTAGATAGATAGATAGATAGATAGATAGATAGATAGATAGATAGATAGATAGATAGATAGATAGATAGATAGATAGATAGATAGATAGATAGATATCTGTCGGTCGGTCGGTCGGTCGGTGGGAGTGTGGGTGGGCCGGCAGGCAGGCAGACAGACAGATAGATTAGACAGACAGATAGATAGATAGATAGATAGATAGATAGATAGATAGATAGATAGATAGATAGATAGATAGATAGATAGATAGATAGATATCTGTCGGTCGGTCGGTCAGTGGGTGGGTGGGTGGGCCGGCAGGCAGGCAGGCAGACAGACAGACAGACAGACAGACAGATTAGATAGATAGATAGATAGATAGATAGATAGATAGATAGATAGATAGATAGATAGATAGATAGATAGATAGATAGATAGATAGATAGATAGATAGATAGATAGATAGATAGATAGATAGATAGATAGATAGATAGATAGATAGATAGATAGATAGATAGATAGATAGATAGATAGATAGATAGATAGATAGATAGATAGATAGATAGATAGATAGATAGATAGATAGATAGATAGATAGATAGATAGATAGATAGATAGATAGATAGATAGATAGATAGATAGATAGATAGATAGATAGATAGATAGATAGATAGATAGATAGATAGATAGATAGATAGATAGATAGATAGATAGATAGATAGATAGATAGATAGATAGATAGATAGATAGATAGATAGATAGATAGATAGATAGATAGATAGATAGATAGATAGATAGATAGATAGATAGATAGATAGATAGATAGATAGATAGATAGATAGATAGATAGATAGATAGATAGATAGATAGATAGATAGATAGATAGATAGATAGATAGATAGATAGATAGATAGATAGATAGATAGATAGATAGATAGATAGATAGATAGATAGATAGATAGATAGATAGATAGATAGATAGATAGATAGATAGATAGATAGATAGATAGATAGATAGATAGATAGATAGATAGATAGATAGATAGATAGATAGATAGATAGATAGATAGATAGATAGATAGATAGATAGATAGATAGATAGATAGATAGATAGATAGATAGATAGATAGATAGATAGATAGATAGATAGATAGATAGATAGATAGATAGATAGATAGATAGATAGATAGATAGATAGATAGATAGATAGATAGATAGATAGATAGATAGATAGATAGATAGATAGATAGATAGATAGATAGATAGATAGATAGATACAGGAGCCGGGCCGAGCCAGCTATTTTATTTATATAATCACGTTTCATTAAAGAACCCACAGTTTGACGACGCCTCTGAACCCACCCCATATCAATTCCCTGTCTGCTAAACGCAAAACCGCGCAGACCAATTTCAAAAATTTGGGGGCGTGTCTTGTTGAAACGGTAATACTCTTAAAATGATGGAATGAGTGCGGGGGCAAAAAAATATATAGCGTATATAACCAAACATCGAAATCTGCTGTACAATCTCCAGAACAAAAATTATTTTGTTGGGTGGACATAATTATAAGGTTATATGCTAAATCTCATCATTTTTCGTCAATTGGTTACTGAGATATTGAATGTTATATTGAGGCAACCAAAAAAAAACACACTATAGCATTGTCACCTTGCGGCGACACTGAATTGTCACCGACGCTCTCAGCTGAAATAACATGAACCCCCCCCCCCCCCTCCCCCCCCCCCCCTCTCTCTCCCATTTCAGCTTGTATCCTAATAAACCACACGCCCACATATTATTTCAATTTTAGAGGAAATATCACCGCTAATAAATTTCAGGTTGGCGTCCATCTTCTCTGTCTGGCAGATTCATCGATTTGCATAAGACAACAAACTACAATATTGATCACCTCATCCTTTCTTTATGTCAGCAAGACACCCACTCACTTCTCTCATACCAACCAATAATTAGACAGGATAGACTAGATCAGCACGGCCCAACCGCAAACACTGCTCAAATAAACCACTGGTTCTCAAGTCTTGGAGCCTTTTTTAAAACAACTAATGAACCCGTGACCCCCTGCCGTAACCTCTGAGTAATAATTCACGACCCCCTTTTTTTGCAGTGAGCTAGTACCCTGTGACCTTCCATCTCCTTCCTCATTACCATAAACGTGTTTGTATAAAAGATACGTTTTCGGTGTGCTTTTGTATATCGAATGTTGCATCATAGTGAATATTAATTAAAGTAAAAGACCCTTGTACACTCCTACAGGCCTTGCCACACCCTTATATTACAGTTACACAGAACGTAGTTATACATATACTAGAACAGAAGTAGGCATATGTCGAGAGAATAGATACATTACAGCAGTTATACAGGTAATAATGAGAATTCGAGTAATATAGTATTCACGATTGGTTAACGTGTGAAAGTCACCTTGTCTAACGGGAATCACCGAACGTTTGCTGATAACAAAGCTAGAAATAGTTAGTCGCGGTTCTAGCTTCACGGCAAAGGGTCGCCCCATAATGCTCCGTTCCTGTGCCAGTGAATATCACACAAAATGCTTCTCACTGCCCCATGTGAAAAGTGGAACAGACAAGAGCTAGAAATTCGAGCCATGAATAACAGATTCGCATTTATATGGCCTTGGAATAGAGGAGTTAGAATTACAGTTGTAGAAGTAGATTAGCAATTATAAATAGATACAAAAAATTCGGTGAAATAGATTATGATACTAATATATAACTTTTTTGAACTTGCTAGTTATTTTTTCTCTGTTGATGATTGATTAGTGAGTGGAGTGTTAATGTCGCGCGTTTACTTAGACAACAGTAATAGCAGTATAGAACATGTGTTAGTGCCGGTAGTGAAGAGTCACACTGTTAGAAGTGGAACAGTTTTACTGGGGGATGCGTGGTCTCGAGGTAAGGTGTCCGCCTCGAGTGCTGGAGGTCCCGGGTTCAAGCCCCGGTGATGACCGGGACCTTTTCTCGTGGACTTCTAGTAATTCCCCTGGTCTCTGGGTAGTGAGATCGGACGCCCGTGTGTATTGTCGCGCACGTAAAAAAACTCCTTGGCAGTTGGAAATCGAAAAAAGAGTAGCCTAACGGTCGGGCAAAATTTCGAGTTAAAAATCTACCCAAAGTATTTCAGATCCTCGCCGGTGCTACAGAGTTCGTGCGCTGAGGTGAGTTTCTCCAGGCTCATGTTTGAGTTAGGAGGAGAACGGAGCACTCATGGGTTGCACCCGTGTGCCGTGATGTTGATCCATCGACTAAACTAAACTGTTAGAAGTGTGGTTTTTTTTCGCAAATCCTATTTACAGGACATCGCTGTCAACACCAGCATATTACCGCTGCTGATAATTTTTTGGCATGATTACGCTCAGTAGTTTGCCATTGCTTTCTGAGTTACTGGCTCACATACCCCGTAAGTAACGAACGCGACGCGTTCGCCTACCGAATCTCGCGCAGCTGCGTTACACTACGTGGATATACGGGATTACGGAGAAAGTCGTTAACACCTAAGCCAGGGAGACCGGCTAATAGAAGTTAGTCGTCCCAATATTAGTCTAAGGGGATTGACAGTGTGTAGGCGTAGTCGCCTCTGTTATATTCGGTTCTGTTTATTATGGTTCACGTGTCACGTTAGTTGGTAACCTTACTTTATTACATTACAATATGTCTATATCTGAATGCTTGTCCGTTTCTGCCTTTAAAACCAGGTCTGTTGTCTCTATGTGACATAATACGATTCGACTACCACAGGGTTTTTGACCATTGTTATGCCGATCACCGACCCGCCTTTGAGTATAGAGTAAATACTTGTATTAAGAATACCGTCAAAGTGCTGTAGTATGTGTAATTAAAATCCATGGACGAAAGGAAGGTACTTCCAAAAGAACACAGAAATTAAGCAAACATAAAACATACTTAAGTCGGAAAATAAACAGAAATCGGAAATAAGAAGAGATATCTTAGTTTTATTTGATGTACAGGGATCTAAGGCGTCGTAGAGTCGAAATTAAAATAACAATTGAGGTTAATGGTTGGCGTTAGCTGTCATGCGTTATGTTCCATTCCATCTTGTTTTGCGTACTCCCAAAATGCTAATCTTATTATACCTCATTCCCTACCACTTGCGATATGTTTCCCAAATTATACACAACTCTTAACTCTTTAGGTGCCATCTATGGAGATTTCTCGAGCCGACAGGAAATAAGTCAGCGAACCAGACGCCTTACGGATTTCTCCGCAGCGCGTCATACTTCTTCTAGAAGTGCCCTTTTCCTCATAGTTGGTCGATTAATTTTCGTTCCTTTTCTTTAGACTTATTCCTCATTGGTTTGATTTTGTAGCTAAAGTTTTCAACGTGATGAAGTAGCTTGACTCGCGCCAACCATCCTTAGCCTGTCTTACGACACGCATGATAGGTTGTAGTGATACTATACATTGCTTCCTTTATGCACCCCGATAATACACGGGCACGAGGATGGCATACTCCCCCTGATATTGGGATGAAGAACAGGACGTCTAACATTCTCAGCTAAGGGCGAATAATAAACTAAGGGGGTCCATCAACAAATTTCACAAGCTAAAAAGGTTTCGGAGGTTGGAAGTCGAACACAACAGATGGAAGTCGAACACAGCCGCCTGAATTGCTGTTCAGGTTAAATTTCTAAATTACAAAACACTCACAAAAGAAACACTTATATCATATGCGATTCTGGTGCAACGGAAAGCTGAGACTCTTTATATTGTACCTATAGGAAGGGACTGGTGTACTTATGGGGTTATCTTTATGCAACGAAAGTAATTCTGTACAAGCCAAACCATAATACCCATGGGCATTAGATACTAATTAAAGGCAGCTAAAATGTAGCTATTAACCAAAACGCGGAGAACCATGTAGACGGTTAAGAAGACGATATGGGGTAAATTACAAAAGCAGATGTTATATGCGAAGATACTTGCCAGTACTTGAACACGCCATGAGAATATGATGTTCTACAAAATAGTGTGGCAACTTCAAAGATTAAGGACGACAGCGAAAATGGATGAAGTACGCAAAAGACCTAGTTCAGTTTTAGAGCAGTAAGGAAAACAATGAGTTTATCGAGAACACGTAAAAATGATGCTAGTCGAGGAAGATGATCAACTGTGTCTTCCAACACAAGGCATGTATTGGTTTAGATAACATTGATAAAACTCCTTCAATGTGAAAGACATTGTCGACTGTATAACGTGAGAACAACAGTATTTTGCCTGATACATTCCTTCTTGTTTTTCTTATTCAAAACTGCTAATCTTATAAAACTTCATTCCCTACCAGTTGTGTTATCTTTTCCACATCATACACAACTCTAACGCTTTAGGTGCCAATTCTGGAGATTTCTCGAGCTTACTGAGGGTAAGTCAGCGATCCAGACTCCTTACGGCTTTCTCCGCAGCGAAAAAGAGTCCACAGATGATCGTCATTGGAGCTTTTTGTTTTTCTCAGAATGTCTCCATATGTTCAGCAGTCATACATTAAGATATCGACTTAAAGGGAGAAAGAAAACATTGATGCTCCTCTAGTCGCTTCCAAGAAAGAAAAACATAGATGCTCCCCGAGTCGCTTCCTACACATCAATCGATAATGCGAAGATAGTGCTACTGGAGCGGTTCTCCTAATTTGATTTTTCAAAAGTGAAGGTCATGCAGTTGAGACAGGCAATCAATAAAAGTCATTTGGTGAATTGTTTGGGGTTTTTAAATGTGGTATGTTCTTTGCGATGAATGAATCACCAAAAAAACAAACAAACAAACAAACAAGAAGTAGACGACAATCTTTACTAGAACATGATCGCAAATAACAAAATGGACGTTGCGGCCAAAGCCTTCATCATGGTCTTTGCAGGGTGTTGCCTTCAACCCCAACCCAAGTTGATTTTCTAAGCAATGTTTACGTTCAGTTTACGGTTAGAATTAAATTGTAAAAAGACATAGATTATGGTCGTCACTGGGAAGAACGAAATACCACAATGTAATATACAAGTAAATGGGAATATTCTTCAAGAAGGGAATAGGTACAATTATCTCGGAACAGTAATAACATCTGATGGGAGATGCCTTGAAGAGATTAGAACAAGAATCGCCATGGCAAAAGTAGCCTTTAACAAGATGAAAAACATACTGACCAATAAAAAGATGTCAATTGAAACGAGAAAAAGAGTGTTGAGATGCTAAATAGAACCTGTACTTTTATATGGATGTGAAGCTTGGACAATGAGCAGTCAGGCTGAAAAACATCTGATGGCTGTAGAAATGTGGTTTCTGAGGAAAATGCAAAGAATACCATGGACAGACAGAAAGACCAATGAACAAGTCCTTCAAGAAACAAATGAAGATTAGATTAGAGACATTAGATGTAGACAGTCACAATTTTTTGGGCATGTTATGAGAAGAAATGATTTGGAGGACTTGGTGACAGCTGGCAAGATCGAAGGAAACAGACCAAGGGGAAGACCTAGAAGCAAGTAGCTGGATGGCTTGGCCTTGTGGCATGGTCGAGACAGAAACACGGAGCTGATCCACGACTCTGGTGATCGAGTGAGATGGCAGAACATGACCGCCCACGCTTACCGGCATGGCACATGATGGATGGATGGTTTACGTTCATTTGTTTGCCATTGCTTTCTAAACGAGAAGTCAACGTTGAGGTGTAACTGACCGGTGTTATGGATGTGCTTGGATGACCTAACTAAACGGCGTAGATGTGGTAACTCAGTTCTACACAGACACAAAGAAGCTGACTTCCATTTTAAGAACAACGCAGAAACAGAAGAAATTCACTGTCCATCATTAACAATAAAGAATGATATAAATATGCACACATTTAAAACATTAATCGAGACTGACCAATGGAAGATCTAAGGACACGGGGAATATCCGCGCCGAAGAGACCAAGCCGCGTGCCTTGTGCTCCGAAGGTTCATTTTCAAAATCCCTCATTGTGTTAATGAGTGCAGTATTCCTAAAGCCCCCTGAGATCGTCGCTGGAGCTACGGAGCTCGTGATCTGCATGACGCTTTCGGAAGATGGCTCTGTGGAAAAAGAACCAGCCAAATGGGATTACATAAGGTGCAATGAAGTCGATCTCCTTGCCGCTATACCTTTTGCCCTATATCTACAAGCAAAAACAGACGCACTTCTGATGTGAATATGTGTCTTTTAAAAGTTGAGAATCCCCGACATGATTAATCCCTCAACGGCTGCTATAAGCTGAGAGCATCAGCCGAGTTAGTCCGTCGCGACAGTCACGAATTATTTCCAAGAGATGCCAATAACGATAAAATATATCGCTTTGTTTACTTTTCACTAAGATATGTTTGCTAGAGTGCTCCGTCTACTTTGACATTATGATTAATAAGATGGGGAAGCCAGAATGTTCAGTTTACTTAAAAGTATTGTCACTAAGATAGTTTAGCGAGAACGTTCTGTCTACTTTGAAACTATTGTCCAGAATACCTTGTATACTTTGAAACTATTGTCCAGAATTGTCTGTATACTTTGAAATTATGGTAACTAAGATCATGTAGCCAGAATGCCCTGTATACTTTGACATTATTGTCACTATGATAGTGTAGCCAGAATGCTCTGTCTACTTTTAAACTATTGTCCAGAATGTTCTGTCTACTTTGAAACTATTGTCCAGAATGCTCTGTGTACTTTGAAACTATTGTCACTAAGATAGTGCAGCCAGAATGCTCTATACTTTGAAACTATTGTCCAGAATGCTCTATACTTTGAAACTATTGTCACTAAGATATTTTAGCCAGAATGCTGTCTATTTTATAACTATAGTCGAGAATACACTGTATACTTCGAAACTATTGTTCTGTGGTTTGCATCTCCGAATGGATAAGAACATGTGTTCTTAAATTTCCGGTGTGCTGTTGCCGAGGTAGGGGGTTCAACACCTACACCAGACAGTTGGACTAAACATGTTGACTTCTCGTCCTTGACTTGGGAACGTAAATTACAAGTACCTCAGAAGTCGGAGTGGGTTCGCCTGATGGCGAGGGGCACTAGTAATAGGGAAAGCTAATCCACACGCAAAATTCAGTCCAGTGGTTCTAGAAGTAGTGTGTATGGACTAGGCTTGAGTTCAAAGCGACAGGGTCGCTAAAAACAAACAAAAAAAAACTATTGTCCAGCACGCGCAGTATTCTTTGAAACTATTGTTCTGAATGAACACTCTGTCTACTTTGCAATTACTGTCCTAAATGCTCTATCTACTTTGAAAATATTGTCCAGAATGCTCGGTATACTTTGAAGCTACTGTCACTAAGATAGTGTATCCACAACACTCTGCCTACTTTGAAACTATTGTCTAGAACACTATGTCTCCTTTAAAACTATTGTCCAGATGCTCGGTTTATTTTGAAGTATTGTCACTTAGTTAGTTAGTTAGTTAGTCGCAGTTCCAACTTCACAGCAACGGGTCGTCCCCATTATGCTCCGTTCCTGTGCCAGTGAATATCACACAAAACACTCCCCACTGCCCAATGTGAAAAGTGAAAAAGAGTCTCGACAAACAACAGCCCGCACAGATACACTGTGCATAATGCCGCCGCCAGAATGTCAACACAATAGTCCCCCACAAAACACCCAGTTCATTTCTGATGGAATCGGCAGTCATTTTCCCATCTGGATGTTTCCTAGATGTTCACCCACACAGTCCACGAAAATACAGTTCATCGTCGATGGCAGTGGCAGTCAACCAGAAGCCCAGCAGCCACGCATTTCTGCATAAGGCAAAAACCGGTCAACTCTGAGACATAGCCACCTGCCATCACTCCGAACATGCAGTCACGTTCCAAAAAACCTCGGGCAGATTCAAAAGCATTTCACACGAAACTCACAGCTCACAGTGTCGCGCCACGCACTCACTCAGTGGCAGGGCGACGGAACCATTAAGCCTCCTTAGTCGCCTCTTACGACATGCGTGGTAGGCTGCAGTGTTGCTATTCTCTGCTTCCCTTATGGGCCCCGGCAACACACGGGAGAGTATTGTCACTAAGATAACGTAACCAGAACACTCTGTCTGCTTTGAAACTCGGGTGAAATGTCTGTAATTCCAGAATCCCCATACTCAACTTGAACCTTTGTGATTCCTTGAGTGACTAACGAAATCCAACGCTGTCCATAACAGACTCCAACTTGCTGCTGTAGAGGTATAAATATAAAATGATCATGTCTATCACCGAGTATGTTCTCTCCTTACACATGAACTAACAGAAATAACTAATCAGAACGGATCGGCACATCACCACCATCATTATGTTAGTTAATCTGTATACCCACGGTAGAGTGTAAAAGAGTGGCGAAGTGCTATATAGTATCTATACTATTATATGCATGTGAATCATGGACAATAAACTGGCAAGCAGAGAAACATTTATTGGCGGTGGGCATGTGGTTTCTGAAAAAAAAAATGCAAAGAATACCATGGGCGGAAGGAAAAAAAAAGTGAGGAATTCCTACAGGATACAAATGAGAGCCGTGAATTGATTTGAGCAATTAGACTTAAAATGTCAAGATATATTGTTTCATCGAGATATTGTTTCGCTGAGATAATGCTTCAATGAGATATTGTTTCACTGAGACATTGTTTCACTGAGATATTGTTTCATTGAGATATTGTTTCAAGGAGATTGTTGTTTCATTGCGCTTTTATTTCACTGAGTTTTTTTTCCCCATGAGAATTACGTTTGATTTGGTAGAAGACATAACGAGATGATAATATTTGCACCAGGTGACTCCAGACCGCCAGCAGGCGACTGAGTGCAAAAGATTATCAACATTGAAACTGTTAACTTTGAATGTTAGAAATATGAGCTGGAGTGGACAATTTGATAACATTAAGAAAGAAATGAGAAGAATGAATATTAACATCTTAGCTATAAGTGTACAGTTTGAAACTCTTCGTGTTCTAATTCAATTACCTATCTTCTCATCGTGAGACTCTTCATCTAACTAATTCTCAGATCTATATGCATTGTGAGATTCTTCATATAACTAATTCACCTGCCTAATTTCATAGTTCTCTCTAGCTGTAACGCTGACAAGTAACAAATTCAGGTATACATTATGCAGCTCCATGCGTTGAGAAAGTCCTGTATATCTAATTCAAATACCCATTGGGGTACTTGATACATTTGCAGACACCTGAAAGTGTACACATCAATCAATCAATCATGTGCCATGCCGGAAAGCGTGGGCGGTCATGATTCGCCATTTCACTCGATCACCAGAGTCGTGGATCAGCTGCAGTGTTCTCAGTCCGTCATGCATTGTGCCAATGCCATCCAGGTATTTCTCTACGGTCTTCCTCTTGGTCTGTTCCCTTCGATCTTGCAGCTGTCACTCGCACACTTCCAGTCATTTGTCGTCTCATAACATGTCCAAAAATATTTGACTGTCGTCGTCTGAATTTCTCTAATCCAATGTTATACGAGTTCATTTGTCTCCTGTGTGTACTTGGTCATTGGTGTTCTGTCCTGTCGGCCACATGGTATTCTTTGCATTCGCTCTCAGATAACCACAGTGTCTGCAGCCTCACATGCTATCTTCAGCTGACTGCTCATGTCGCTATCTATAGTCTGCACATCATACAAACGAACAGGCTCTATGTATCCCTCACCACTCTGTTTGTCTCGTTTCAATTGTATCATCATTTATTGTGTGTCCGAAGTGTTTTTCATCTCTGCCTAAAGGCTAATGTATCGCATGGCGATTCTGTGTTCTATCTCTCAATGGCATACTCCATCAGATGCTATGGAGCTGTTCCGAGATAGATTGTAAACCGGAGTCACTTGTTGAAGAATATTCCATTTCACTGTATCATTACAGTTGTGGCGCTTCTTCCTCCTAGTGACGACCATAACCATGAGTCTCTCTACAATTTAATTCCAACCCCAGTCTGCTCACTGTGTACACAACAGCGCTATCTACTGTGTGTTGCAGAATCCTGCGCATTGTCCGCATCAATGTACTGTATCATCTGCATATCTAATGTATTGATCGTTTTGCGTCTCCAATGCTGATTCCATTTAGAGCCTCTACATTTCTGAAAATATTTTCACTGTATAGGGTGAAAAAAGATCTGGAGACATCAAACACATCCCTGCCTAACACCTCTCTTATAGAGCTGATACTCGTGCCACTCATTATCAATCCTTATGGCAGCTGCTGTTTCAATATATGTTTTTATAAGTCTAATCGGCTTTCCATCATTTGTAGATCTGCAAGCATATCACCATGTTGACATGTCTACCTCTATCAAAAGCACTTGTGTCAGTCAATAAAGCAAAGATGTAATCCTGTTTACTTCTAAAGCACGTCAATAACTGTTCGCAGCATATACACAGCATTTACTGTACCCTTTCCTTCTACAAAACCCATTTTTCTCCCCCTATTTCAGGTTTGTATCTTCTTCCTCACTCTTTGCATGATATATTCTTAGCAAAATCTTTGTGATGTGACTCATTATACTAATTGTGTTCTATGTTGATTCCCATTCCTAAGGACTCCTGATTTCTTTGGGATTGCAATAAATACAGAATTACATAATTCAGAAGTATATCTCATATCATTAAATGTGTCACAGTCTAGTCACTTTGCTTAATCCAAATTCTTCTAAAGCTTTAATCATTTTAGTGTGAGTTTATCTGCACCGGGGGCCCTTGCAGCTTTCATATGCTTAAGAACATTTGAACCTCCATCTTTAAAATTTCTGGCCCTTGTCATTATTTATATAATCTATAGCATCCTGTTCTCTCTGTTACTTCATTGCTACAGTGTGTACTATGTCACATACATCGTCCATACACACCGCGTTGCACCGCGTGATACGGGTGACTGTTTCGGATTGTCCATGGTCAGGTGGATGATGCACTACTGACCCGAGCTCAAACTAGAGTGACGAAACATCGCGCTAGTGCTTCCATATTGACGTGGATAGGCCTTAGATTCATACCAGAGTGCGATCGGCGTTGCCAGTAGTGGGTTGTGCTCAATATTTAAATTTCAAATCCCGAAACAACCACATAATCAATTATGAAAGGTGGCGGGCGTTTTACTGACCACAGTTGACTTGAGTTTAGTTAAGCTGAGTTAAGAACAGACATAGCAGCACTAAGAATAATCTCCCTACTCGCTCTGTCTCCAACTTCAACAGCCAACTAAGAGTTCTAGTTGCAATCTGATTATGTGTCCGTCGAAGTATTGAGTATGGGCCAGATCATGTGGTCACTCCATGCAGGCACCATACTCTCCAGGTCGTGATGATTTATCTGTTCTTCCACATGACTCCAAACCGGCCCTGACCACATCTGCCTCGCCGTGCACCAATAGCCTGCCCAGTGTTCAGACCCAGCCAATTTGTCCGCCTGCTTGTTTCCCACAACACCAGAATGTAGTGGGGGTGGGGTAGGGGAATCTAACAGATACTTCCTATCTTTGATTTTTGAATTGAAACATGCCACTCTGCGTGAAGCCTGCCTGTCTTCTTCATTCTCAGCCTGCTGTGATAAAACCACACTATTTATGTACTGTGTCCCCCCACCCCCACACAGCCAGCACTAACCACATCATTCACCTGGCAAAGGGGTACCACGGATTGGCTTGAACTAATTAAGAGCTTATATTTTATTTGGGGAATTTGTCACGATGTCGTGGATTTTTTAAATAAATTGACCTGGGTTCACAGGTCGAGCTCGCCTAAAATTGTTACCAGAAACTATTCCGGGAAGCCATGGTGGCGCGGATGGGGGGAGGGTGTTGATTTTTACCACTTTACCACAATACCCACCAAGTGTCGACTGGTCTATATATAATTATGGAACTACCACCATATGCCCAAGGTGGGTAAAAGTATCCTTTCCATTTTCTTAACTGTTACCATATGACGGGTACATCCCGAAGCGTGGAAATAGATCCTTTCCTTTTTGTGACTTTTACCATATGACGAGTACACCTCGAGTCGTGGAAATGGAGCCCTTAACATACTGGACTTGCTAATTCGTCATCAGGAAATGGTGTATGTAAATTTTCTGTAAAGATGAAAGTTGCACACAGAAGTTTAGAAATAATGGCCTCATTGATTTGCAAGGTCAATACGGGAGTTCGTATCTAGAACAGTGCTTCCCAAACACTGAAGAGGGTTGGGGCGAAGGAATGATACTTCAAAGTTATTGTGTGCATGCTTTTAATAAAACACTGATGGCCGATATGTTTGTGGCATTTCGTTTTCATTATACATTTGTATGGGAGACACCGTGGCGAAGTAGTTAAATCGCTTCAACGGTTTTGGATCGATTCCGGGAGACGTTGTTCCAGTAGTGTAATTTTCTTGGAGTCTCCTAGGGGTCATCGCGGTCGCTACGGAGTTCATGCTGTGGGCGACGCTTTCGGCAATGAAGTCGACCCTCTTGTCTTTTAAACTCTGTTTTATACATTTGTATTTAACTGGCAGGTGTTGGCAGGCAAGCAGTGGGCTGTGCAGGAGTTGACAGACAAGGAGTGGGCTGTGCAGGAGTTGACAGGCAAGCAGTGGGTTGTGCAGGAGTTGACATGCAAGCAGAGGGTTATGCAGGAGTTGACACGCAAGCAGTGGGTTGTGCAGGAATTGACATTCAGGCAGTGGGTTGTGCAGGAGTTGACATGCCAGCATTGGGCTGTGCAGGAGTTGACACGCAAGCAGTGGGTTGTGCAGGAATTGACATGCAAGCAGTGGGTTGTGCAGGAGTTGACATGCAAGCAGAGGATTATGGATGAGTTGATACGCAAGCAGTGGGTTGTGCAGGAGGTGACACACAAGCAGTGGGTTGTGCAGGAGTTGACACACAAGCAGTGAGGTGGTGCAGGAGTTGACACGCAAGCAATGGGTTGTGCAGGAGTTGACACGCATGAGTGGGTTGTGCAGAAATTGATACACAAGCAGTGGGTTGTGCAGGAGTTGACATGCAAGCAGTGGGTTGTGCAGGAGTTGATACACAAGCAGTGAGTTGTGCAGGAGTTGACACGCAAGCGATGGGTTGAGAAGGAGTTGACACGCAAGCAGTGGATTGTGCGGGAATTGACATGCAAGCAGTGGGTTGTGCAGGAGTTGACAAGCAAGCAGTGGGTTGTGCATGAAATGACATGCAAGCAGTGGGTTGTTTTCACTTCACATTCAACTTCGGTGTCATTCGCGAAATGTCTCCCACCAAGATGGATTGTCCGTGTTTATGCTGACAAATGTTTGTCCCGTAAAGCGGTGCATAACTGGGTAGAAAAAGTTACGAGGGCGAGTCAATAAGTACGGGATGGCCTGTAAATGAAAACAAAGCACGCAGTTCTATGCGGCGGGTTTGGAAGGACTGATAAAACGGTGGGATTGGTGCATCGATGTTGGTGGAAATTATGTTGAGAAATAAAGGTACAATGTATGTATACAAATAAACTTGTTTCAAGTTGTTATCATAGTTAGTTATTTTTCTACAGCCATTTGTGACTTACTTATTAACTTACCCTCTTACTTTACTTACCCACATCGCCAATCCAACGCAGCCTTAGCGATCCGTTAAATGCTCGTTCTGCCCACGACATATTGTGCACAACGTCAGTCAGATGTCAAGTCTCTGCACAACGTCAGGCTTATCACAAATAAAAAAAATTCTCCATTCTTTGCCAGTTGCCCGCCTCATTCTTGTTCATACCCAAGGTATCTTTACTGTCCCATGTCCACTTTCGTGCTGATCGACACTTCCTCACGTTTGTTCATTCCCGAGGTAGCTTTAATGTCCCGTGTCCACCTTCACGCTCATCGACCTTACCTCCTCTTCCAGGAACGAATCATTTCATCCCTGTTCTTTCGAAACCACTAGAGTGTCTCCGTGGCGAAGTGGCAACGTCGCCTCTCAAGGTGTGGGTTCAGTTCCGGCCTACTTCGTTCGGTTCTCGAGTACAATTCTCTCTGAGACTCCTGGTGGTCGTCGCTGAAGCTACGGAGTTCGTACTTTGTGCCACGCTTTCGACAAGCCTCGTGGGGAAAGAGACAGTCATATGGGATAAAACTGGTGCAATGAAGTCACTCCTCTGCTTGTCAAGCCCTTTTATCCAAACCACTGTTGTTGTTTATGCGGCAAAGAATTTCAGTTTCCGAGACAGGTTTCTCTTTATGGGACACTGCTTCGTTTTTCATATCTTGAAGTTATAATTCATGCGTAGTGACACATGCCTGGGGTAATTGACATTAAGATCAGTGTCCTGGATAGCAATGGGACACATAAACAAGTTCACGAGGTAAAAAAAAGGCCAGGTAGTAAGTCCTCCGAAGCGCGCAAATGAGAAGACAGTGATTTAAGGGACAGTTGAGGGGAAGTCAGCTGGCTAGGGTGATTCTGAGGCAGACAGTTTGAGCTGTGTGGTAGTGTTGTGTGGAGCCTGGTAAGGGGCTGCAAGAAGGGTGAAAAAGACAGTGACAAACATTGTAGGGGACAGTTGAAGTCGAGATCCCGAGAGGGTCGGATGGAGAGTTGATGTCGGGAACCGACAGGAGAGGTCGGCAGTCCGGAAAATTGAAATATAGCGGAGTTAAGAAGAGAACTCCAAGCTGTGTTTAGTTGAATGATGGACAATTGAGTTTTCGGAGACCGGACAGTGAGGTTGGCGGTCGAGAAAGGGTTGAATAGTGACGGAGTTAGGTAGAGAACTCCGCACTGTGGTTTTCCAGGGATAGTGAGTTAAATTCGAGACCCAGGGTGCTTTGGATCGAGTGAATTCGGGCCTGGAGAGAGGCTGGTACAACTGTATTGTTAAATGAGATTAAGTAGGCCTTGAGAGGCAGTGTTCTTTGAGTTTTAGATTGTGATGAAGAGATATGCTGGAAATACTGTTCTTGGATGTATATATTACGTGTGTCCGTGTTCAATCGTTATTAAAAGGAATTGATGTGCGCAAATTAACTCTTGTTTATTGACTGGTGGATGTGTGATGCGGTGGTGACTTGTGGTGTGAGATAGGTGGCAAGCTCAGCTTCCACTCTACAGTGAAATAGTAGAAACATTAGACCCTAGACAACAACCAATCTCTGTTTGGTACAAAAGAGTTTGTATCACATATCTTTTACAGTACGTTTGCAGTCAACATAAGCATTTATTGCTGTTGTTGATGTCATGGCAAGTTTACGTTCAGTAGGTTGCCATTGCTTTCTGAACGATCGGCCCCCATACCATTTTGTAAAAACTAGCGAAAAGCAGTCTGCTGCCAAATCGCACGCAGCTGTGTTTCGAACGCGGGTATACGGGATCATGAACCGCGTCCGTAACTTCTTCGCCACGGAGGAGGCAGATCTTGAAGAGTGTCAGTATTTTTCTTGGTCGTGGTCCACATCATAATGTTTCTTCGATATTAAATTCATAATCCTCCAGTTTCTTTTTCAGAGATTGTGAAATGGTCCATGACTCAGAATCGTTTGTTGCAATATGAAAGATGGATGTTCTCAACAATTTTACTTTAATTTATTTTGTTTGTTTGTTTGTTTGTTTGTTTTTGGTTGTTTGTTTCTTTGTTTCTTTGTTTTTCCATAGATTCTTATTACTATTTGTGTCTGAAGATAAGGAAACTTCCGAAAATATTGTTACCGATCTGTAGCTATATAGGTGCTATATAGAACCTGTTTTGCTGGATGACTGTGAATTTTGGAATATAAATGAACAAATTAGGAAGAGATTGGAAGCAACAGAGATGTGGTTACTTAGACGAATGTTGCGAATTCCTTGGACTGCCAACGTAACTAACGACGAATGTCTTAAAGAGGCTTGCGAAACTAGAACATTATATACAACAATAAGAAAGAGACAAACAGCTTTTTTTGGGTCATGTGATGAGAAGAGAGGCACTGGAGAACATCGTGACAACTGGAAAGATCGAGCGGAAAATAGGCAGAGGCAGACCACTAGAATTGATGCTGAATGGATTGCGACGGTGGCATGGAGGAATATCAAACGACAGAGTTGGATCCAGAAAACCAAGGAAAAAATCTGTGGAGGTCATGAACGCTCGTTAGCAGGCCGGTGGTCGTGTAACGGCACTTGAATGGATGAGGATGATCTGGTAGCCGGAGTTCGAAAAACAAAACCACAAAGTATTATTGAGAATCTTGACCGTCCTGGTGTGTCGTCCGTGTGTTATGTAGGTGGTGTTATTGGTTGTTTTTGGGGAGGAGGAGAGAGGGGTGGTTGTCCTGTTGATAAAGACTCCGGTCGAAACATTGACCTGTAGTTCTGTGTATTATTCCATCTATCGAGCCGCTCACACATGTTATGTGTTTTAATTCTTACTCCTGTTTATGCTGCGAATGTTTAATTAAGTTTGCTTGAAGTATTGGCACTGAGGTGCTCTAGAAATACAAGATGAAGGTCTGGCTGGCTACCCAGCGCTTCAACACCGCAGAGGAGTTCATGAATGGCGTTAACAACTGGCTACGTACCCTGGCGGCGCGTTCAGTGACGAGGGGTTACAAAAACTCGTGCCACAGTACGCCAAGTGCCTGAATTTAGGTAGTGACTATTTGGAAAAGTAATGCAATGGTTTATGTAACTTTTGTATGTATTTAGATGTTACTGTCACTTTGTTTAAATTTTTACCAGATGTTTAAATTTTTACCAGCCAATCGGTTGTTGATTTTGTAATATCCCCCGTAGCAACACTGGACACGACACTTCTAACGAAGTCCAGAAGCGACATATACGGCTGGCCAATAACAATGTTGGCCTGACATGATCAAATGTTCAACTCGAAAGAGAAGGCAAATGAAACTAAAATAGCTTCGAAACCACCAATTTAGTTAAATTTACTTGTCTTATTTGGAACGAAGATAGCTCAAAAGACGTGAGATCAACAAGAACTTGTCCCAAATTATATAGTGCCTTGTCAGCGCTGTTAATTTCTAGATCTCCTGACGCATGCGCAAGGGCGTGTGCTGGGTGATGTGCGGGCACACGGCTGCTTGCACGTGATGTCGCGCATGTGCAGTTGTGAGCCGCGCAGCGCGTGTGTGGGATGTGTGAGTGTGTGTGTGTGCGGGTTCGCGTGTAGTGTGTGTGTGTGTGTGTGTGTGTGTGTGTGTAGTGTGTGTGTGTGTGTGTGTGTGTGTGTGTGTGTGTGTGAAGAGACACTGCCTTACATGCCAGATTTAAAAGCAAATGTAGGACATACCTGAGCGTATTAAATCGTGACATAAGTAGTCGTAATTTACATGTCCGCAAGGATTGTATTTGTACTGTACATTGAGTAAACAACTGACTCCGTGTAAATACTTGTGCACAGAATGTTAATGGTATGACATGGCGACGTGATCAAGCCTCCTCCCTCGCGCTGCGAAGGTCGTGGGTTCGTATTCCGATCCGTCATTCGGTTCACGAGTGCAATGTTTTCAGAGATCCCTGAGGATCGTCGTTGGAGCTACGGAGTTAGTGTTCTATGCGGACGCTTTCATCAGATCGCTCCGCAGAAAGCTGCCATCCCATACGGTGTTTAACCGGGTACAATGAAGGCACCGGCATCGACGCGAAGTGTTTACGGACGCAGTTCGTAATCCCGCATACCGTGTTCGAAGCACAGCTGCGGGCGATTTGGCAGCAGACCGATTTTCGTTGGTTTTTTTGTGAATTGGTTTGGGTGCCGGTCATTCAGAAAGCAATGGCTAGCCCAGGAATCAAGAATAGCTAAAAATGCTGGGGTTGACTGCTACATCCTGTAAAGGATTAATACGTTTTAATACGCTATGGAACGTATACCTTTGGAACAGGGAGCTGTGAGCCTTTAAGACATAGGTAAATTATTTTGGGACTGCAAAACAAGCCAGACACGCTGTTGCACAGGTAGAGAATATTTCAGCAATGAAACAACCACGTCATTGAAGGTCGTGAGCTGGACGTGTTCTCCAGACTTGTGTAGACCACAAATAAAACTAGTCTCGACACAGTAACCTACTATATCAGTGGTTCTCAACGTTTTTCGGTCCATGCACCCCTTCACCATATGTTCAGAATGCGCCTCCCCCTTTCGTATTTCCTCCTTATAAATTCCCCCTCCCCTCCCCCCGCTCCTACACAGTATACGTAAAAATTGAAGCTAAATTTACAATTCATACTAGAAAAAGTCTAGGCGTCTACATAAAACATGATTTGTGGGTCTACTTACGTTATACAATGAATATCAGAAGAGCGAGAAGTACAGAATGGTAAAGTATGGAGGGAAAACAATATCAAGTAATCGGTTCTTGTATTAATGCGATCTTGAAATAATCTTAATTCCCCTAGCCCTCTGGAGACCCTAAACTTCCTCCCGGGGGTGGGGGTGGGGTGAGAATTCCTCACAGGTTGAGAACCACTGGGCTTTATGGTTCCTTAATGTGCTAGTGCCATCACATTCTGTAGGCCTGAATGCACGGAGGAGAAGGTGACCAGTCATTCCCTCGGTTAGCGAGCGAAGAATGCAGACGCCGAACCCTCGCCCGACTGCCATCATGACATTATCGCCGAACCCTCGCCCGACTGCCATCATGACATTATCAGCACAGCCCCCTAGCGACTATGTTAACGGACATTATCAGCGAAGCTCCTAGCGAATACGTTAACACGCATTATCAGCACAGCCCACTATCGAATGCGTTAACGCGCATTATCAGCGAAGCTATCTAGCGACTACGTTAACGCGCATTATCAGCGATGCCCTGGCGACTATGTTAACGCGCATTATCAGTGAAGCTCTTAGCGACTACGTTAACGCGCAGTATCAGCGCATCCCCCTAGCGACCACGTTAACATGCCCGTTGGGGGAGATGAATATTGTGATAATTGTTTTGTACCTCTTTGAAGTGAAGACGGTGCGGCTATGGTTTGTGCCGGAGTTTGCAAAAGAGCGTGTGAATGGGCGACCTCAACCTTCCGAATCTACACTTTCAATTTTTTTAAAAAATGGCGCGAAGTGCTCTTTCCCGTGAATTTTTGTCAACGTACAATACGTTCTCTAACGTTTTAGTGTTTGTCCATCAAGAATAATGATGACCATTCATTTCATCCAGTGGGGTTGAAAGTTTTATGCCGCAAGTTCTAAGATGGCTGGTAAGGCCTATTTTGGCTCGAAATGTTCTTGACAATGTGGGCAAAGAATGCTTGACGTTCCAGGAGAAGGATTTCCTGCAGTGGTTCAGTCTGTTTCCCCCCATAGAAATTGCAGTCCTGTTTGCTTAAAAGTGACTACACCTCTAGCATTTTACATTTGGTCTTTCTGCTACAGAAATCTGGCTACTCTAACGACCACTTCCGCTGTGTATTTAGCTTCTTAGAAACTAATGCACTC
The DNA here is from genome assembly GCA_014155875.1 of Cepaea nemoralis. Lineage (NCBI taxonomy): Eukaryota > Metazoa > Mollusca > Gastropoda > Stylommatophora > Helicidae > Cepaea > Cepaea nemoralis. The sequence continues at coordinate 694,758 of JACEFZ010022122.1, read as the reverse complement.
GTTATTGTTTATAGTATTTATCTCCTTCTCCAACCGCCGGAAACTTGTATGGGCGTCTAATAATTAACGTTATGTGACTGGAATAGTTCATTGTTTGGAGTTTGGTGAGTATGCGAGCACACCGTCTAAATGAAACTCGTGGCTAGATTAGGATTCGGATTTTTTAAATTGGACCTAGGTTCCCATTTTTACCCAGGCTAACATGGGAAGCAAAGGAGGCCAGGTGATGTTGGTCATATCGCCCACCGAGAGCTGATTGCTTTTTTTTGTTTTTAGCATATCCTTTACAGGACATCGCTGTCAACACCAGCATCTTTCAGCTGTATGTTGATTTCTTGGCAAGATTACGCTCAGTAGGTTTGCCATTGCTTTCTGAGCCGCCGGCTCACATACCCCGTAAGTTACCAACGCGGCGAGAACCGTTACCAATTCTCGAGCGCTGCGTTAGCCTACGTGGATAAACGGGATTACAGAGAAAGTCGTTAAACCCCTCGGCGGGGCGCAGAGGTGTTTCCAAGGCACCAGGGCTAGGTTCTATACTGGCCAAGACCTATTGACGCGTCCTCGTCGAGCGTCCTGGGCAACAGGTCCCTTTAGGGTCCTGGCTAAAGTCAGTAGGATCGTTGATTCCTCCGAAGTTGGAGAGTGTCTGCCTGCACGGCGAGGAACCACCAGTCTGCACACCAATAAGCCAGACACGCAAACCTCAGATCCTGTATAACATCACACTGATGTTGGACAACACAATGTCTTCATCCAGCATACAGGACTTCGCGCTGGAGTTCACAGCCAGCGAACACAAGCAAGCAAGCAACCCCTCGGCGAGGAAGACCGGCGAGAGCTGATTGGTCTGTAAAAATATTAGTCTCCCGCCGTATGCCCAATGGGCCTTACAATGTGTTAAAGGACCTTTACTTTGTGTGGGTACTGATATCAGGAAATGAGAGCTGCTGTAGGGTAGTGGCTAGACGTTCGCCTGTCGGGCCGGTGGCCATGGGTCAACATGGGGCGAGTTTGTACATTTGACCTCCCAGGTCATCCCAGCGTAAAATGGGTACCATGAGTGTTTTGGGAAGTAAAAGCAGCCGATGTGATACTGACCACATCACTCACCAAGTGACGATTGTCTATGCAAATATGAGTCGAGCACCATATGTCCTGTGGGCCTAAGGAGTGTGAGAGGGTCTTTGACTTGACTTGTAATGTAATGAGATCTATACAAATATGAAAGGGGTCGCGAGTGTTGTCATAATACGAGGGAGCTTAAAATGAAAACCTTAATTTTGTTTTTGGTGAATATATTATGTATATTCTGAAAAAAGTAATGAACAAATGTATCATTTTTCGATGCGATCACCACTGCGTTCAATGCAAGTCCTCCAGTGCCGACAAAGAGCTTGGATTCCTGTATAAAAAATTATCTTGGTCTCGTGTGTAGCCACTTATGCACCACCTGCTGTACTTCTTCATCGGACCGAAAAGTTTTGAAACTTCCTACTCCACTCATACACTTGCTTGCTGGACTGACAGGTGTGCGTGGACCTTCGTTCGCCGATTAATTTCTATAGGTTTCAACCCTTCCTTGATAAAAAGACGAATAACAGAACGCAGCTTCTCTTTAGTGCATGACAAAAGTGGAGCGGCCATCTTTAAATTGTCCTTATGACTTCACCGTGATCGTCTGCCATCATTTCATGTGCTCAACGCTCTTGACTTCTTAAACAAAACTATTGACAGGTTGCAAGACAATGACATGGTTATTGTAATTTCTATCTCACTTTTAAGGTTGTCATGTGTAGTCCCCATGTATAAATTATTACTTTATGCAGATGACACGGCCTCGATAGAAGAGAATAGGATAAGCACAAACTGTATTTTATCAAATGAGAAACATGTTAATCAGTTAATCCCTACCATTGGAGGTTAGGAAAATAAAACCTTGCATAATGAATAAAACCAATTTCAACACATGGATGTTAATCACGAATAATTAGTAAACAGCAATAACATTCCTTGTGGGTTCATAAATGTGGGTTTTTACAGAAGTGTTCTGAAAATGCATTGGACAGCCAAAATGTGTCATCTACATTAGTTATTTAGTTAGTTAGTCGCGGTTCCAACTTCACGGCACATGGTCGCCTCATTATTCTCCGTTCTTGTGCCAGCGAATATCACACAAAATGCCCCTCACTGCCCCTTGTGAAAAGTGGAACAGACAGAAGCCTCGACAAACCAACAGCCTGCACAGGCATACTATGCATAATGCCTCTGCCAGAATGCCGACACAAAAGTCCGCCACAAAAAAAATATAGTTCATCGTCGATGGAAGCAGCAGCCACTAAAAAAAAAAAAAAAATACAAGCAGCCACACATTACTGCATAAGGCAACCCAGTTTGTTCAGTGATCGGCCGGCCGTCATTTTTTTGAACATGCAGTTTACACTACAAACAACCGTTGTGAACTTGTGAAAGCAATCCACACGAGATTCACAGCTTACATTGTCGCTCCATGCACTCTACTAAGTAGCAGGGCGAACGGAACCGTGCACTACCTGTCTATCATGAGGAAAATGCGTAAGCAATCCAGTAACCACAAGCATACACACTCCAGTGGCCTTAACAGCTAAACCGCCAATCCTCCATGTAGGGCAGGAAGTAATCTAAATGCTTTGAAAAAGGCTTAAACACAAAGACAATTCATCACAACGTCACCAAAAGGCAGTCGTCAGCATTAGCCTCATTATGAGAAGTGAAAAACTGAAATATGTTGTGACAGCAGGAATAGAGAGATAGATGAATATAGTGAGGGAAGATTCTTGACAATAATTTTATCATGACACGGAGAGTATATTTACGAGTGTTTCCCTCAGAATACAGGCAGTCCTTACTACTTTCATGTCTGGACTGATTAGAGACGAAAATACAGTACATCTACTAGTGTTTTTCCCCAGAATTACGGAGAAATGAAAATTAAGAAATTTCTTATCATATCTGCTTCGTCACGATAGATATAACTCCAAATCCTGTTTCGTCATAATAGACAGAAGACTCCAAATTTTGCTTCATCATAATAGACAGAAGACTCCAAATACTCACAAACAGTTGCTTATATGCAGGATGGGTTGGGTTTAAGAAGAATATACTGTATATTTACAAGTGTGCGTTTTCTGAGAATGTATGTAGTGTACTACCCAAGGTTACCGTTTATCTCAGTTCCGGTTTGCTGGCGGGAATTTCCCGTTTACCGTTATGAACTTGTCGACCTAACACAGTTCATGTTTTGCTTGGGCTGTGTAAGTACACAACAAATGTATATCCTAGATGGGCGTGATAGTATGTGTATGTATTTTTGATTGCTGCGGCGCACAAATATCTCCATCTAGTAGTCGAATTTAGAAGATAATCATATTAGAAGCAGGCACTGGTAGAGAATATATGTAAATATAGGGTCACTGGAGAATTATTTGTGCACTAGGCGAAGTCTTTTATGGCTTCTACGAAAGTAAAAAGTAAAGGATCCTTGTACACACCGTAAAGCGTATTAGGTATATGGCGCTAGACTCATATTAGTATAGACCAACGGCTCTCGGTGGCTGATGTGGACCGTATCACGCCGGCTGCCTTTACTTCCCATATCCTATTAATAATAATAATAATAATAATAATAATAGACAGAAGACTAATGATGAATAATGAATGATAACAAAGATGAATAATAATAATGCACTTGATAATAATAAAACCCTAGTATGACAGCCAGTCCCCTTTTAGTAGACCAGTATGTTCCCAGTAGCTAATAACAACTGCCACATCATTCATTAATTTCAGTGAGTCATCTAGTAGTGATTTTTGCATTATCCCCATGCCTTTATAATGCATATCTCTTATATTATTGTTTTCAGTTAACCCCTAATGATGTGTGGATGAAATAATGCATGAAAGAGAGTGACAGAAGGGCGAATATTAGACTGGTTTCGTGCCCAATTCTTAACCCTTTGAAAATACAGTTTGTTCGTTCCCAATGCATTTCTTGGTATTCATTTTAGGCTCTGTCGACCTGGGAACCCTGGTAAATTTTAAAATTCGAATCCGCCATGATGTAGATCGAATCGATGACCACCTGGTCGACAGACTAGTGTCTAGCCACTACATTACCGCGGCTGCCTCTTAAGGCTCGGTCACTCTGAAACGCGAAGAACCATTAAAGAAAGAAAGAAAGAATCTTATTTTCAATGAGTTAAGAATTGGACACTCAGGCCATCCGACATTCTGACCTTCTGATCTCTCTGCTCTCATACATTATTTCATGCATACATCACTTATGAAGCTAATCTTAGACAACAAGGGAAACGCTTTATGCATTATAATCGTATGAACAAATGTGCAATAATGAATAATACATGACTCACTGAAACTAACTTTTGACATGACATTTATAATTAGCTAAGGTAGAAAGAATGGAAGATAATAGGGAAACAAAACTCGCTTACACTCAGGAAATAAATGACCGTAGACCCCGAGGTAGACCAAGAAGACGGTGGAGAGATAATATACATACAGACCTACAAGCACTTGGAATCAACGACTGGCAAGAGAAGGTCCACCAGAGAGACGAATGGAGACGGATTGTATCTGCAGCAAAGAACCCCAATGGCTCGGAACGCTGAAGAAGACGAAGAAGGTAGATTGTAACGCATCACGTTTAATAGAATGTTTATTATACTAGTTGTCTGCTTGAGATTATTGTTAGAGTACTAGAGACCAAACAACTGGGGAAAAGAGGAAAGGAAAGACCAATAACAACGTGTATAAATCACACATGAACAAGCTCATAGATGCAAATATACATGGATATAAGGCGTAGGAGATAGGACAGACATCTACAGAATGGAATGATCGAGTATCTTTACAAAAATCCCAAGGACTAGAATACTTAATGATAGTGATGACGATGATAACGTTGATAATGATGACAAAGATGCCGACGTTGATGATGATGATGATGATGATGATGATGATGATGATGATGATGATGATGATGATGTTGATGATGATGATGATTATGACGACGACTTAAGTAGAAGATTAATCCCCAATAGTATTAGAATTGTTTTTCCGAACGTTATGACTCCGGGTAAACCCAATTTCACAAAATGCCAACCGATAATTTACAAAATTGTCTGTGAAGGAAAGACATGGAAGAATGCTTGTTCATTATACCCTGACCTAGATAATGTGAAGCCAACACATCATACCAGAACAGCAGCCTCTGCCATCGGACTTTCCTTATCTATAGTAATAATTACATTGGCACCTTTCCGTCTTGACAGACGATAGTTTGGTACATTGTGCTTTAAAAAGGCTTAATAACTACGATCCATGGCGGTGGCGAGTGTGGCTGGTAAGGCCAATTCTTGCTGCAAATGTTTGCCCACAGTAGCTGCATGTGAATAATAGTAATAATAGTTGTCTCGTTAGTAATAATAGTAAGTGTAGTAGTGGTTGTAGTTGTTGGTTTATAGTAGTTGTTGTGCTGGTTATATTTGTTGTTGTTGATACTGTTCCAATAGAACTAGTTGCTGTTGTTTTTGTTTTTAGTGCGATTGCAGTTGTATCAGTTCAGCACGCCGTATGTAAGTATGTATGCAGGTATCTTAAATTAGTTGCATCTCCTTTACAGGATATGTAGCTGTCAACCCCAGCATTGTTTTTGGCAGTTTGTAGTTCCTGGGGAAGTCTACGTTCTGTAGTTTGCCTTTGCTTTCTAAGCGACCCACACCCATACTATTTCATAACAAACCAAAGCAAGGCGATCTCCTGCCAAATCACCCGCAGCTGTGTTTTATAACGCGGTATGCGGGAATACGAACTGCGCCGTAACGCCTTCGACATGGAGCTGACATGCAGGTATGTATTATGTGTTTATGCATGTGCGTGTGTGTGTGTGTGTGTGTGTGTGTGTGTGTGTGGTGTGTGTGTGTGTGTATCTGCTGTCTCATAACATGGTAATATGCATTGTTTATGTTCACAACTTGCATGTGACAATTTGGTTTTCCCATGTGAATGTAACATGCGAAATAGTTAATTAATGTACGAAGGATGAGAGATTGGAAGGGTCAAGTGTAAGACGGGCTTGAATACCCAATTTGTGACCCTTTGACAATAAAGTTCGTTTGTTCGTTCGTTCGTTCGTTCTTTGGTGTTCTGGATCTTGTGGATCAACCGTTGATGATATTCATCCACGTCACCGTCTCAGTCCATTCAGAATCATTTCTCCTAGACTGCCTCTGTCGCTTCTACCGCTGATTTGTCCAGGCGTCACCATGTTTCCCCATGCTCTTCTTCTCAGTATTTGACCTTTATTATAGTGGACTAGAATGTTCTACTTTCATTACCCTCTTCCAGGCGCTCAAGCAGTCCAGGGTATCCACAACATTCGTCTCGGGAACCACAACCCCGTTGCTGTCAAATTATTCCTAAGTTTTCAGTTAGTCGAAGTCTGGAAACTTTCTGTCATATTTTTTTTTTAAATACGTCTGCTGTGCTAGGTATGTTGTATATGATACTGTCATTATAACTATTACTATGGGTACAATAACAACTCGTGTAGTGATGTAACAAGACTCACCCAGACATTTACTGGTGGCTTCCAATAGGGCTCCCAGAATGCAGTCGTCGTATGAGTAAAACATTTTAAAGTGCTGACTCTCCTCCAGGCCTGCCGTATATCTGGAACAAACATAAGCCCATGTTCATTGCAACATAAGCGTGCCAAATAATATGCAAAAGAATAGTACAGGACTGGTTTAGACCCCTTGAGGCGCACTGGCCGTCTTTACTTCCCATTGTATTTCCCGGTAGTCGTTTAAAGCTGGATAGATTTGGAAACCTTGGTCAATATACAGCATCCACAAAGATGTGGATTTGAACAAATTATTACTAAGCCGGTAGGCAAGAGTGCTAACCTTACCGCGCTACCGTAGCCCCTTGAAACGTATTTACTACGCAGTGAAGTCCATCTGCGAGTCATTGGGCATTCATTGTAAATGAAACGGCAGGAATGGCCAGGGTAAGTCACCTACAGAATACCAACCAGCAAAAGTATAACACTTTAATCCTTGTGTAGGTAGGGAACACGACGTGGATATCGTAATTATTTCAAGGCATGCCTAAACAATAAAATATAAATTATATGAGTACTAAACGCTTTATATCCCAGTTATAATACACAAGGGTTGAACAGGAAATTAACGTTTAAAATAATACTGGGGGTGGGGGGGGGGGGTGTCTTGGATGATGAATTTACGGTGTCAGCCTCATGTTAAGATTTTAAAGGGTTCTATCTTAGCAAATGAGTGAAACATTTTCCAACAACTTTAGATACGTAGCAATACCTCACTTACCAATATTATATCTAGCCTTTTCAGACAAGGGCGAAGGACAGGAGATCCAGTATGCAAGTCTGCCCGTTTAAAATCCCACTAGAGTTGAAAATCGTAGACAGTAGACCGTAAGGCTACTGTTAGATAAGAAAACATACTCAGAGATAGACAAAGCCTGTTTGTTACCTTGGAGGGAATTTACCTAGAGGTTGCAGGCCGTTGTGATCAACGCTAACACCAGGTTGATTTCCTAGGCAAGTTTACGTTCATTGGTTTGCCATTGCTTTTTGAGCGGGAAGTCAACGCTAAAGTCCAATCGAACGTTGAAGAACCGATTCCTCTACCTCACCATTAACGGACCGGAAGTTCAAGCGCAAGCGCGTTAAGCCTTGCAGCCGGGCACACAAATGCGTGCGTTAGTCTGACACACTGACCTTTGAGGTGCATAACTTTGTGGGACACACTCTCATCGGTAGAGGGATAAAGAAGAAGCTGTAGATATAACTTGCAGGATATTTTGTAAGGTTGGTGTTCCCTGTCACTGTGACATAATTCATATATAAGATCACTAAACTGATGACAGTCTTTGCTTTCCCAGAACTCCAAATACCCATTTTATAAGGCTGGGATCAACCACAGAGTTAACGAGTCTGAAACACCCCAATTCTGCTACTGCAATGTTGAAATTAAAGAGCCCACAAAAGCAGCTATGGTACACAAACGCAACATAACGCAAGCACAGACACTATTTTAGATTTAAGCGCAGAGCACATTTCTACGGATGAGCATTAAAAGGCTACAAAATAGAAAGGGAATAGAAGTTTCAGTAGATAAGGAAATAGTATCGAACGCGTTCCCTGGCATTGCTTGAGTTTAAAAGCCAGGATTTTCATCGTTAGTGATTGTGAAAGGCGACAGCCTTAATGGGCGCAAACATTACCAGCCTGTTCCTAATCCCACTCACTAGCACCTGGCCGTCTTGACAGACGATAGTTTGTTACATTGTGCATCAAAACATGCATACTAACTACGAGAGTGCTTCGAGTGAAAACCTTAGAAGTGAGATAGCAATTACAATAACTATGCCTTTGTCTTGTAACTTATCTATATTGTTGTTAAGGTAGTTGAGAGTGTTAAGCACGTGACATCACGGTTAAGACAAACACAGTGACGTCATAAGCACAATTTAACGATGACCGCCCTACTTTTCTTTATGTTATCCGTTTTGTTTTTATCAGTGAACGGTTGAAGCCTATAGAAATTCATCGGCGAATGAAAGTTCAGTATGTGATGCATGCCTGTCGGTCCAGCAAGTGTATGAGTAGAGTAGGGAGGTCCAGCATGGTGATGCATGCCTGTCGGTCCAGCAAGTGTATGAGTGGAGTAGGGAGGTCCAGCATGGTGATGCATGCCTGTCAGTCCAGCAAGTGTATGAGTGGAGTAGGGAGGTCCAGCATGGTGATGCATGCCTGTCGGTCCAGCAAGTGTATGAGTGGAGTAGGGAGGTCCAGCATGGTGATGCATGCCTGTCAGTCCAGCAAGTGTATGAGTGGAGTAGGAAGGTCCAGCATGGTGATGCATGCCTGCCAGTCCAGCAAGTGTATGAGTGGAGTAGGGAGGTCCAGCATGGTGATGCATGCCTGTCAGTCCAGCAAGTGTATGAGTGGAGTAGGAAGGTCCAGTATGGTGATGCATGCCTGTCCGTCCAGCAAGTGTATGAGTAGAGTAGGGAGGTCCAGCATGGTGATGCATGCCTGTCAGTCCAGCAAGTGTATGAGTGGAGTAGGAAGGTCCAGCATGGTGATGCATGCCTGTCAGTCCAGCAAGTGTATGAGTGGAGTAGGGAAGGTCCAGCATGGTGATGCATGCCTGTCAGTCCAGCAAGTGTATGAGTGGAGTAGGAAGGTCCAGCATGGTGATGCATGCCTGTCAGTCCAGCAAGTGTATGAGTGGAGTAGGAAGGTCCAGCATGGTGATGCATGCCTGTCAGTCCAGCAAGTGTATGAGTGGAGTAGGGAAGGTCCAGCATGGTGATGCATGCCTGTCAGGTCCAGCAAGTGTATGAGTGGAGTAGGAAGGTCCAGCATGGTGATGCATGCCTGTCAGTCCAGCAAGTGTATGAGTGGAGTAGGGAAGGTCCAGCATGGTGATGCATGCCTGTCAGTCCAGCAAGTGTATGAGTGGAGTAGGAAGGTCCAGCATGGTGATGCATGCCTGTCAGTCCAGCAAGTGTATGAGTGGAGTAGGAAGGTCCAGCATGGTGATGCATGCCTGTCAGTCCAGCAAGTGTATGAGTGGAGTAGGAAGGTCCAGCATGGTGATGCATGCCTGTCAGTCCAGCAAGTGTATGAGTGGAGTAGGGAAGGTCCAGCATGGTGATGCATGCCTGTCAGTCCAGCAAGTGTATGAGTGGAGTAGGAAGGTCCAGCATGGTGATGCATGCCTGTCAGTCCAGCAAGTGTATGAGTGGAGTAGGGAGGTCCAGCATGGTGATGCATGCCTGTCAGTCCAGCAAGTGTATGAGTAGAGTAGGGAGTTTAAAATGGTTAACCTTCTGTGAAGAGGTACACCAAGTGTTGCTTGTGTAGTTACACAAACGACCAAGATAATTTCTTTATGCGGGAATCCAAGCACTTTATCGGCGCTGGGGGACTTGCATTCAACGTAGTGGTGACTACATGGACAAATTAAATATGAGTTCTTAACTTGTTCAGAATATATTATTCACACACATGCATACAAACACACACACACACACACATACACTCACACACACACATACACTCACACACACACACACACACACACACACACACACACATATTTGAGGTTTTCTTTTTCAGGCGCTAGCGAATGTGACTGAGCAAGATTAATGTTTGTCTAGAATGGTTGCATGTTAATATACGGTCAATTTCACCCTCAAACATCATCTGACGTCTCACTCGCTCAGTAATCATTTTCTCCTTTGTCTTTATTCTATTTATGATCTGTTCACTTCGTGCAATACGACCAAAGGCGACTTGCTCCCATGGTGGTAGTATCCAATAATTCCACCAGTTGGAATGTATCTCTGAGTATTTTTGGATCGAAAGTCTGTCGTACTGGCTTTAAAATTTCGGCTAGCCATCTCGCCATTTGTTGTTGTGCAGAGTTAACCATGGAAGGATATGCCTTAGCGGGATGCCGGGCTTGTGAAGTTTGGGTAGACCGTACATCTGAGGAGTGTGCGAGCCACGTGGTGTGAGCGTTTTTGCAGTGGCCTCACTGGTGAGTCCCGCATTCACAAGTGACTGGATCTCTTTCCTCATTATTGCATCCAGGTCGTCCGACTTGTTTACTTTTTGATCTATCCTGAATTTAGATTCATCTGACAATATTACATCCATTTTTCTCTGGTAGTCTGACATGTCCATCAGTACTGCACCGCTCCCTTTGTCAGGTTTCAGTATGACGGAGGGTTTTGTTAGCCTTTAACGCTTTTAACGCAGTAAGGTGTTCTTTGGTCAGCGGACATGTCTGTTTGGAGTGTGTAGTGCAATACTGGTAACGTGGGGCCGACACACCTGAAGCTCCCGGCGTCTTCAATTGGTAGGCACATTATCGAAAGCGGCCATGTGGTGGACAGAGACACTGCCTTTCGCGTGTTGTTTGATACACAAAATACTCGCTTGTTAAAGTTTGCAGAAGCAATTATGATCAATCAACGCAAGCCAGAATTGTGCAAACAGAAAGACATGTTAGTCAGCTTAAAATTACCGTGGTAGATAAGTGACATTACTGTGCGAATATGTGTATATTTCAACTTGAAGGATTTATCTAGTTAATTCACGTGAGTTGTGTGATTTCTGCAGTATGTACCTGACGAGATGCAGCGAAATATGCCAGGCAATAAATCGTGCAATCTATTGTTTGTGTCTTCGTTATTCAAATTCACTACGGGAAAACATTGTTTTGAATATCTGACTTAGACCTGAGCTGGCCTAATAAATAACACAATAAATGAGTTGAAGTTTGTAGCATGATACACGGCAATTAACATCTAAATATGGCATCATGTTGTCATGCCCTTTTATTCTAAGGTAGGGCTATATTTATTTTAAATTATCACTGTCAATAATGCATTGAAAGTAATGCCGTATGAAAAGATTCAACATCAGATATAGAATATCTTATATAATATTAGTGCTTGTTCTGTTGTAAACACCGTTTCCGGCACATTAGCAAAATGTTTCCTGTTTACAAGATATCAGGTTTAATTTTATGATGTTGTTTACATTTCACTTATACAATTGAAGTACTTTACAGACAAGCGTAGGTGAATAGGCTTCTCTACTACCGCCGATTGCTTATCATCATCACGTGAAAAGCTAAGCGGCTCAGGCGATCACGGTCTTCCCCATACATCTCCCATTCGTGCACGTGAGCTGCTGATTATCATTCATACTACTGTGCAAACATCAACGTCAACCTCTGTCGATCCCTGTCTCTATTACACTAGGTCTTCCTGATTGTCACAGATTTACCTTTCCGTCACATTAGGTGAACAAACCTGACTTGTCTTGTCTTGGTAATAAAATGTCTTTGTGAAGTGGTCTCTTGCAATACTGTACAGTATATAGATCTTGTCAGCGTTTCCATCGGAATCTCAGCATTCTATGAAGTACTATCTATTTCTAATGGCTTTTGTTAACCCACCTTCTATTTATTTTGCTATTTATCCTCCACTGGTTCATAATTCCTCAATTAACTCACCACAAGCCGTCATGTATGTTTTTTTTTTTTTTTTAAAACTCTCATGCAGCTCCGTCCATGTCCTCCTCATAATATTTTTGCGCTCGCTCGCTTTGAACTCAAGCGTAGTCCATACACACTTCTTGTACTGCTGGACTTTTGCGTGTGGGTTAGCTTTCCGTATTAAGTATCCCTCGCCCTCAGGCGAACCCACTCCAACTTCAGAGGTACTTGTAATTTACGTCCCCAAGCCAAGGTTGATAGATCAAAATTTTAATCCATCTTTCCGGTGTTGGGGCTGAACCATTTACCTCGGCATCAGCACATTGGATGTTTAAGAACATCCGTTCTTATCCATTCGCCCACGCTGACCTACCCTTCTCATATTATTGATTTATGTCTCTACTTCACTTTTCCGTGTGCTTTTAGTTTTCCTCTTTCGTTTGGCGGGCGCGATAGCGTAACCGTTAGGAGATTTAGCTGAAAACAACATGAGTGCGGTGGAAGGAGTTTGACGCCAAAGCTCGCCGTTCGTGAAGAGATGAAAAGAAACATTTATTGTTTCGTGCAATCAAGCCTACAAATTGTGATGAAGCTTAAACTTTACATACCTACCAAATGTTCCTGTTTCGAGACATGTATTTGTTTTCTATTTCAGTTCCCCTGTCGGTTTCATGCAAAAGAATTGTTAGTTATACTATTCTCGTGTTTTCTCACGACATGCCCAACCCAGCGCCAGTATTTTCCCTTTCCTTATTGATTCATCGGTATTAGATTAGTTCTCTCCATGAGCATCACGCGGTTTGCTGAGTTATTCTCGTGTCCTTACTTTTGGACTTGTTCATGGTTAGTTGGGTTTCGCGGCTACATTATTTTTCTACTAAACTCATCTAGTTATATATATATATATATATATATATATATATATATATATATATATATATAATATATTATATTATATATATATATATATATATATATATATATATATATATATATATATATATATATATATATATATATATATATATATTATATATATATATATCATCTATATATATATATATATATATATATATATACTAGCTGACGACCCGGCCTGGCGTGGCCTAGCCCCTGGCGAGGGGCGTCTCATTTAATGCATATCAGTAGTGTAGTCATTATACATTCAAATACATGTCTCTAAGCGCGCAGAGTACGCGTTCGGCCCCTGCTCCCGTTCCCGTTTCCGTTGCTCGTCTGTTTCTGATGCTCCCGTTCCCGTTCCCTTTGCTCGTCTGTTTCTGAAGCTCGTAATGCCTTTTTCTTTCGTGTAAAAATTAAGAATTGATTTTAAACTAACTAACTATTTCAGTTAGATCCGCGGGAGTGAGTACAACTTCTGTACAAAATTTCATCTCAAGTGGATGGACCGTTCGGGAACGCATAAAGAACACACTACACAAAGAAACATATATAAGTAGATATAGTAGAAAAAAAATTAAGTAGATTGTTCCCTTTCCCTCTAAGAATCCACACTGTTCATAACTAATTTCTGGTTAATCTTGGAGCAAGATGGCGGAACATTTCTTCGTCTGTATCTGAAGCTCATAATGCCTTTTTCTTTCATGCTTGAGGAAAAATTGTTGATTTTAACTAACTAACTTTTTTAGTTGGATCCGCGGGAGTAAGAACAACATCTGTACAAAATTTCATCTCAAGCGGCTGGACGTTCGGGAACGCATAAAGGTCACACAAAGAAACAATATATATATATATATATATATATATATATATATATATATATATATATATAAGATATATATTATATATATATATATATATATATATATATATATATATATATATATATATCTATATATATATGTGTGTGTGGTGTGTGGTGGGGGGGGGGGGGGGGGGAGGTTAATAATTTTATTTTAAAATTAAACTCTTTCTTTGTTCTACGTCGTTGTATTTTAAAACTAGTACCATCTAGGCCAGAAGATGTTAACATAACACATGTGATACGGGCGTGCGGTTGATCGTTTGTCTTTCTCTGGAAGACTGCAGTTTACCTCTTAAGTCCGAGGCATTAATGTTCAGGTCGCCGGAACCTATTTAAGTCTGTGGCATTGATGTCCTGGTAGCCTGAATCTTAAAACAGGGTTGTATCTTTCGGGGTGATTTTGACGTAAAGACTTCTCTCTTGACAGGATACCAAAGTATCTCCTCCACAGGGAAGGCTTTACAGAACTCTCCTTCTCCTATCCAAGCTCAGAAATCAGCCGGATGTGCAAGGTAAGTAAATTAACATCACATCTACGGTAGGATGTCACAAGGACACGATTCACCTAAACGCATACGAACTTACTAGAGCTAGGACTAGGCTTGTAGTATGTTCTCCATATTTTGAGGTATTTCCTTGCCTTCATCTTTCTTCTTTCTTTTGTCCGTCACTGCTCTATGCCGTTAAGCGTTGCATGATTGTTTGATGGTTGATTTACGAACTAGGGCTCGCTCGGTCGCTTGGTATGCTGAGATATTGTGGGGTTTTAAGGTGTTGATGACTTCGTCGATCCATCTTTCTTCCCCTGCCTCTTATTGTTTCCATTTTCATGTTGTATGCTCTTGCTACTGGCGACAGTGGGTTCATTCTCATTATATGGTCAAACCAGTTAAGTCTTTATCTATCGGTGAATTAGCAAGTGGTGTTGCTCCAACTGTTGTATAGAGAACATTTCGTTGTCAACAGATTACAAACCAATACCCAATGGGGAAAATCGTGGCGTTTGTAAGGAGAAGGGGGGAATATGACAATTCCTGCACGAGGACGAGTCATGAAAATATATCGCTCATCGACAACGCCACAGACCGAGATCTTTGGTGACATATGAATGTTGACCCCGCTTGACAGGTCCCGTGATGATAATGATATTGTATAACATGCCCATTAACATTAAACGCCTGTAGCAACATCTGCAATGGGGTTATCGTTGCGTCCTTTCGCTCCAAGATAATCGGCTTTGCCGTGCTCAAATACTCCCTGTCTACATTGTCAAAACCAGCTAAATTTGCTTATGTAAATTATGTGCTCTTCAGATCCCATTAGTCTGTGGCTTAGGAGTTGGTGAACGCTATTTCACAATTCCCGAGATACTGGGTACAGGTTTCGAAATCAGTCAGTCAGTTAGTTAGTTAGTTAGTTAGTTAGTCAGTCAGTCAGTCAGTCAGTCAGTCAGTTAGTTAGTTAGTTGGTTGGTTGGTTAGTCAGTCAGTTAGTTTTAGTTAGTCAGTTAGTTAGTTAGTTAGTTAATTAGTTAGTTAGTTAGTTAGTCAGTTAGTTAGTTAGTTAGTCAGTGAGTTAGTTAGTTAGTCAGTCAGTTAGTTAGTTAGTTAGTCAGTTAGTTAGTTAGTCAGTCAGTCAGTCAGTCAGTTAGTTAGTTAGTCAGTCAGTCAGTCAGTCAGTTAGTTAGTTAGTTGGTTGGTAGGTTGGTTGGTTGGTTGGTTGGTTAGTTAGATGGTTGGTTTGGTTAGTTAGTTAGTTAGTTAGTTAGTTAGTTAGTTAGTTAGTTAGTTAGTTAGTTAGTTAGTCGACAGATCATTCTCATTGTACATCGAACTACTCAGTCCTTAAGTCCTCCTCAGCAAATCCCGCAGCGTTTAGCGGCTAACGACACCAGTTCTGTGTTGGTTTATCAATCTTCTTTGGCTTCCTGCATAGTGTTCTTGTTTGGCCACACCTCTTCTAGTTTGCTGTTCTCGCAGTCTGACCATGGTTGTAGATTCACAGTCATCACTTGGTTCTCACAAAAGTCTTACTTCTCGTAGAGCATTCAGAATGTCAGCCTGGTCCATGGCGAGTCCGACCTCCACAGTAGCCTCACCTGCGAGCTTGTCAGCCCGCTCATTTCCTTGTAATCCCGCATGCCCTGGCACGAAGATGAAACTAATCTTTCGCTAACCGAGACCACTCCAGAGACAGCAACCACTCTCTTCGGATCCACCCCATCTCTATCCTCTTGAGCATGCTCATTGAGTCGCTAAGGAAACAAGCCCTAGTGAATGTCTGTGTCTCGAGCCATGTTATTGCTTTTACTTACTGCCATGACTTCCATAGTCAGGCTACTTGTGGTCTCAACAAAAAAGCACCAGAGTCCTCCTTCACAATTCTCCCTCCGGCCTGGGCCGTAAAAGCTCATAAGCTTCTCACATGTCGGACGACCGACCCATCTGTGTAAATGACAGCATCACCGTCTAACGAATTCTTAAAAATCAATGCTTGTACTTCCGCCTCCACAGCAGCCGGATTTTCTGTCTGCATTTCTTGTCTAGTTGGATGCAAATCAGCAATATACGATATGGGAGCAGACCATTTTGAGTTAATTTCGATTGTAAGAGCGTCAGCCGTTCAGAAAGCAATATCAAACTTCTGAATATGCAGTTGCCTAGTAAATCACTAACAGCCAACAAATGCTGGGGTAGACATCACTGTCCTGTACAGCTAATTTGTTCAGTTCCACTTCCACTCAAGGATCATACGGCGTGTTGTTTGGTACACGTCAAGGGCAGATAATTGAAGTCATTACATGGATTTAAAGGAGGAGACAACTCCTTGTGGAAGAGTAGGTATATTGGTGAGGAGAATGTGTGGCAAGCCCGCAAGAGTGGGGAGCCGAAGTAGCGCAGTGGCTAGACGTTTCTCTGTGGGTCTGGTGGTGTGAATTCCAGTCCACATCTGGATTCTCTCAGGTCTACCCAGACTAGCATGAGTACCATGATATGTCTTCGGATGTAAAGGCGGCCGGGTGGAAATCACCCACCCAGGACCACTTGATCTATAAATTCATGGGTCTTACACAGTATGATCGATGCGCCTTTACTTTTACTGTAAGAGTAAAACAGCAATTTTAAAACAGCAGGAATAAACCATGTGTCTTATTACACCTTGAAATAAAAGGAAAAAAAAACATTTTTTAAAAATTACAAAAAATAAATGGACTCTTGTTTTATGCCACGAAGCAAATTAGGTGCTTAACCCCAGATTTTATACAAATCGGCAGTCAAGAAGTCACGTGGTCAAAATCGCCCTAGCCGACTTTCGTTCCCAGGATATTTTCTGGCACTCATTTTAGAATGGGTCTACTTTGAAGTTCAAGTCATGTGTTTTTTTTTAACCCTGATCCTGGTGGATTCAAATACATGACAACCCCCCCCCCCCCTTCCGCTCTCTCTCTCTTCTCTCTCTCTCTCTCTCTCTCTCTCTCTCTCTCTCTCTATCTTCTCCCCCCCCCCCCCCCCCCCGATGCCAGACATCGGTGTAAGCCACGGTGCTATTGCGGCTCCTTACCTTGAATACACAGAACAAAAAATATGTTTGATAGTCATCACAGCCGACATACGTTGTGGGGAAGGCACTGGATACTTGCGAGAGTTAGTCATGACAATTAATTAAAAGCGATGCGTGGCACAGTATGGATTGTTAAAAAAAAAACTAAAATTGTTGAAAAGAAATAGCAAATATACACGAAAGTGACACCACCGAAGTATTTATAATCTCTTATCATGAAACAAAAAATAAAAACCGTGTCAGTGAAATCAGAAAGAGATAGCGCAACAAGGCCAGCAAGATGTAGAAAGGGAGGTAAGACCACACGGAAGAGATCTCAGCCCATGCATTTTAATGAAAGCAAGGCCAGATAACCCAGGACAGAAAGTGCAAAAGAGCACTTGTAAACGCCTATCCTATTAAAAGAGTGAACAACATTCTTGGTGATGATGAAACTTGTGTACCTTGTTACCTTTTCCTGTTTGTGCCAACAGTTGTTTACTGTGTCGGGTGTACATTTGTTTTTAATCTATTCAGTAATCGTTTTGATTTTCGTTTTCTGTTTGTGAAAAACCACTTTCATTGCACTTCAACATATCCATAAGTGCTCCAATCTGCTGCCGTCGATCACACAGGGAAAATCTGAGCTCAGTACATTAACTCCTTTAGATCCATGTGAACATCATATGTTAGAGAAGAGGGCGATCGATCGATTAGTTTCGGTTGGGATTCTTGTCTCTCAATCCGGAGATCCGTTAGTTTAGGTTAAGATACTGGTCTCTCAATACGGAGATCCGTTAGTTTAGATTAGGATAATGGTCTCTCAATAAAGAGATCCGATCATTTAAATTAGTATACTGGTCACACGATCCGGAGATCCATTGGTTTAGGTTAGTACACTGGTTCTCAATCCGTAGATCCGTTGGTTTAGGTTAGGGTATGTGTCTCTCAATTCGGAGATCTGTTGGTTAGGGTTAGGATACTGGTCTCTCAATCCGGAAATCCGGTTTCGTTAGTAGAGGTAAGAATTTTTTTTTTATCCTAGACAGCATGAGATGGTTTTACATATGAATACTGAAAAATCCTTTGACGGCTAAAATGAGATTTGTGTGTGTGTGATTTGTTTGTTTGTTTGATTTGTTTGTTTGTTTGTTTGTTTGTTTTTGCACTCGCTCGCTTTGAACTCAAGCGTAGTCTATACACACTACGTCTAGTAGTGCTGGACTGGAATTTGCATGTGGATTAGGTTTACCTATAGTGTCCCTCGCCATCAGGCGAACCCACTCCGACTTCAGAGGTGGCTAAAATCAGTAATTTAAATGTTGTTAAAGTGGCTAAGACACAAAGACAACTTATCACAAACATCAGAAAGAGTTAGTCATCATTGTTTTGCCACAACTTGAAAGGACAAAGACTATAACATATTGTGAAAACCTGAAAGATGTGTGACAAACGAGATAGAGAAAGGGCGAGATAATACTTGACCTTATTGTGTTATGGCATGGAAGAGTGTCAGCACACAAAGTGATACACTCAATTCTCAAGATATGGAAAAGCGTGATCGCCCACCAAGCTGGCAAGGCATCTGTTAATGTTGATATTCATATTTGAAGATCCTAGCATTTCACGCGAAAGTTACATAGTGCAATATCCGTTATTGAAATTCTTTTACATCTGAAGTCGGAGTGGTTCGCCTGATGGCGAGGGAGACTGCTAATAGGGAAAGCTAATCCACACGCAAGAGTCAGTCCTAGTGCACTAGACGCAGCAGCGTGTGTGTGGACGTAGTCTGAGTTGAAAGCGAGAGAACAACAAAAGATAAGGAATTCTTGCTTCACTTTGGTTGGAGTACACCTTTTGGCACGCGATAAAATTATCAAACAACCTCGCGTTAAGATAACATCACACCGCCCTACGTTAACAAGGAGTCTGTATTACAGCCTCTTTCGCGCGTGCTGAATACAGCCTTGACCTGCAAGCGTTATCACAATCAAAACCAACACAAAAAGGAATCTGGGAACGAAACAACACCAGGAGTTAACTATTCTTTAATTAGTCAGTCAGTCAGTCAGTCAGTTCGTTAGTTCGTTAGTTAGTTAGTTAGTTAGTTAGTTAGTTAGTTAGTTAGTGATTGAGTGATTGAGTGATTGAGTGAGTGAGTGAGTGAGTGAGTGAGTGAGTGAGTGAGTATACTATTATGCTCTGTTCCTGTGCCAATGAATATTACACAAAATGCTCCCCACTGCCCAATGTAAAAAGTGGAAAAGACAGGAGTCTCGGCAAGCCAACATCCCACACAGGTACACTGTGCATAATGCCGCCGCCAGAATGTCAACACAAAAGTCCTCCAGGAAAAAATATAGTTCATCGTCGATGGAATAGGCAGTCACCTGAAAGACTTCATTGACCCTGGTTTTATACCATATGGCACTATCTTTTTCTGCAGCGCGACCCGCCGAAAGTGCCGCACAAAGCACGAACTCCATATCTCCAGCGACGACTCCCAAGAGTCTCATGAAAAATGCACTCGTGAACCGAAAAGGCAAACCAGTCAGTTCAGCAATAGCCGGTCGCCATTGTTCATAACATGCAGTTCACGCTAGAAATAACCGTGGACAGATGTAAAAGCATTTCACACGGAATTCACAAATCACAGTGTCCCACCACACACTAATTCAGTAGCAGGGCGGCGGAACCATGCACTACCAGTCCAACATGAGGAAAATGCGAATGCAAACCGTAGCCACAAGCGTAACACTGCAGAGGCCTTAACGGTTCAAATGCCTATCCGCCATATTGGGGACCGAAAGCCAAATAAAAAAAGTTGCAACAAAAGTTACATATACGTTTTTATGTAACTATTCTTTAGAGATGACACAGAGAATGATAACTGGGGGAAGGGGTTAATTTTTGCAAGAGAGGGTGGCCAGTGTGTCATTTATATCCACTGACCAAGGATGTTAGCGTTAAAAACGTTACTTGCATAGCCTTTACAAGACGCCGAAGTCAACACCAGCATTTTATGACTGATTTATTGCAAAAGGCAACGTTCAGTGATTCGCCATTGCTTTCTGAGTGACCGGCACTCATATCTGTATGAAACCAGTGCAAGGCGGTCTGCTGCCAAATCTCCCGCAGCTGCGTTTCGAAAGTGGTATGCGGAATGCGAATCCCTCGTAAAGAGGAGTGCTAAAGGAAGGCAACTGAACATGGAAGCTAAAGGTTCACCTGTCTACTATCATTTACAAGGAGGTAGAGGTACAGTAGTGGCTAGACGCTTGTCTCCGGTTGGTGGTCGCGGGTTCGAATCCACATCGATGCAGATTTTAAATACTGACCTGGACCTCCACGCGTCTGGGTCTGAAAAGAGTACCAGGAAATGATTTGGGAAGTGAAGGCGGTGGTGTGATATTGACCACATCAGAGCTGGAGTGCTGATAACATTCGTGGTGTAGCTCCATACGTCAAGTACACCTTAATGTGTGCACAATGGTCCTTTCTTACTTTCATCATCATCATGTGCCATGTCGATAAGCTCGGGCGGCCATGTTTAGCCATCTTACACGATCACCAGAGTCGTGGATCAGCTCCATGTTCTTGTTTCGACCATGTGACGTGGCCAAGCCATTCAGGTATTTACTCCTATGCCTTCCCCGTGTTATTCTTCCCTTAATCTTGCCTGTTGTCATCAACTTCTCTAGTTTATTTCTTCTCATAACATGTTCAAAGAATTGTGACTGTCTACATTTAATTTCTCTAATAATTTTACAGTTTTTATATGCTTCTTTTAGGTCTTGCGCTTGGTTTTTCTGTCTGTCCATTGTCTGTGGCGAAAGCCTGGCTGCACCCTCTCCTCTTGCTTATTATTCAGTGTATGTTAAAGAATTATTAGAAATGTTATATAAATGTTACGATCACATTATATTTACGGTTTATAGAGTAATTTAGTTTGGCTAACTTATCCTGGCCAACTTCAAACCAACCGACAACTGGGCCCTGAAACGACCACTTGCGTATCCTAGTTCCATATCCGGTCTCACTATTCTGCTAGGAATCGCAGGTGACGGTCGGGGCAAATTTAGTAGTTCGGAAGGTAGACATTTTAAAAAGTATTTAATAACAGCAGTAAGTCTACCGAACTGTGGTTCAATTGAATAAACGCCCCGACCGGTAGTGAGAATCTGATTCTGGAACTAGGTAAGATCAAACGATTATTATTCCTATATATAATTTTTATGTTCATAACAGTTTTGCAATGAATGTGAGTTTACGACATGATGGTCAGCCAATTCCACTAACGGCATGGTTGCCCATAGAATATATATTAATTAATAGAATATTCAATTTACAACTGAGTTCAGTTGTACAAACTCGTTCTTAATAGAACGAAACACGTCACGTTCTACAATATTCGTATAAATCCGACGTCTAAGTCTTGGATAAATTCGGAGAATATGATCGCTGGCAGATAAAGGAGACACTGCAACGTGGTACAAAACCACGCTAGTTTTAAAGTATACTCGGATTGAGATACGTTGTTAATAGATTAAAATAAGGTTAATATTACTGTTACTGCTAAGACTAGAATATACAGTACTGAATGGAATGGTTTAAATCAAATAGTAAGTATTTCATCAAAATGGCCTCACTATATCTAAAACCAGCCCCACGCCATGGCATGACCTAGTTATCAAGCCCACGCCGCTTGGGCGCCCATACTGTTCTTTTCTAGATTAGCTCAGTTCTTAGTATGGATGGGATCTCTTCTCTAGTTAATACCTTCTCAAGAGGAAGACTCTTCTATATATATATATAGATGGATACGTGGATGATTATAACCAACCTAGGCAGTATTCATTGGAGACTATTCTCAGGCCTCTCGGAATGAATATCAGTGGAGAGCATATTCAGACACCTTAGTATCTGGAACAATTTCCTTACTTTACAATATACCCTTGATCTCTTGCACACTTAGGAGCATCAGTTGTGATTGTTAGGTTTGTGATCCATGTCCTTTCCTATCACATCAACAGTACAGTCACATTTAAGGATTTGTTCGATATCTAGATCCAGAATGAAGATGTGGAGTAGTCACGGCTATTTACAGAATCAGTACTTGTCTTGAATATTTCTTTTCGCTGAAGGGAATTGGATCCATTCACTCATATATATATATATATATATATATATATATATATATATATATATAATTCAGGATCAGACTGTACTCGCCTCATGAATAGAGATAGGCACTGTCACGTACGAGTTTAAATCAATCCTTTCCTTTCTACCTTGTCGGTATGTCCAGTCAGAATAACAGTTAGGAATATGTCCTAATAATTACAGCTGCCTTTGCCTTATGAGAAGACTATAGCTATAGCACAATGGTTGAATAAAGATGGAAGAGTGATTCCAGACCATAGCTTACCAGATGTCCTGTTTGACTTTATTTGCAGAGTTGTTGTGGTGCACCCTCAAGCGGCACCCTCATCATCAACCAGCCTCAGCGAGTTCACCCAGAACTATTTGTTGCCTGAGTCAAAGTAGTACAGTTCCCTTTGCTGTCATCATCAAGTGAGAACTGATGGACTGGAGAGGAAAGCTGCAGACAACTATCGTGGGAGCAATGGATATGAGCTGAGTTGCAAACCATCGATCTGACTTCAACCCACCACCGAATGCTTTGCTGTGCTTCTATGATTCAAGAGCACATGAAACAGCTTTGTTTGCTGTATTAGCCAGAAATTAACATTAATCCATTTTACTTTTATCTCCCAAGTGGAGACACTTTTTTTTTTCTTTTCTTTCATTTATAATTAAACTGTGCGGTCTGATTTATAGACCATCACACAAAACTTTACCTACTGCCTTTTTCACCTCATAATAATTAATAGTAGTGTAGTGTGTAAGGATAGAAGTTGAGTGAACTAGTTGTGTCTCTCCTGTATGTTATACTTGAGGGCACTGGGGGCTTTTCTTCATCACAGGGTAGCGTGTCACTGTTAACTAAGTCAGCTATCATCTATCGGTGTATAGTATCCAACTTTACTTGCATTTCCCTGTGCCACTGATAGGAAGGTAGACTCATCTGGGACCAGGATTCATACTATCTAGACCCAATACGAGCCTTTTTGTCTTCTTCTCCTACAGTGGACTGACCTAACCAAGGGTCAGCTTTTCTATCTACATCCTTACCCGTAGGGTTTTCTTATACGGCTGTAGATCACGCGACAGTCTTGCGCTTGGTTTTTCTGTCTGTCCATTGTATTCTTTACATTTTCATCAGAAACCACGTTTCTTACTTTACTTATCACCATGTGCTTGGAGTCACGGAAGCGCAATCGCTAGTAAGCTACTCTTCCAGGCCGATGTTCATGTTTTCGGTCATTTTATTTTCAGCGACTCGGGCATCCAAGTGAATCATCCTAACACCAATACTATTATCTGTTATGGATAGTAAATACGGCCGATATTACATTGCCAACAAATTGTCATTGTCTAAAAATAAAGGGCTAGCACATATACCCAATAATCTCAAGCCACGAAACGGGGTCCTTTACCATGTTACTGACGACTGTCATTTACCGAGTCTGGTGGCACGGTGGCTATTACTTTTGCCTGCGGTCCCGGTGGTCATGTGTTTGAATCCACATCGAGACGGTGATTTATTTGTTCAGTTGACCCTGGCTCCCAAGTTGACCCAACCTAAAATTAGTGTCAGTAAATGTTCTGGGTAGTAAAAACGGTCAGCATGATATTAATCATATCACACGCCAGGATACGATCGGTCTATAAACATGGGACTGGCACCATATGCCCCATACTATCCAAGGAATGTAAGAGGGTTCTTTACTTTGCTAAAGTAACACGAAATGAAGTTTTCAACAACAAAAAATTTCTTTAGGGGAATTCTTCTTTTGCCAGTGGAACATATGCCTTCAGTCAACTCACATATGCCCCCCCCCCCCCCTCACCGCACACCCTCTCTCCATTCTTAATCTGTAGCTGCCCCATTCAGCTCTTTTCATGCCCTTCTCATATTGATAATTTCTGTTTCCATTTCACTTCTTAAGTAGTTTAGATCTTCCTCTATTTCTTATGCACTGTGAGTTCCAGGTTAAAGTGTTTCTAGTTATACAATTCTTGGGTGTTCTCAAAGTATTCTATCCAGCGTCAGTGTCCTTTCTTCACCTCTTGGTTAATTGGTATTTGTTTAGCTTTCCCCAATAACTGCACATTGATGATTTTGTCATACCTTAAAAAAGGTCGCTTAAAAGTCGACAGGGTCGACTTCATTGCATCGGGTTTTATCCCATATGTCTAGGTCTCTTTCCGCAGCGCGGAAAGCGTCGCACAAAGTACAAGCTCTGTACCTCTAGCGACGACCTACAGGAGTCGCCGAAACATTTCACTCGTGAATCGAAGGATGCGGCCCGGAATCGAACCCGCAACCTTTGGAGCCCGAGTCAAACGGCTTGACCACTTCGCCACGGAGACTGCATATCGTTTTGTTCCTTCTATTTTGCGCAGGCACCAGACATTAGTAGTTAATTTGTATTCGCTTTCGTTGTTCTTCATGTTTCTTATCTATACAACAGTACTGGTTAACGTTAAAGTGGAATATTTTAAGTTTTGTTGCAGTGCTTGTTGTTGTCTTCATAATCCAGTATATAATCAGTAAGAACACTAAAGGTGACGAGGCGTCTCTTCCTCACTCCTGGGAGATGTATGGGGAGATGTGTGTGTTGGTGGGGATGTGTGTGGGGGATGGTTGTGTGGGTGGGTGGTGTGTATATGGGTGGGGTGTTGTGTGAGAGGGGAGATGTGTGTGGGTGAGGGATGTGTGTGGCTGGGTGGAGGAGGTGTGGTTGGGTGTTGGATGTGCGGGTGAGTGAAAGATGTGAGTAAGGGTGGGGGATGTGTGTTTGACTGGGTTGTTGGGGTGTGTAGTGTGGGTGGGTAGATGGGAGATGTATGTGTTGATGGGTGGGTGTGAGAAGTGTGGCTGTGAGTGGTTAAGGGATGAATAAGTGAGTGGGGGATGAGTGTATGCGTGAAGGATGTATGTATGGATGGAGAGATGTGTGTGGGTGGGATGTGTGTGGGTGGTGGGATGTGTGTGGGCGAGGTGTGTGTTTGTGAATGGGAGATGTGTTGGTGGGTAGGATTGTGTGTGTGGGTGGAAATGTATGTGCGTGTGTGGGGGGGGGGAATATGTATTTAAGGAATGTGTGGTTAAGGGATGTGATTTCTGGGGGAAGGGTGATTGGGGGTGGGGGTGGAGAATATGAGGGTGGGTGAGTATGTGTAGGTTGGGGATGTGTTTATGGGTGAGTGCGAGATGTTTGGGTGGGGGGGGGGTGAGATTGTGTTGGAGGATAATATATGTAAGTGTGCGGGATCTGTGGGTTGGAGGGGAGATGTGTGTGGGTGGGGGATGCGTGTTTCCCTGGGTGGGTGGTGGAGGATATGTGGATTGGTGAGTGTAGGCAGGTTATAGGATGGGTGGAGGATGTGTGTGTGGGTGGGGAGATGTGTGTAGGTGGGGGATGGTGGGTTGGTGCATGTATGTGTGTGTGGGTGGACGTGTGGTGGGTGGGGAGATGTGTATGGGTGTGAGATATGTGGGTGGGGATGGGTGGGGGAATGTATGTGTGCATGGGGGAGTGTGTGTGGTTGGTTGGGGGATGTGTGTATGGTTGGTTGGGGGATGTGTGGGTGAATGGGAGGGTGGGAGCGGGTTGTGTCTCATAACATGGAATATGCATTATTTATGTCTACAACATTCATTTGACAATGTTTCTTTCCTATTTGAATGTATTATGCACTATTAATGAACGAAAGATGAGTGATTGGAATGGCCGAATGTAAGACGGGCCTGCGTGCCCAATTTGTTACCCTTTGAAAATAAAGTCCGTCCGTTCGTTCGTTCGTTCGTTCGTTCCGTTAGTTGTCCCTTGCGGGGAATTACCCGCGTTCTGCGGGTTGCCTACGGCCAACGACACCAGTCTTTCTGGCTTCTGAAGACATAAATAATACACAGAATGAAACATTAATCTTGAAATAAGGTACTTCGTGTACTTATTTATAGCTTGGAATAAGTAACTTCATGAACTTACGACTTGAATTAAGTTACTTCAAGAACTTATAGCTTGAATTAAGTTACTTCATGAAATTATAGCTTGAATTAAGTTACTTCATAAATGTATATCTTAGAGATTCTTTACTATCCGAGAAAGTATACTGTTTACACCCCCCCCCCCCCCCCCATTTCGTTTAAAACGTTGAAAGCGTTTTTGTTTTGCGTTAGTTTGTTTAGCTTTGTTTTCATCATCTTTCCCTTTTAACGCGCGATTCTTATTTTGGCAATTAAAATTGAGGTATCTTGTTTGGTTGTAAACATCTTCAGTACAAATTGTTGCATGTCTGATATTTATATGGGGTAAGAATTCGGAACAATGTTTTAATGTTATCAGAAAAGCACACGTTTTAAAAACAATTACAAAACGTTGTTTTTCGGGCTTTGCAACCTTATTTGTTTTCCGCCCGAGAATGATGTGCTTCCGTTCAACTGCCATTATAATCTTCTTCTTCTTCTTCTTCTTCTTCTTCTTCTTCTTCTTCTTCTTCTTCTTCTTCTTCTTCTTCTTCTTCTTCTTCTTCTTCTTCTTCTTCAGCATTCCGAGCCATTGAGGTTCTTTTCTGCAGATAAAGCCATCTCCATTTGTCTCTCTGGTTGACCTTCTCTTGCCAGTCGCTGATTCCAAGTGCTTGTAGGTCTGTATGTATAATATCTCTCCACCGTCTTCTTGGTCTACCTCGGGGTCTACGATCATTTATTTCTTGAGTGTAAGCGAGTTTTGTTTCCCTATTATCTTCCATTCTTTCTATATGCCCCAACCATTGCTGTCTATTAGTCTTCATGATACAAGTGATTAGCGGGGACTTAAACAGATCATAAATGTCTTTGTTGCTTCTTCTTTTCCACTCTCCACTTTGTGTATCCCTAATGGGCCCAAAGATGTGTTTTAAGACTTTGTACTCAAAGGTTTGTAACAAGGCTTCGTCTCCTTTAGTTGTACTCCAGGTTTCAGAGCCATACAGCACAACTGGTCTGATCAGTGTTTTGTATATTGTGATCTTGGTGTTACGAGTTAGCGCATTTGATTTTAGCAGATGTTGTAGTGGATAGTATATCTTATTTCCAGAATTGAATTCTAGTTTGTATTTCTTCCCTTATTATGTTGGAGCAGTTGAAGATTGTACCCAGGTATATCATTATAATGACCTTTTATATTGAAGACTTATAGTGTTTGTTTTCCTAAATGGACTTTCGAGATGTGCTTGTGTTCTTTATTTGTCTGTGATTCATGTTGGTTTATTTTTTGTTACTGGCGATTTCTTCCTGCTGGCTAGATCTGGCGTCATTCAACGGCTTGTTCTCTACGGGCGGTTCTTGCTTCCATGATTTTTCTATTTGTGTTACTGGTGTCTTCTGTTTCATTTTGCAGTCATAAATGCAACACTGTATAACAATTACGAAGATTTTGCTAAGAATTATCATGCAAAGAGTTAGGAAGAAAATACAACCCGCAATAGGAGAAGAACAATGTGAGTTTGTAGAAGGCAAAGTTACAGTATATGCTATGTATGTTCTTGGAACATTAATTCAATGTTCTACAGAAGTAAACAAAGACCTACATATTTCCTTTATTGACTACACAAAGGCTTTTGATAAAGTGAGGCATTTCAACATGATAAAGATTCTTGCAGATCTACAAATTGATGGGAAAGACCTTAGACTGGTAAAAATCATGTATTAGAAGCAACAAGCTGCCATAAAGATTGATAATGATGTAGGTCAATATCAGTATACTAAGAGAAGTGTGAGACAGACATGTGTAATGTCTCCAGATCTTTTTCCCTGTACAATGAAAGTATTTTCAGAAATGTAGAAGATATGAAAAGAATCATTATTGGGGACGTAACATCATCAACATTAGATATGCGGATGATACAGTATTAATTGTAGACAATGAGCAGGATCTGCAAC
This sequence comes from Cepaea nemoralis, assembly GCA_014155875.1. NCBI lineage: Eukaryota > Metazoa > Mollusca > Gastropoda > Stylommatophora > Helicidae > Cepaea > Cepaea nemoralis. The sequence continues at coordinate 666,284 of JACEFZ010022122.1, read as the reverse complement.
ATTTAGTAGATGCGGTTGATGCACACGGTGACCAACTAGGGATATAATTAAATTGCAAGAAGACAGATTATGGTCGTCACTATGAACAAGGAAATACTACAATGTAATATACAAGTAAATGGGAATATTCTTAAACAAGTGATTCGGTACAATTATCTCGGAACAGTCAAAACATCTGATGGGAGATGATTTGAAGACTAATTGTTAGTCGTTAGTCGTTAGTCGTTAGTCGCGGTTCCAGCAAAACAGAAAAGGGTCGTCCCCATTATGCTCCGTTCCCGTGCCAGTGAATATCACATAAAATGTTCCTCAGTGCCCCATGTGAAAAGTGGAAGAGACAGGAGTCTCGACAATCAACGGCCACTTTAGGCACGCTGTGCAAATGCCACAGCCAGAATGTCACCACAAAAGTCCTCCACGAACAGTAGTCCACCACTGGTGGAATCGGCAGTCACTTTCCCAACCAGATGTTCACCTCCAAAGTCTCTATGTCTCTAGATATTGTTGTTCCGTTTCTAGATATTTTCTAGCCACCCCGCCATTGTTTCTCCGAAATGTAGATCACGCAGCAAAACAACCCCGAACAGATGTAAAGACACATTTCAATGTACATAATGCCGTCGCCAGAATGCCAACACAAAAGTCCTCCTCGAAAACACAGTTCACCATCAATGGAACCGGCAGTCACTAGCACAACCAGCAGCCACACATTTCTGCATAAGGCAAGAAAACCGGTCGCTTCTGAGACCCACCAAACACCATATATGCTGATATTTCTGGATGTTGTTGTTCCATTTCTAGATATTATCTAGCCAGCTACGCCATTTTTAGCATGCAGATCACACCACAACACCTCAGACAAATGTAAAAACACATTTCACTGTACATAATGCCGTCTCCAGAATGCCAAAACAACAGTCCTCCACGAAAGCAAAAGAAGTGGCAGTCAACAGAAGACCAGCCGCCACACATTTATGCATAAGGCACAAAAACCGGTCAATTCTGGGACATAGCCCTCCGCCATTGCACTGAACTTGCAGATCACGCTCCACAACCTCGGGCAGATTTAAAAGCATTTCTCACGAAATTCACAGCTCACAGCGTCGCCCCACGCACTCAACTCAGTAGCGGGGCGACGGAACCGTAAACTACCAGTCCAACATGAGGAAAATGCGAATGCAAACGGTAGCCACGAGCATAAACACCCAGAGGCCTTAAATGTTTCACTGCCTATCCGCCATGCTGGGGACCGGAAGTTATATTATTGTTACCATTAACTGCTATATTTACTCAATGGAGCTTCATATTTTTATTATAAATTACAACTTGTCACAATAATAATTTGCTTCAAATAGTTCAACATAAATAAATGGCACATTTGGAGACAAAAATAACAATGAGCAACAGAAAATCTATTATTATTAATGCTACAGGATTCTTTTGGCATAGCAATAAAAAGGAAAGGCACACCAACAACAGTAATGTGATTTAACTCTTCCTGCCCCATGCAACACAACATGCGTCTGATATATTAATCAATCCATGTAGTGTTCTTATACCTTCTGTTTAGGTCAGCATGGCCGAATGGATAAGAACGTCTGTTATTAAACATCAGGTGTGCTGATGCCAAGATAAGGGGTACAACCTCACACTAGACAGTTGGACTAAATTGTAGACCTATCGTCCTCGACTTGGGGACGTTAATTACAAGTACCTCTGAAGCCGGAGTGGAGTCACCTGATGGCAAGGGACACTGTTAACAGTGAAAGCTAATCCACACGCAAAATTCAGTCCAGCCCTATTAGAAGTAGTGTGTGTATGGACTACGCTTTATACTGGATTTTTGAATTAAGAAAAGACCTTTAATAGCATTGACAGATAATTGAAGAGGCATAATGGAATCCAACAGAAATCATTAACTTAATAAAGGCAACATGTAGGAACATTATTTAGCAGGGTCCAGGAGACAGAATGCAAAGAATACCATGGACAAACAGAAAAACCAATGACGAAGTCCTACAAGAAACAAATGGAATTCGTACAGTGATTAGAGAAATTAGACGTAGACAGTCAAATTTTTTGGTCACGGTATGAGAAGAAATAAATTAGACAACTTGACGACAACTGGCATGATCGAGGAGAAGAGAACAAGGAGAAGGCAGAGATGTAAATACCCGGATGGCTTGGCTATGTGGTATGGTCGAGACAAGAACACAGAGCTGGTCCATAACTCTGGTCATAGAGTGAGGTGGCGAATCATGACCGCGCCCGCTTATCGGCCTGGCACATAATGAATGAATTACTAAAATGTATCCATGTTGTGCCGTGAATTGTCGGTAGCTATGATAAGAACACTTCCAATGACATAGTACACTACCAACTCGTGCTATCTTTACGACAAGATTTAAGGAGACACATTTATCTGTGCGTTGGATCTGATGGTATTTATGTTAAACTTTTAAACATTGTGAATACATTCACCATGTGGATACATCCAGCATGAACTTCTTCAAGTTCTCCTTTTTCATAACATATATTTTCACTTCTCCCGCTTCTTCCAGCTTTGTCATTCACCCTCACGGGTGACTCTTCCACACACTCCCCAGCCCTTTCAGTTTCTCGCATATTTCACTGGATCATGTTATTCTCAAATGTGACAGTCTCTGCCCCGCCCCTATCACACGATCCCGTATCTTCCCACTGTCTGCTAAATATCACAGCTTCCGTCTGAGTTCAACCTTTTTTATGTTTGAAGTGGCTGTGTTGAGCACTATATGTCTCATTTCATTCTATTTGATTCTTTTCATTTCACATCGTCTTATAATATTAGCGTGTCCTAATGTAGTTATTGAACATAACACTTGCCTAGTACATCTATTTGATTCTTTTCAGTTCACATCGTCTTATAATATTAGCGTTTCCTAATGTAGTTACTGAACATAACACTTGCCTAGTACATCTATTTGATTCTTTTCATTTCACATCGTCTTATAATATTAGCGTGTCCTAATGTAGTTACTGAACATAACACTTGCCTAGTACATCTATTTGCTTGCTTGCTTGCTTGTGTTCGTTGGCTTAAGCTCCAACGCGAAGTCCTGTATGTCGGATGAAGGCATCCTGTTGTCCAACATCAGTGTGATGTCATACAGGACCTGAGTTTTGCGTGAGTATCCGTTGTCCCATGTCTGGCTTATTGGTGTGCAGACTGGTGGTTCCTCGCCGTACAGGCAGACACTCTCCGACTTCGGAGGAATCGGCGATCCTACTGACTTTAGCCAGGACCCCGAAGGGACCTGTTGCCCAGGACGCTCGACGAGGACGCGTCAATAGGTCTTGGCCAGTATATAACCCGGCCCTGGTGCCTTGGAAACACCTCTGCGTCCCGTACATCTATTTGATTCTTTTCATTTCACATCGTCTTATAATATTAGCGTTTCCTAATGTAGTTACTGAACATAACACTTGCCTAGTACATCTATTTGATTCTTTTCATTTCACATCGTCTTATAATATTAGCGTGTCCTAATGTAGTTACTGAACATAACACTTGCCTAGTACATCAACAGCAGTTGAAAGATGCTGGTGTTGACTGCAACGTCCCGTAAGGGATACGCACAACAACAACAACAAATGTAGTTACGTTGGTGTCATTATTGTCTTTGCATTGTTGTGTTTTGTTTCTTGATGATATTTGCTAATTAAGGCTTGTTGTCTCAATGTTCTCTGTTTTTCGTTTGTTCGTTTGTTTGTTTTTCTCGTTCTTTTCTTAAATTGTAATTCTTTGTTAGTCATTAGTTGCGGTTCCAACTTTACGTCAAAGTGTCACCTCTTAATGCTCCGTTCCTGTCCCAGTGAATATCACACAAAATGCTCCTTACTGTCTCATTTGAAAAGTGGAACAGACAGTAGTCCCGACAAACCAACAGCACGCACAGGCATACATGCATAAGGCCTTTGCCAGGATGCCAAAAACAACAGTCCATCATTAAAATCAATTCATCGACTATGGAAGCGCTAGTCACTAGAAAACCAGCAGTTGCACACACAATACTGCATAAGACAAAACCAGCTAATTCAGCAACAGGCGGTCTGACATTTTTCTTAACATGCAGTTCACAATACAAACAAAATATATAAAAGAATTCCACATGAAACTCATCGCTCACAATGTCGCTACACGGACTTAACTCAGTAACTGGGCGATGAAAATATGTACTGCCAGTCAAATATGAGCAAACCATATCCATAAGCAAAAACACTCCAGAGGCCTTAACAACTCAACAGCCTAACCGCCATTTTGGACCGGAAGTCAATCTTAACTGTATATAGCTGGCCTACACTTCGTGGTTTCCAATAATGTTTACGCTTGTGAGACCTGGGCAATGAACAGACAAGCCCAGAAACATCTAATGGCAAAAGAAATGTGGCTTCCGTGGAACATGCAAAGAATACCACGGACGGGCAGGAAAATTAATGAGGCAGTCCTTCGGGGAGCAGAAGAAAATCGCAAATTATATTAGAGAAATTTGATGTAGACAGTCAAGATTTTTTTGGACATATTATACGGAGAAATCAACTTGAACACTTAATGGCAACTCGCACAATTGATGGTAAATGAACAAGACGAAGACAAAGAGATAAATACCTGGATGATTTAGTCAAATGGCATAATCTGGACAGCATCACAGCTCTGATCCGCGACTAGTGATCGTGATAGATGGTGAACCATGATATCCCATGTTTACATGCGTGGCAAAGGATGATGATGATGATTGTCGTAAGTCTTCCTTACTTACTTTCGTGTTGTCCCTGGAGTGGGGGGAATCAACACTACATTTTTATTACCCCAATATTATTGTCCTAGAGAAACCACCAGACTCCGTCCACAAAACTCCGTCGGTCTGCAAACCCCTTTTTCTTACTCTCACTCACCCTTAGATCATGCCCCCTCTCACTCCTCCCCAACATAACATACTCCACAACTCTAGCTTTAACAAATAAATACAAAATAATTTATTAAGCAAAGAGTATAAGTGTGAGAAGTGTGTGTTAGTAATGTGTAGAATGTGTGTCGAATATTCTAGTGGGTGCAGACTTAGACCAGGTAGCTGAAGAGCCCAGCCCGATCATCCCAGAAAGGATCACACCACATCTTCATTCAGTCCACGAAGACCTCACCCAGGTATGTGTCCATCCTGCTAGATGTAGATTTCCACCGGTGGCTGTTTGATCACTCAAAAGAACTAGTCACAGTCCGACCCTAAATCCTGTCTGGATCACACAGTTAATATATGTCTAATTTGTTCCTATACTTATAACACCCTTGTCTAGTGAGGACACGAACATACTGTTCTTTGTAATAAATGTACTTCCTGTCTCAAGTGTCTACTGTTCATAAGACCATTGTTATACTAACTTCCTAATAAGTTTATACTGATTTATTCCCATGTGATGGGGAATAACTGTATCTCTTTGTTTGTTCACCTGTCGTGTAAAACATACTGCCACTGGGCTGTTCCCAGGTGGTGTAAAAGAAATTCACTTTTTACTATTCTGTTCCCAAGTGATGTTTGAAACATTAATTTGACGATTGGTCTTCCTCCAAAATGGTGTGGAGAAAACAATTTCTTGTATTCTGTTAATGTGTGACGTTTGATAATCCCTCTTATGCTTGTTCCCGTAAACCCTTTCTATCATGGGCTAAGTGCAAAAGATGTTGACCAACTGCCTGCACCAAGGTCTCCATTCTCAGTGACTTGAGTGACCTAAAGGAACCTGTCAACGAGAGAACAACACATTGGGTGATAGCAACTGTCCCCAACCTCCATTGGATTGGGGGGGGGGGGGTGTCCGCCTCACTCAGATACATGACAGTGAACATTCTCTGTCATGGGCATAGGAGTTCTTCACTCCGGTCTGCAGTGGGTTAAGATCAGGACAGAGCAAAATGTAAAGTGTAGACCCCTAGCAGACATCACTAGAAGATCCCATCATTGTACATTCTCCCCATCCCCAATTTCCCCAATATCACCCCACTACACAATTCTCACTAGCAGAGCTAATTCTATTCATTACTCTAGCAAGTTTTACCGAGGCTACTGCTTATATTAACTAGGCTTAAATATACTCTCTACAATACCTTAAGCACAACTGCATCAATCCTGGATGACATCTATAACTTGCCATTAAGGCATATGTTATCTAATGTTACTTAAATCTAACACAATAGATGTTCTCCGAATTTCCTAACTGCAGCACACACACAAACACGTCAATCTTAGTCACAATCCTTGGCCACACTAATTTATCCCAGTCTTGTTTATTCACAGCGCCAGGAGTGTTCCCGAGAAATCTTTGATGTTCCGCGGTTGTCGCTCAAGGGCCCTAACCTAGTTCAAAATCTTAATGCAGGAGTTAACTTCTCCTGTCCTGACAGCTTCAACAAGCCAGCGTGTTAAAACCACGTGTCCACAATTCCCCGACATATCTTCTGTCTATCCAAGACTTAATCAAATGTACGAGTGGTCTTTTCTTGGTTTGACACCCAAACAAGCCCGCGTTGCTGCATTGTCTCAACAACAAGCCGCCAATTCCTTTTGATGTCAGAAACTTCTCAAGGTCTCCCGACCGCTCCCAACAAGTTGTAGCTGCCAACATAGACTGTCTTTGATCTAACTGGTAAACAACTGCAGCTGTGCAGTCCGACTTTATTGTTTTTCTGTCCCGGTTAAAAAAAAACAAATGTAGCTTTGCACACAGGCCATAATTATGATCGTCTGTATTGTTATTATCAGGTTGATACACAGTGAAATCATGACATAGGCCCCCTCTTAAGAGAGTAGTCCATCTCACTCTTCTCCACTGTGAATTCAATCCAGATGATTCATTCCTCTTCTTCAGGAGCTGGGTGTCTTGATAAGAAGTCCGCTCCAACATTTTCCTTCCCAGGAATATACTCAACTGTGAAATTGTAGGGTTGAAGTAACAACGACCACCGCATCAAACGGGCGTTGAGCTTCTGAGAAGTAGCCAGGAACATCAGGGGCTGATGATCTGACTGGACCCGAAACTTAACTCCATACAAATAGGGCTGGAATTTTTGCACGGCCCATACGAGAGACAAACATTCTCTCTCGACGGTCGAATAATTCCTCTCAGCCTGGAGTAGTTTCTTGCTTGCGTATGCCACAGGTTTCAAAACCGAAGCATCGTCTTTCCCTTCCTGTAACAACGCTGCCCCAATCCCAATCCCACTTGCATCCGTTCTCAACACAAATGGTTTGGAAAGGTCCGGGAGCTGTAATACAGGTTTACTGACCAAGGCCTCCTTTAACTGACTATAGGCAGTCTCACATTCTGGTGTCCAAATGATTTGGTCCGGGAATCCCTTTTTCAAGGTTTCCGTCAATGGAGCTCCCAGTTCAGTGAAATGTGGGATAAATTTCTGGTAGAATCCACACAACGAGAGAAAAGATCGCACGTCCTTCTTCGTTTTTGGCCTTGGGGCATTTCTGATTTTCTCTAGGTTCTTCTCTTCTGGGACAATGTGTCCTGGAGTGATGGTGTGACCTAGAAATTCCAGAGTCTGGTAACCAATCATGCACTTGGTTGGACGAGCGGTAAGCCCTGCTTCCTTGAGTCTATTAAACACTCTCTCCAAGGATTGCAAATGGTCATCCAAGCTGCCACTGGAAATCAGAATATCATCCATGAAGGAGATGATGGCCGGATCCTGTAAAGGATCTAGTAAAGTCCTCATCATACGTGTAAACACACTAGGTGCGTTGCTGAGACCAAAGGGCATGACCTTGAATTCGTAGTGTCCACTGGGTGTACTGAAGGCCAGCAGTGGTCGAATCTCCGGTTTGACTGGTATTTGATAGTACCCCCGACTCAGATCCACCTTTGAAAAGTACCGAGCCTTATGGAGCCTAGCGAATAACTGCGTTGGATTCGGCAAAGGTTCCACCTGAAATTGTGTATGACTGTTCAGAAGTCGGTAGTCTATACACAACCGGTGTTCTCCACTTGGTTTCCGTAACAAAACTACCCCCGCATTGTATGGGGATGTGGATGGTGCAATCACGTCATCCTCCAGCAGTTTTTGTATTTCCTCCTCCAGGGCCTTTTCTTTAGAGAAGGGCACTGGGTAAACCTTCTGGCGAACAGGCTCCCGTGTAGTCAACGTCATCTCGAACTCCACCAACCTCGTTCGTCCTGGTTTATCAGTCAGTATCTCCTTATGAGACCTGAGAACCTGGGTTATCTTCTCCCTCTCCTGGGAGGTCAGATCAGGGTTCACCTGCACATCCTTGTAGGTTTCCTGGTGTACCAGGGGATATTCCCTGCCCTCGCTGGTTCCCACTTCTGTCTCCACTGCAACTGCCATTGCCATGAGGTGAGCTGCTTTTTCTCCGGGTCTCTCTTCGTATTTCCGCAAGAGATTGATATGGAAAATCTTCGACTTTCCCCGGATCCGGATCTGATAGTTGGTTCTGGATATTACCCTTTCCACGGGAAATGGTCCTTGCCAACCTATCTCCAGTTTGTTGTTTCCCGTTGGGAGTAGCAACAAAACTTTGTCTCCCACCTCTAGAGATCTGTCTTTAGACCTACGGTTGTAGTAAGCCGCATGTCTTTTCCTGGCCTTTTTCAAGTTTTGATTTGCCAGAGTCCATCCTTTGTGGAGTTTTTCTTTCAGTTCCTCCACGTATTGATAGGATGAGATTACTTCTTCTGACGTCCCCTCTTCAGTCCAACTCCTCAACATGGCTTCCAACGGTCCTTTGATTGGACGACCAAACAGCAACGTAGCGGGTGGTAGTCCTGTTGAGCCATGAGGAACTTCCCGATAGGCAAAGAGTGCTGCAGGGATATATTCATCCCACCTATCAGGTTTTTCCTGCGCTAGTTTCCTGAGCATTGTCATCAACGTGCCGTTGAAACGCTCTACTTGTCCATTGGCTTGAGGATGGTAAGGGCTGGTATGTATGTGGTTAGAGTGAAACACTCTAAATACCTCCTCCATGAGTTTTCCACAAAACTGGGACCCATTGTCCGTCAGAATTTGATCTGGGAAGCCTAATCTTGTAAAGGCCTCCATCAGTGCATCCGCCACTCGTTTCGAGTCAATCGTGGTCAACGGTATGGCTTCACCCCACATTGTACAGCAATCCACCATTGTGAGTATATACATGTTCCTCTTCCTAGTCCTAGGAAGTGGACCCACGATATCGATGGCTACCCTCTCGAAAGGAGAGTTCATGATGGGCATCTCACCCAGTACCACCGGTGCTGTCCAGTGTTTCGGTGCCACCCTCTGGCACTCAGGGCATGACTTCACATACCGACGCACATCCTCTGTCATTCCCGGCCAATAGTAGTGGCAGGAAATCCGCTGCATGGTGGCGGCAATACCCATATGTCCACTAAAGGAGATGGTATGCCCCATATGAAGAATCTGGGACCGGTGAGCTTTTGGGACGACCAACTGACCGTATAGGTTGTCTCCCCTTCCTGCTCTCCTGTAGAGTATCCTATTCTTCATGTAGTACTGCCCCCGTCCTGGTGGATCAGCACTTTTCTGCAGCTTTTTGTAGCAAGGACGTAAAGTATCATCCTCACTCTGGGCAGTTCGTAGCTCCCCCGGCATTGGGTTAGTCACAATTGCGTCTGCCTCTTCCGTTCTCGTCTGAGAGCGAGTCTGTATTGCTCCCATATGGATTGGCTCCCTGGGCATTCCCAGAAAGACATACCGGCAACCTAGGATTACTGGGAAAATGGGATCGGTCAATACAGCAGCCTTGATTGTGCCGGTGACATATCTTGACCGAATCTCCACGTTAGCAATGGGCAACTTCATGGCCACAGCACTCTTCTATGCAGGCTGTATTTCCATGGTCTCACCTGTGAATTGTTCTGGGTGTACCAGATCCGCAGAAATCACGGCCTCCCCGTCCAGTCCTGTGTCGTACAAACACTCCACTTGACGACCGTTAACCTCTACCAATTCCACTACAGGTGGTTTTTCCTGGTCTGGAGTTTCCTCGTCGGCCTCGACCTGTTCAGTGGGCTCCACCTTAGGTCTCCCGGGGCACACGATGAATTTAGATTCTCCTGACTTTCTCTTGCAGTCAATAGCATTGTGCGTGTTTGACTTGCATTGGTTGCACCATTTCTCTGTCCTAGATTTTCTTGTGCCGGACTTGAGTGAGCTCTCCTGATGGTGAGCTATCTTGCTGACCTTGGCATTCTCCGTGACAACCTCCTTGGAAGTCACTTGACATGCTGCGAAGTGAGGGCTCTTAGCCTTCGATTTGCAGTCCCTCGTATTGTGAGTGGGTGACTTACAAATTGAACACCACTTCTCCGACCACGGTCGTTTTGGTGTAGAGCTCGAAGAGCTCTTGCTTCCCTCCTTCGTCTTCTCTGAACTATCCTCTGATTTTTGCACATAAGGTTCCCCCTTTTTTGTTCCAGAGCTTTTGGCTTTCTTCTTGTCATGTTTCTCCTGACTTTTGGTGTTGGTGGGAAGGTTTTCCCCGGCCTCCCCATGTACCTCTACGAACCGTTCTGCTAATTTTGTCACGAGGTCAATACGTTCCGCTCCTTGTTCTCCCAGGAATGTCCTGAGAGGTTTTGACATTTGCTTCTTCAGCTGGTCGACCACCATGAGTTCTTCCAGACTCTCATAGTCATGTGCGAACCCAGCCAAATCCATCCACTTATGGAGATAAGATTTAAGACGCAAACTGTAGGCGGCAAACAACTCCCCCGGTTCTCGTTTCGCTGCTCGAAATTTTTTCCGGTAGGTATGTGACGTAACCTCGAATCGTTTCAGCAGAGCCGTCTTTAACTCATCATAATTGTTCTCATGTCCTGGTGGCAGGCGAGTATAAACCTCGTATCCCGTCCCGCGTAATCCCTGGGATAGCTTAAGATTCCATTTGTTACGCTCCAGACCCATAGCAACTGACATAGCCTCGAAGCGTTGAAGGTATTGGTCAATCTTCTCTTTGTCCTCCTCGTAGACCGCCAAAGGAAACTTCATAGCATGGTACCCCTGTCCACCTACTGGTGTTGAGCCTGGGACTGAGGAACCTCCAACTGCTCCCTCAGTTTCCCCATTAGATTGACTCTTGAGCTCGAGTTCCCGCATCCTGTACTCGTGCTCCCTTTTCTGAGCTTCTTGTTCAGCTTCCAGTTTCCTAGCTGCTTGCTCAGCTTCCAGTTTCCTAGCTGCTTGCTCAGCTTCCAGTTTCTTAGCTGCCTGCTCAGCTTCAAGTTCCATCCTTCTAGTGGCTTGCTCAGCTTCTATCCTCTTAGTTTCTAACTCCATCTTCCTCAATTCCAATTCGGCCTTCCGATCGTCTCTTTCTGATTGACGATACTCTCTCTCCACTTCCTGTATGTAATCCGTTAAAGCTGAACCAGACAAACCCATTCCTTCCCCCTTTGCCCTTAGTTCTGCCCCAGTTAATTTAGGAGTGGCCATTTTTCAGACAGGTAAGTCAGCAGATAGGGTGCAGATTATCTCCAAGAGGAATTTATATATAATGAACAATCACTGTTAATCTAATAATTAAGACCACACACAACACAATCACTCAGTGACAAGAGAAGAATCAGGACCACAGACCTATGCAGACGTGTGAGGTGTGAACAGGTAAGATATGTATCCTAACCCCTATCCACATTCACTCTAGCTGGATTCTCTCTCCAACAATATCACCGTCCTCTTAGTAACGATCCCGTGTCAAAAGACCCCGTTGTCAGGAGATCCCACTGTCAAAGGATCCCGCTTCCAAGAGATCCCGCTTACAAGAGATCCCGCTGTCCAAAGATCACGTTTACGAGCCCCCAATAAATGTCGTAAGTCTTCCTTACTTACTTTCGTGTTGTCCCTGGAGTGGGGGGAATCAACACTACATTTTTATTACCCCAATATTATTGTCCTAGAGAAACCACCAGACTCCGTCCACAAAACTCCGTCGGTCTGCAAACCCCTTTTTCTTACTCTCACTCACCCTTAGATCATGCCCCCTCTCACTCCTCCCCAACATAACATACTCCACAACTCTAGCTTTAACAAATAAATACAAAATAATTTATTAAGCAAAGAGTATAAGTGTGAGAAGTGTGTGTTAGTAATGTGTAGAATGTGTGTCGAATATTCTAGTGGGTGCAGACTTAGACCAGGTAGCTGAAGAGCCCAGCCCGATCATCCCAGAAAGGATCACACCACATCTTCATTCAGTCCACGAAGACCTCACCCAGGTATGTGTCCATCCTGCTAGATGTAGATTTCCACCGGTGGCTGTTTGATCACTCAAAAGAACTAGTCACAGTCCGACCCTAAATCCTGTCTGGATCACACAGTTAATATATGTCTAATTTGTTCCTATACTTATAACACCCTTGTCTAGTGAGGACACGAACATACTGTTCTTTGTAATAAATGTACTTCCTGTCTCAAGTGTCTACTGTTCATAAGACCATTGTTATACTAACTTCCTAATAAGTTTATACTGATTTATTCCCATGTGATGGGGAATAACTGTATCTCTTTGTTTGTTCACCTGTCGTGTAAAACATACTGCCACTGGGCTGTTCCCAGGTGGTGTAAAAGAAATTCACTTTTTACTATTCTGTTCCCAAGTGATGTTTGAAACATTAATTTGACGATTGGTCTTCCTCCAAAATGGTGTGGAGAAAACAATTTCTTGTATTCTGTTAATGTGTGACGTTTGATAATCCCTCTTATGCTTGTTCCCGTAAACCCTTTCTATCATGGGCTAAGTGCAAAAGATGTTGACCAACTGCCTGCACCAAGGTCTCCATTCTCAGTGACTTGAGTGACCTAAAGGAACCTGTCAACGAGAGAACAACACATTGGGTGATAGCAACTGTCCCCAACCTCCATTGGATTGGGGGGGGGGGGGTGTCCGCCTCACTCAGATACATGACAGTGAACATTCTCTGTCATGGGCATAGGAGTTCTTCACTCCGGTCTGCAGTGGGTTAAGATCAGGACAGAGCAAAATGTAAAGTGTAGACCCCTAGCAGACATCACTAGAAGATCCCATCATTGTACATTCTCCCCATCCCCAATTTCCCCAATATCACCCCACTACACAATTCTCACTAGCAGAGCTAATTCTATTCATTACTCTAGCAAGTTTTACCGAGGCTACTGCTTATATTAACTAGGCTTAAATATACTCTCTACAATACCTTAAGCACAACTGCATCAATCCTGGATGACATCTATAACTTGCCATTAAGGCATATGTTATCTAATGTTACTTAAATCTGACACAATAGATGTTCTCCGAATTTCCTAACTGCAGCACACACACAAACACGTCAATCTTAGTCACAATCCTTGGCCACACTAATTTATCCCAGTCTTGTTTATTCACAGCGCCAGGAGTGTTCCCGAGAAATCTTTGATGTTCCGCGGTTGTCGCTCAAGGGCCCTAACCTAGTTCAAAATCTTAATGCAGGAGTTAACTTCTCCTGTCCTGACAGCTTCAACAAGCCAGCGTGTTAAAACCACGTGTCCACAATTCCCCGACATATCTTCTGTCTATCCAAGACTTAATCAAATGTACGAGTGGTCTTTTCTTGGTTTGACACCCAAACAAGCCCGCGTTGCTGCATTGTCTCAACAACAAGCCGCCAATTCCTTTTGATGTCAGAAACTTCTCAAGGTCTCCCGACCGCTCCCAACAAGTTGTAGCTGCCAACATAGACTGTCTTTGATCTAACTGGTAAACAACTGCAGCTGTGCAGTCCGACTTTATTGTTTTTCTGTCCCGGTTAAAAAAAACAAATGTAGCTTTGCACACAGGCCATAATTATGATCGTCTGTATTGTTATTATCAGGTTGATACACAGTGAAATCATGACAATGATGATGATGATGATGATGATGATGATGATGATGATGATGATGATGATGGTGATGATGACGACGACGACGATGATGATGACGACGACGACGATGATGATGATGATGATGATGATGATGATGATGATGATGATGATGATGATGATGATGATGATGATGATGATGATGGTATAGTATCCAATATTATATCAGACAATGGTTGTTTTAAAATTTGTTTAATCTTGCTTTTTGGAAAATTATGAATGCCATATGGTGCTGTATTATATGGGTTCAATATTCTTGATATATCTGCTTTTGAATTTAAACTTTTTCATACACCATTTGACACTCAAATTCACACACCAATACACGCATAATTTCACACACCATTTCATACACCATTTCACACACCATATCATACACCATTTCACACACCTCCTCAAACGTTGACTATGGATTGCCTTTTATTTACAATTGGAGGTAGACTTGACCAATTTCCACGTGCAATTTCCTTCTATTTTTGTTTGCCTTAATATCCCAAGACCGTACATACGCTCTTCTTTAGCTCGATAGATGAAAATCTGACCTGTGTGTGTTTCAGCAACTCGCGTTACAAACATACCAAAACTAAAAAAAACAAAAAAAAACAACGATGTAGGGAGCAAAGTAATATACACAGATGCAACCAGGTGTGGAACTAAATGATAGTAAAGCTTTCTCGCTTTAAGGTTGTCGTTAAATCTAACATCTTTCAGTTTATTGTTAAGTGGTGGTTCTGATCTCCTTATTCTTTGATCTTCAACTTAAGATGTTTCGCATCTTCGGTCACTTCCTCTGAAAGATCTCTTTGAACAAAATTTAACCCTTATAATCCAGTTTTCATGAATTTTCTTTGCTAATATTTTGTAGTGCGCAGTGTGGATCTCTTTAGACGTAGACAGTTAAAATGTGTTTTTGGTTAGTTGTCTGGAGAAATGAACTTGTAAACTTAGTGACAGCTGGCAAACTTAATGAGTTGAGTTGAGGAAAGAACTGATATCACAACACTAAGACACATACGTGCTCTGTCCTCATCTGCAACAGCCAGCGAAGAGTTCAAATACTATTGTTACCAGTATCAATCTAATTATATGCCCGTCTAGCCTATCCTCGGAGATTTCAGTGTCGGCCAGATCCTCTGGTCAACCCCCGCAGGACCATTCTTTCCAAGCCGCCATGATCTATCAGTTCTTCTGGACTATACACAGGATTCCAAAAGGCCCCGACCACAGCTGCCTTATAATGTGCCAGTACCCCACCAAGGGATGCAGATCCAGCCATTGTCCCGGCTGCCCGTTCCCACCAATTGATGGGAAAAGAGCGCAGGGATTTGGGGGGGGGGGGAGAGGTGGCGGGGGCGAAAGAGATAAATACCAGGATGGTTTGGTCATACAGCATAATCTGGACAAGGCCGCGACCCTAGTCCAAGATTCCTGTGACCGTGTGTGGAGGCGGACCGTGACTGTCCGTGAATAATGGCATGACACGAGACGATGATGATGATGATGATGATGATGATGACGATGACGACGACGATGATGATGATGATGATGATGATGACGTCGATGATCATGAAGAAAGATGCATTACTGAATATCTTCCCACTCAGCAGATGAACGGAATGACTAAGACTTATGGCAGCGACGTGGCCGCCTAACAGCGGGGTCCAATTTGTCAGTAGGCTATGTAATGAATATGGAGTTCTGATACAGTCACTTTTAAATACATGGGATTGAGTTGGGATACTGTAAGTTTCAAATGTTCTAGAAAGGGTTGTGATATCCTGTCGCTGAAGTGCTTGATAATTAAATGTGATGTTGTCACTTTAAAGTGCCTGAAGCCTACCCTTCTGGAGTTAGGGCGAAAAAAAAATCAAGCCTCCCGTGTGCACTCTGTACAGTTGAACAGCCCTCCCGTCCCCCCGCCCCCGTCCTCCCTCCCCGACGGGTAGAATCTTGAAGAAGAAACAATGCGTAAGTTGCCTGTTACTTCTCGGAAATCTGTAATTTGCCCGTTACTTCTGGGCAATCCGTAATTAGCCCGTTACTTCTCAAAAATCCGTAATTAGCCTGTTACTTCGGAGAATACCACAAATTAGAAAACCTTCGAGTGTAGAATATATGACACTTACATTTCTTACCTGTGCGGGGGAGTTACAGGAAAACCATCAAACACATTTCTTAAGGATACATTTACATGGCAATCACCACGCTAGATTTACTGTGGAACGAAATGTTCACAACACTTCACACAAGTCATCAGGGTGAATAACCAGACAGGATATTCTGTGGATGGTTTACTGCGGCTTGTCTTCTTATTGTCATTTTATGGTGTAAATAAAAATCACACTCGATATTGGACATCTTGAATGTTATTTTTATTTTTCCTTATGGAGTAAGTGAAATGTCATTTCTTCTTCACTTGTTTGCCATCTACCTTCTTCTTCTTCGTCTTTTCTTCTTCTTGTTCTTCTTTTTATTCTTCTTCATTCCCTCCTCCTCCTCCTCCTCCTCCTCCTCCTCCTCCTTCTTCTTCTTCTTCTTCTTCTTCTTCTTCTTCTTCTTCTTCTTCTTCTTCGTCAGCTATTGCTTATGTTTCTCCTTAATAATCTGCTGCTGCTTTTTCTTTTTCTATTTCCTCTTCTTCTCCTTTTTATTCTTCTTTCTCCTTCTCCTCTTCCTCCTCTTCTTCATCCTACTCCTCCTCCTCTTCCACTGTTTGCCTTTTTGTCTTCTTCCTCTTCATCTTCTTCTTATTATTCTTCTTTTCTTCCTCCTCCTAATTCTTCTTCTTCTGGTGTTTCTGCTTCTTCTATTTGTTTTTATTCTACTACTTCTGCTTCTCCAGTTTGCAAAACGTATGGAATACTCGTGAATCCCCACAAGCGGCAGGAATGACGTGCATCACCTGTGAAACCACAGGTAATACACATGTATAATACTACAACACTACCTGTTCGCACAGTTCGGTAACAAACAATACCTTAGTTGAAACATGCAACACAAACATGTTCCTGGGCAATACCGTAAATCCGGACATGTCACGTGTCATAGAGACGAAAGACGAAAAAGATTTTCTGTTACAAACAATGGAAAACCTTTAATATATGACTTTTTGTGAACCCAAACGCAAGCGTACGCACACACACATATACATACATAACACAGAGATGCACAAGCGAACACACACAGATTACACAGACACTCTTAACAGACACTTCACACAATTCGCATACACTTGACACAAAAATAAAATACATCACACAGGATAAAATACCTTTAACATTATGTTTATTGTAAACCAGAGAAGTAAGCCGACGCACGCACGCGCACGCGCGCACACACACACACACACACACACACACACATACATACACACACACACACACACACACAGACATTACACGATTGCAACTGTTTTGTATTCTCGTAGAGTGGCTCTCCGACTGGGCTGCATGGACCGCTGAGCCATGTAACATAGCCCCCGGACTACCACAGGGGTCAGTAATTTCACCTGTGCTTTTCAATGTACAGTATATACGAGCAAGCCTCGAAGCACCAGTGGCTGAAAGGATACTAACATTTGCAGATGATGTTCTCGGATACGGGCAGGGGTGAGACAGAAATCAAACAGCCCAGGAGTTGCAGGTGACACTAGACAAAGTGTTGGACTGGTTCACGGAGATGAATTATGTTATTAAACCAGAAAAGGCATCTGTCTCGTGGTGCTCTCTGGATTGTTATGTTGTTATTGTGACTGATTCACAAAACATGCTGACAAAGGTGAAGACTAGCTTCGTGCTTAAATCATATTCAGCAATTCAGAAGTCGCGGGTTGTAAGCATTCGTTGGATGTTTCCTCCAGTGCACTCTGTGGTTGGAAATGAAAAAGTAGACAGATTGACTGGTGCTGCATCATTGAGAGGTGATTTGATGACTGAGAAGACAGATATGGTGAAGGCCATCTGGGAACGGGTGGACGATGCAGAATAACAGATAGACTATCATGGTCTAGAGAGAATGCAGCAGCAGGTGGTAAAGCAAGACGGACAAATAATTAGATTGTAACGGGCACAATTAGTACTGGAACTCTTCGCTGGCTGTTGAAGATGATGACTGAGCGTGTATGGGAATGTCCCGAGTGCAATGATGTCGGTTCTTGACTCAACTCAACTTAACTCCACACACGAACACACACATCATACAAACAGACACACTTCACATGCACTTCAAGCATTTCATACGAAAATCAAACCATTCTACAACTTTCTAGACAAAACAAAACGGACAGACACAGACAGATTTGATATTAGACATGTAAAGCCTTGATATCCGACCGACCCTGAATTCATTGAATGTGTCGAATATTGCAAAACACGGATTCAATTCCCCGGAGCAGGAATTAACAGTATAAAAATAAAAACGTTAATTAGAAGCACGTGTGAGCGACAGAGAGATGAGATCCTATATTCCACGCCATTTTTATCCATTTCTGTTTTTCATTTTCATGGCCTTTTTTTTCGTGTCTGAATAAGTGGTTGTGACAACTCAATGTTTACTTTCTGCGTGTTAAAAACTGTGCATGAACAATTTGTTTACGTTTCCCCATGTAAATAGATGCATAAATGACGCTAGATTGATGTTTTCCCTACTGTATATGAAGGGTTGTGTAGTCTCAATGCTTTTTTCTCTGGGGAACATCAAACGTTTACAGCTCCTGATGTTGTTGATTTTGCTGTTCCCATCCTTTTGTTACAGTAACCTACTGTATTATATCTGTTTCTGTATCCCGTCCGTTGTCTCCGAGCACTGAATCAATCTGTATTTATCAATTCTAGCGTGCGTGTCAAGCAACTTATATAGGTAGAACAGAACGACATTTAGCAAATCGATTAACTGAGCATGTAGCAGTGTGTGTGTGTGTGTGTGTGTGTGTGTGTGTGTGTGTGTGTGTGCGTGCGCGCGCGTGGAAAAGAGAGTTAATCGGTCTTCAGGAATCTCTGTGCTGTCGACATTCTTTAAAACGCTGAGCTCGGCGATCTCGCAACATCTGCTCAATAGTAGCCATAAAGTTAACAAACAAAAGGTGTTTCCTATATCGCTCCAATTTACCAAGGCATTAGCTATTAGTTCCAGCCAATTTTGTGTAAACAGACAAATTTCATTGTAACTGTGCGATTACCCTGGGGATAATTATCCATATTCTAACATTATCAGTGACTATGTATTTTAAGTATTTCAGCCAAAGTATAATTCGATTAATCATTTCATATTATAATATCTCTGTAGTATGCACCTAGTGAGATGCAGCGAAATATGCCAGTCAATAAATAGTGCAACATACTGTTCGTGACTTCAGTGGTTAGAGTTTTTGTTGTTAATTGTGGTATTTCTATTGTTCTTGCTACTGAGCCACTTCCTGTTGAATTTCATGTTGTGGATAAATGCGGGCTGTTAGTAACTCTTGCTCTGTTCAAGCAGAATTGTTGTTTGTTTGGCACCGGAGAAGAGAGCAACTTTCTAATCTCGTCAAGTGACAGACTATCAAACGGCTGTTGTTATACGAGAATGTAGTCGGGCTGGTGGTATAGAGGCTGTTGACTGTGATTTCTAGCTAACATTAAATATCAACTAATCATATGAGATGAATACTTTGAGGAGCTCCTAAATAGGCCGGTACTAGAAGACCTTCCAGATATCCAACCTGCAGAGGAGGAGCTGGATATCAACTGCGAGAAATCAACCAAGGAAAAGATTAGCAACACCATCAAACTACTGAAAGATGGGAAAGCTGTTGGTCTAATTGAAAGTAGAAGACCTTCCAGATATCCAACCTGCAGAGGAGGAGCTGGATATCAACTGCGAGAAATCAACCAAGGAAAAGATTAGCAACACCATCAAACTACTAAAAGATGGGAACGCTGCTGGTATAATTGGCATACCAGCAGAGGCCATTAAAACTAACGTGAACGCCTCAAATGAATTACTACACAGATTGAAACTGAAGAAATACTAGGAGACTGAAGAAAAGGATTTATGGTGAAGCTGCCAAAGAAACGGGGCCTACAGAAGTATGTAGTTAGTTAGTCGACAGATCATCCTCATTGCACATCGAACCATTCAGTCCATAAGTGCTCGGATCCCCTCCTCAGCAAATCCCGCAACGTGTAGCGGCTAACGACGCCAGTTCTGTGTTGGTTTATAAATCTTCTTTGGCTTCCTGCGTAGTGTTCTTGTTTGGCCACCCCTCTTTTAATTTGCTGCTCTCGCAGTCTGGCCATTGTTGTAGATTCACAGTCATCACTTGGTTCTCGCAAAAGTCTTACTTCTCGTAGAGCATTAAGAATGTCGGCCTGGTCCATGGCGCTTCCGCCCTCCACAGTAGCCTCACCTGCGAGCTTGTCAGCCCGCTCATTTCCTTGTACTCCCGCATGCCCTGGCACGAAGATGAAACTAATCTTTGCCAGTCGAGACCGCTCCAGAGGCAGCAACCATTCTCTTCGGATCGACCCCTCCTCTATCCTCTTGATCATGTTCATTGAGTCGCTAAGGAAACAAGCCCTAGTGAATGTCTGTGTCTCGAGCCATGTTATTGCTTTACTTACTGCCATGACTTCCATGGTCAGGCTACTTGTGGTTTCAGTGAAAGCACCAGAGTCCTCCTTCACAATTCTCCCTCCGGCCCGAGCTGTAAAGGCCCATGAGCTTCTCACATGTCGGACGACCGACCCATCTGTGTAGATGACCGCGTCACCGTCTAGCGAATTCTCGAAAATCAACGCTTGTACTTCAGCCTCAACAGCAGCCGGATTTTCTTGTCTGCATTTTCTATCTAGTTGGATGCAAACTGAAAAGGATGTGCAGAAGTCTGTTGGCACTCGCACCCACTCCTCGCCAGGTTCTAAGTCCTCAAGTGAACACACCTGTTGAAGAATGTCTTCGGCTTGACCCATCCACGACCGTCCTCTTTTTAACCTGCTGCCCTTCACCTTCCTAATTTCACTATGCAGTGGATGTTGTGTGTTTGCGTTAATTCTGAGGTAGGCGCGTGCCCTGCAACCTTGTATTCTCTCTTCAATGGTTGGAAAACCAAGAAGGTAGCGCATCGCCCTGCATGCTGTATCTCTTGTACATCCAAGAATAATGCGCATAGCTTCATTCTGTATCCTTTCCATCCTTTCTATTTGCTTATGGCTGAGAGTCAGGATTGCCATTGCATACTCCAAAACAGACATGACCAACCCCTCGTACAGAAGACATAGATGGCGCTGCTCACAGTTTGCTGCCGCCATCACCCGCATCGCTGCCAAACCCCGCTTGGCCTTTGTTATCACCAGAAGTATGAACAATATATAAGAATAATGTTACTGTCAGTTCCTGAGAAGATATTAAGCAGGATAATTCTGGAAAGATTACGAGATGCCATAGGCAAACAACTAAGTGATAAACAGGTCGGCTTCCGATCAAACAGATCCTGAACTGATCACAGCACAAAGCATCGAACTGAACTCACTACTTTATATTGGACTTGCGGACTACGACAAGGCGTTTGGTAGCATTGATAGGGAATGTATTTGCAAACTGATGAGACATTAGGGAATACCACAGAAAATCATTAGTTTGAGAAAGGCACCATATTGTGACATTGAGGACATGGTCCCACAAGGGGCAACTGGCGTAGGCATTTGAGATAAGAACAGGAGTGAGGAATGGGTGGCTCTTGTCACTTTAACTTTTCTTAATGATTGCAGACTGGATTATGAAGACAATAACAAGCACTGCCAGATATAGAATCCAATGGACTCCCCTGACAAATCAGCTCGATAATCTGGTCTTTGTTAACGACATTGGCCTCCTGTCTCACACACGAAATCAGCTGCAGGAATAAAATAACAATACTAGACGGGATGTCACGGCAACTACTAGAAGGCAGGTTTTAAACATTTATAAAGGAATAACATACGAGATAATGAGAATAAACCAAGAAAATGAAACCTAACCCCTCCTGGAGAAGCCTTACTTCAAGAGACAGAATCATACACCTATAAAGGTAGCAGTATAGTCAAAAGGGAGTGAAGCAGATTAAAGATATCAAAATAAAACATCGTGAAATAATTAATGTGCAGCAATACATATTTAATGATGATGAAGATGATGATACTAATAATAAAATTTTTCACTGGATTTGTAACACAAAACTTGCATAAGGGCTGAGACCTTAACAAAAAAAAAAAAAACAACTCAGAAAGCACATAGTGAAAATTTTGCAAGGTGGGCAACATGGGGTAATCAAGGCAAAGAATCGCTGTAATTTCTGGCTAATGAGAACTGGGTTAGAGTCTGTAGCCAATGTTCTCTCTCTGGAAATTGGGTTAGAGTGTTTCTAATATTCTCCCTCTGTGGACTGGGTTAGAGTATGTTGCCAATGCCCTCCCTCTGGGAACTGGGTTAGGGTCTGTCGCCAATGAAATACCTACACCCGTGGAGAAAACATGGTCAGTGTGGGTCTCATCATGGCCAAGCCGTATGTGCAGTGCTGAGTCATGACCTGGTTACATCTCACTTGCCTCTCCGTAGATGGGAAGTTCCATTACCGGTCTTGCATACTATACTGGTTTCTGAGTTTGGAGAAGGGGAAGAAGACCGCGGCAACACAGTCCCCATTACCGGGTGGAGAAACAAAGACTCCACGCTAACCTCATTCCGATAGATGCAAATCCCTTTTCAGCGCAAGGACCAAATTAACGCCCATACAGCGGGCGTAAGAGTTAATACTCACAGCCTTTTTTGAATTCACAAAAAATTGATGTCGGCATGGCCGAATGGAAAAGAGGGCACGTTCTTAAACTTCCGGTATGTTGATGCTAATGGAGCGGGTTCAACTCCTACACCAGTCAGTTGGACTAAAATTTTGACATCTCGTCCTTGACCGGGGACGTAAATTACAAGTACCTCACAAGTCGGAGTGAGTTCGCCTGTTGGCGAGGGACATTGGAAATCGGGAAAGCTAATCCACACGCAAAAATCAGTCCAGTGCACTAGAAGTAGCCGCGCATGAATGGACTACGCTTGACTTCAAAGCGAACAAACGTTAAAAAAAAAAAAAAAACATCTGGCCAGATTTCTAAAAGTTGGCTCTTCAAAGGCTGAACCCGTTGAAAACTCGGCCGTAGTGAAAAGGTAATGCCATAAAATCTGCCATGTTCCCGTGTGAATGTGTCCACAATTCCATGTTGTTAATTAATCTCGAACTGTGCTAAATCTGGCCCGACCTTGTACATCACGTCATTCTTTGATTGTTTGCGATGAATTCATTCCATAGGTTCGGACATTTTGTGCAGGATTAATGGATTAACAAAGGAGTGTTCGTCATTTTCATTGTTTAATAATACTTCTAATTTTTGTGTATGATGTTACGTGTATGTTGTCATTTGTTGTGTTTTCATGTTTGTGTTATATACATGGGTGTATTTCGTTATGGAATATGTATATAGGGGTCAGTTTGGCCGAGAGGTGTAACGTACTAACTTTTAAACTGTTTGTGCGCTGACGTAGAAGTAAACGGGTTCATCTCTCTCTCTCTCTCTCTCTCTCTCTCTCTCTCTCTCTCTCTCTGTCTATCTATCTCTCTCCCTCTTTCTATGTCTTTCTCTGTATCTATCTCTGTATCTATCTCTTTCTGTCTCTATCTGTGTCTCTCTCTGTCGGTCTCTGTCTCTCTTTGTCTCTCTCTATCTATGTCTGTCTGTCTCTGTCTCTCCTGGTCTCTTTCTGTCTCTCTTGGGGCCTCTCTCTGTCTCTCTCGGTCTCTCTTGGGTTCTGTCTCTCTCTTTTGGTGCCTCTCTCTGTATCTCTCGGTTTCTCTGTCTCTCTATCGTTCATTCTCTGAAATATATCTCTATCATAAGCCAGACGTCCAGCCTCTGCTGCTTATCATCATTATGTGCCATGCTAGATCATCACCCTCAGCGTTCTAGATCAATTATATTGCTGATATTTCTCCATTCCAGTATTTTAGGCCATCCAGCAACACCGGATCTAACGGATCTGGCAGTCCAAAGTATTCGCAACATTCGTCTTAGAAACCACATCTCAGCTGCCTCCAAGGTCTTTCTAGTTTGTTCGTTCGCATTCCAAGACTGGTATAATTGTAGCTCACAGGCTACCAGTTTCTAGATAACATGAAAACACTCTCTTCTGATATTGAATAAACGTGATTTATTACCTAAGATGCGTTTCATCTTCTGAAATACAGCGTTTGCTTGATTTATTTTTCTATTAATTTCTCTTACCCATCTTCAATCTAATGTTATGATACATCATCATTAATTACCCAATGGCGTGTTCTGTACACACCTTTGGCCCTATAAACATCTCTCGACATTTCTCTGACCCATCTTTCATCTAATATTATTATATCATCATCTTTAACCAATGGCTTGTTCTGTACACAGCTTTGGCCCTATAACAATCTCTCGACATTTCTCTCACCCATCTTTCATCCAATGTTATATCATCATCATTAATCAGTGGCTTGTTCTATGCACAATTTTGGAGCTATAACAATCTCTCGACATGTGTGGTGGCTATTTGTTCACTGCAGAGAAATATTTTCTTAAGATGAAGAATCCACGACCGTGTCATCAAGGACCATGCGGTGCTATTAACAAAATACCAAGTTTCTGATGGTATAGCCATAAAAGTCGATTTAATGAATATTTTTTTATTTGTTAACAGAACTAACTTTAAGCACTCCGGCCAAATCCAGAGTTGCCCAGCCTCTTTCAACATATATAAAATGTGTGTTCTGAAAAATTAAGTCTACTGCAACAAATACACCCAGAAGAATGCTAGGGACTAGACGGACGACGAATGCGTAATAATATGAAATGGAAACAAATAGGTATTTTAAACTCCTGCGAGAAAAAACGAACTGAACATCAACAAACGTTGCACATACCTTACAAGGAGATCCACGTGTCGCGAAATACAGGTGAAAAATCCGAAATCAGAAGCACTCAATAAATATAAAAATGAATAATAAAATAAGATAAAATACACACGAACGCATACAATACGACACACAGACGTTTCGATTCTCAGAATCTTTGTCAATGACAACACAGCTAACAACGAGATACAGCAAACGAAAGACCACAATACACTAACACACGATCTATAACTTAGCCATGTGAGGCCGAAAAGGTGACTTGGCCAGATGAATAAAAAATGGGTTGCCAAAAAGGATTTGAGTAGCCAAAAATATGTGAACAGTCTGCTATGAAAATATAGGAAAGTGAGGACAATTAAGTCTAGATATGGGGGGGGGGGGCAGCATAGTGATAGATAGTGTGAACAATTGGGGAAGATGCCACAGCTATACTGTAGCGTCCACAACCGTATTAATTCCGGCTGGGTGGATGCATCCCAGATTGTTGATTAGCTGGCATTCAATTTTAAGTCTGACACAGCTATTGGAGAAGCAAGGTTTTAATGCGGTGACACATGCATCGTCGGTTCCATTATGGTTGGAGGAATTGAAATGGTTAGGGACAGGTTTGTCAGCGCCCTGATTGATGTCCCTGAGGTGTTCCCTGAAACGATCCACAAGACGTCTGCCCGTTTGGCCAATGTATTTCATGTCACATCGTTTGCAGATGATAACATAAATCAGATTGCGGGATGTGCAAGTGAAAGAATCTTTTAAGGTGAAGGTACCTCGGGGAAATGCAATCTCTGGTGTCTGAACAACGTATGGGCATGTCAGACAGTTCCTACGATGGCATTCGAATGTGCCTTCGGATGAAGTAACCGTGGGGAGGCGACTATGCACAAGGTGGTCTCTGAGGCTCTGGTTACGGCGGAAAATTACCCTGGGGCCATTGGAGAATACCTCACGAGTGGTAGGATCGGATTCCAAGATGGACCAGTGTCTCAGGAAAATGTGCTTGATGGCATAGGCATGTGGATGGAAGGTGAGGATAAGCTTGGGTTCATTGTTCGGAGGTCGCGTATGCTTGGCGAGGGACATTTCCCGCGAGACCTGGGTTATGCGGCTGAAAGCTGTCGACAAGACGTCCTCTGGGTAGGACCGTCTGCGGAAAAAGTCCAGCATTTCGTGGGCTCTCTCGAGGAAGTCATTATCGTCCTGACAGATACGACGAAGGCGGAGTAGCTGGGAATATGGGATGGAATCTTTGCAGCTTTTGGGGTGGGATGAGCTGTACAGGAGGAAACCGTGAGCATCAGTAGGTTTATAGTACACGGAGGTCGTGAGGCCTGTAGGGTTTAATTTAATAGTGGTGTCAAGGAAATTGACAGAGGTGGTAGAAATTTCTGTGGTGAATTTGATCGATGGATGGAAGTTATTGACATAATTAATGAAACGGTTCAGTTCCGCCTCTGACATGTCAGTGAGACCTATGCCGTCATCGATGTAGCATCGGTAAAAAGAAGGGAGAAGACCATCATAGCTAAGTTCAATCTGGTGTTCCAGATGTCCTATAAATACACATGCGTAGCTGGGTCCCATTTTAGTGCCCATGGCGACACCGCTGATTTGTTCAAAGTAGTGGCCCTTGAACTCAAAGGAATTATTGGTGAGGACCAATTCAGCGAGTCTCACAAGTGTGCGTGTAGGGATGGCTTGATCTGTGCGTTGATCCAGAAAGAACTGTAGCGCCTTGAGGCCATCGGCGTGAGGAATGGAGGTATAGAGGGAACATAAATCCATTAGGAATAGTTTGTATGTGTTCCCAGGAGTCAGTTGGAGAGAGTTGAATGAAAGTAACGCATGCGTTGTATCCTTGATGTATGACGGGAGATTCGCAACTAGAGGTTGGAAAATCCTGTCAAGAAACGCTGAGATCAGTTCAGTCGGGCATGAGCAGGCGGAAACTATCGGACGTCCAGGATTTTTGAGTTTATGTATTTTGGGCAGCATGTAGAGGGTGGGTTTGCCCAAGTCGGAGTCATGGATGTGAAGTGAAGTGGCACTGGGTGGTAAGGCATCCTCACGTATGAGCTGTTTGATGGTATTTTGAATCTTCCGGTTATAGGAGAGAGTGGGGTCTTCGGTGCAGGGTGAATAATTATCAGGTTTATTGAATTGAGACATGACTTCCTCGACATATAGATCTTTTTGCCAAACAACCACCGCACCCCCTTTATCCGCCGGTTTGATGACTATGTCCTGTCTGCGCTGTAGTTGAGACTAGGGCACAGCCATTCGGGAGGGGATAGGTTGGAGCGTTTCAAGCGAGGGAAAGAAAGTTGCTTGATCTCATGGAGTGTGTTAGCTACGTAGAGGTCAAGCGCGTTGGAAGCTCCGGAGGGTGGGGTCCATGTGGAACGGGATTTGGTTTAAGATGGAAAAATATCAGGAAGCTGTGGGGTGGGACTGAGGACAGGCTTGTCTCTGTGGTGGTACTTGAGGCGGAGTCGTCTGTGGAAGTTGGAGACGTCTTCCAAAATGGCGCGACTGTCCATACGGGGACGTAGAGGGACAAAACTGAGACCTTTCCCTAACACAGCATGTTCTTCAGGAGGCAGTGGTAGGTCAGGCGGTATGCAAACCACTTTGGTGTGGTTGATGGGTGTCGACGTCGAGGGAGGGACATGGGGACGTAGATGGCTAATTTTGTCTTTCTTGCGTGAAGATAGACATTTATGTAGGATAGCAAACATAAAAATATAGTATATAAAACCTGTAATATACGTGGGGGTTCAAATGAAAACTTTAAATGTTTTTGGGGGTGAATCTACTATATATATAAAAGAGAATGTTTGTTTGTGTGTGCGTCCTTTATGCGTTCCCGAACGGTCCATCCGATTGAGATGAAGTTTTGTACAGATGTTGTTCTAACTCCCGCGGATCCAACTGAAATAGTTAGTTAATTGAAAATCAACAAGTTTTCCTCAAGCACGAAAGAAAAGGGCATTACGAGCTTCAGAAACAGAAGAGCAACGGGAAGCAAAACTGGAAACCAATCGAGTACGCACTGCTCAAGCACGTTCATCTAGAAACCAATCGAGGACGCACTGCTCAAGCATGTTCATCTGAAACAGGCGTACCCTGTGCGCTTAGAGAAATGTATTTGAATATATAATGACAACTTATATGAATTAAATTAGACGCTCCCCGCCAGGGTCTAGGCGACGCCGGGCCGTGATCGTCAGCTAGTATATTATAAACTAGTAAAGAACTCGTGCATCACTTTTCGATGTATTCACCACTGTGTTTAATGCATGTCCTCCAGCTCCGATAAAGTGCTTGGATTCATGATGAAAATTCCTCTGGTCGCGAGTGTAACCACTCTGGGATCACTATCAAGTGTGCCTGACAGAAGGCACGCCGTTTTAACATTTCTTCTCCACTCATACACTTGCTGGACTGGCAGGCATGCATTGCTATACCTTCCTTAGCCGATGAATTTCTATAGGTTTTACCTTCTTCTCTGATAAAAGTAAAAAACGGATAACAGAACGCTGCTCCACTTTGGTACATGTCCAAAGTGGATCGGCCATTATTAAACTGTCCTTATGGCGTCACCGTGTTCATCTATACCGTGATGTCACGTGCTTAACACTCTTGATATCCTTAACAACAACATTGACAGGTTACAAGACAATGGCATGGTTATTGTAATTTTTATCATATTGCCATATACATTGCCTCGCGCCACAGCCATTTATATCCCCCTACAATCAAGTTTATCTGCTTTTTCGACACTTGTCCCTGCCTCTCCTCCAACCTTCCAGCATTGTCTTACTTGTTCATCCTCTCTCGTGGTACTCTCTGTCGTCTTTGACAATTGTCTCTGCCTCTCCTCCAACTTACCAGCATTGTCTTACTTGTTCAACCTCTCTCATGGTACTCTCTATCTTCTCTTGTGTCAAGTTTTGCAACCCCTCTCTTGTGCCTTCTCATGGTTTTGTGATCACATAAGGTGACAACTACATGACACTACTATAGTCCTGATGTGGGGAACTTTTTAATTATTTGATTTTCTTCTGAATTTGTCTCATATAGCACATTATCTTACCAGTCTCCGTGGCTAAGAGCTTGAGAACGCGATTCGTGAGCCCGCTTACCTGCGTTCGAAACACCAGTTTGGCAGCAGACAGCGTCGCGCTGAGTCTTAACGTGTTGGTATGGGAGCCGGTTGTTCAGAAAGCAATGACAAACTATTGAATTTAAGCTTGCCAAGACAACAACAGCAGTACAATGCTGGTGTTGACAGCGATGCCCTGTAAATATGATCAATCAATCAATCATGTGCCATGCCGGAAAGTGTGGGCGGTCATGACTCGCCATTTCACTCGATCGCCAGCGTCGTGGATCAGCTCAGTGTTCCTGTCTCATCCATGCCATGTGGCCAAGCCATCCAGGTATTTTCCTCTCGGTCTTCCTCTTGGTCTGTTCCCTTCAATCTTGCCAGTTGTCACTAAGTTCTCCAATCCATTTCTTCTTATGACATGTCCACAAAATTTTGACTGTCTACGTCTAATTTCTCTAATCAATTTACGATTATACGCCAAAAATAAAAGCGCATGATCTTAGTCCACATAGACATCCATTTTGAATGGTCGGCATTCTATGATTATATCACATCAGAATATCCGTTAGCTGCGTTCTAATCGTTGTCTTCAGAGTTTATGGCATACGAATGCAGTAGCATGTACATGATGCAATATTCTATGACTCGTTTTCTAATCTTCCAACAAAACAATGAATATATAAAACACCAACTTACAAAATCTTGTCCAGTGCCTCTTGTCCAAACTGTGATAGAATCATATCCTTCACGACGAAGTGAATGACGCCATACTGAAATTTGCAAAAATACATCATTCTGTTAATGTTGAACATGAGAACAGCAAACAAATATAGGGTGTGCTTTTAATGACTGTGTTGTGTTTTAAATTATTGCCGTTCCAAGTGTTGTATTAACCCTCTGTGGAGTTCATGCAACATAAAAACTTGGAACGGCAATATTTTCAAATTCCCCACAGTCATTAAAAATACACCCCGTCTAATGGGCAATAAGAAAGATGTTGATAGCTATGGGCATCACCAGTACCACATTGTGTGTTTCCAGGAGAGAGTGTCACAACCCTGTGTGCACCTCAGAGATCAATGCGCTGGTCTTCGTCATGCCTTTGTCCCAGGTTGGCGTTTTCTGGGCAGATTCCATTCAAGGTAACTCTATTTACTCATGGCTGTTTTATTCTTTATCCATTCAAAGTATCTGGTTCTATTTACTCATGGCTGTTTTATTCCTTATCCATTCAAAGTATCGGACTCTATTTACTCATGTCTGTTTTATTCCTTATCCATTCATGGTATCGGGCTCTATTTACTCACGGCTGTTTTATTCCTTATCCATTCAAGGTATCTGGTTCTATTTACTCACGGCTGTTTTATTCCCTATCCATTCAAGGTATCGGACTCTATTTACTCATGTCTGTTTTATTCCCTATCCATTCAAGGTATCGGTCTCTATTTACTCATGTCTGTTTTTTTCCCTATCCATTCAAGGTATCGGGCTCTATTTACTCATGCCTGTTTTAATCCTTATCCATTCAGGGTATCGGGCTCTATTTACTCATGTCTGTTTTATTCCTTATCCATTCAGGGTATGGGACTCTATTTACTCATGGCTGTTTTATTCCTTATCCATTCAGGGTATCGGGCTCTATTTACTCATGTCTGTTTTATTCCTTATCCATTCAGGGTATCGGACTCTATTTACTCATGGCTGTTTTATTCCTTATCCATTCAGGGTATCGGACTCTTTTTACTCATGGCTGTTTTATTCCTTATCCATTCAGAGTATCGGACTCTATTTACTCATGCCTGTTTTAATCCTTATCCATTCAGGGTATCGGTCTCTATTTACTCATGGCTGTTTTATTCCTTATCCATTCACGGTATCGGACTCTATTTACTCATGTCTGTTTTATTCCCTATCCATTCAAGGTATCGGTCTCTATTTACTCATGTCTGTTTTTTTCCCTATCCATTCAGGGTATCGGGCTCTATTTACTCATGTCTGTTTTATTCCTTATCCATTCGCGGTATCGGGCTCTATTTACTCATTGCTGTTTTATCCCTTGTCAGTTTTTCCAGGTCAGTAGCCTTCCAACCCTCTGCTGATTATTTGTCATGGGTTGATTAATGTCTTAAGCTACTTCGCGTATGTATCATAGGCTGATATATCGCCGAAATGTTGTCATTGCATTATACTACAACATGTCTGTTACCATATTAACAACTTGTAAGCCATAAATGTGACGCATCCCTACATCCCATTTTAAGCTTGTTTGGTCAAAATCTACTGTTTGTTTTGCACAGAATCTGTTAAAGCCGTGCCATCTTCAGAGACTTCCGGTCCCAAGCATGGCAGTAAAACGGTTAAGGCCTCTGGGTGTTTATGCTCGTGGCTATCGTTGCATTCACATTTTCTACATGTTGGACTGGTAGTTTACGGTTCCGACGCCCTGCTACTGAGTTGAGTGCGTGGCGCGGCGCTGTGAGCTGTGAATTTCGTATGAAATGCTTTTAAATCTGCCCGAGGTTGGGGAGCATGATCTGCATGTTCAGAGCAACTGCGGATGGCTATGTCGCAGAATTGACCGGTTTTTGTGCCTTATGCATAAATGTGTGGCTGCTGGTCCTCTGGTTGACTGCCTCTTCTTTTGATGATAAACCGTGCTTTCGTGGAGGACTGTTGTTTTGGCATTCTGGAGACGGCATTATGTACAGTGAAATGTTTTTTACATCTGTCCGAGATGTTGTGGTGTGGCCTGCATGCTCAAAACAGCGTAGCTGTCTAGATAACATCTAAAAAAGGAACAAGAACATCCAGAAATAGCTGAATATATGGCGGTTGGTGTGTCGCAGAAGCGACCGGTTTTCTTGCCTTATGCAGAAATGTGTGGCTGCTGGTTTTGCTAGTGACTGCCGTTTCCATCGATGATGAACTGTGGTTTCGAGGAGGACTTTTGTGTTGGCATTCTGGCGACGGCATTATGTACAGTGAGGTGTTTCTTTGCATCTGTTCGGGGTTGTTTTGTTGTGTGATCTACATTTCGGAGAAAAATTGGCGGGGTGGCTAGAAAATATCTAGAAACGGAACGGCAATATCTGGAAACGTAACGTCAAGATTTTGTTCAGTTAAATACCATTTGATTTTATCATGCATAATATAAACTCATGTTCATTACTGTAGTTTGAGTGAGTGAGTCAATGAGTGTGAATGAGAGACAGAACGAGTGAGCGTGAGAGTGAATGAGTGAGCGGGAGAGTGAATGAGTGAGCGGGAGAGTGAATGAGTGAACGGGAAAGTGAATGAGTGAGCGGGAGAGTGAATGAGTGAGCGTGAGAGTGAATGAGCGGGAGAGTGAATGCGTGAGAGTGAATGAATGAGCGGAAGAGTGAATGTGTGAGCGTGAGAGTGAATGTGTGTTGTGTGTGTGTGTGTGTGTGTGTGTGTGTGAGAGAGAGAGAGAGAGAGAGAGAGAGAGAGAGAGAGAGAGAGAGAGAGAGAGAGAGAGAGAGAGAGAGAGAGAGAGAGAGAGCATCACTATTTTTACGTCACATACATTTTATGTACACATTTTTCTCCATGTTTAACATTTTTATGAGACTGCTCATGACAAGTGTCAGTGTATGTGTGTGAGTAAAGTGTGGGAGTTTGTTCATACTAGTTTCAATACTAACGTGAGACATTTTGTATGTGTCTAGATGCGAGGAAGTGTGAGTGTATGTGGAGGATGTGTGTGAGTGTGGGGATATGTGTGGGAGGGGGGGGGTGTGGGTGGGGGTATGCATTTGGATGGGTTGGGGTGTGTGGGTTTTGGTGAGTAGTGGTATTTGTGGGTGTTGGTGGGATGTGTGGATGGATGTATGGGGGTGAAAGTAGGGGTGTTGGAATGGGTGTGGGGGAAGTGTGTATGGGTGGAGGATATGTGTATGGGACGGATGCAGGGGATGTGTGTTTATGTGGGTGGAGATGTGTGGATGGTTTGAGGAAGTATGTGTGGGAGGCGGGGTTGTGTGGGTAGAGGATTGTGTTGGGTGGATTTGGGATGGAAGGACGGGTGGGGAGAAGTGTATGGTGTGTGGGTTTGAGATATGTGTGCGGTGTGTTGGTGGGGGATGTGTGAATGATGTGTGGGTGGAGGGTATGTTTGTGGTGGTATGGGTGGAGGATAGTGTGGTGTGGGGGATGTGTGTGATGGGTGTGGGGAATGTGCGTATGGGTGGGGTATATGTGTGGGTGAGCAGGGGATTGTGGTGGTTGGGGGGAGTATGTGGGGGAGTATGGGTGGGAGATGTGTGTGTGTGGGTGGGGGTGTGTGAGTGGTTTAGGGATGTGTAGGTGGGTGAGAGAGTTGTATGTGTCGGGGTGGGATGTGTGAGTGGGTGGAGGATGTGTGTGGGGGTAGGGGTATTGTGATCGAGAGATGTTTGGTTGGGAGTGGGTGGGTGGGGGTGTGTGGGTGCGTAGTGGAGGATGTATGCGTGAGTGATTGTGTGTTGGTGGACGGGTAGGGAATGCGTGTGTGGGTGGGGAGAGGTGTGTGGTGTGTTGGTTGGTGATATTGTGTGGGTGAGGTATGTGTGTGTGGGTGGGGGATTTTTGTGGTGTGTGAGTGGGGGTATGTGGGGTGGATGGGTAAGGGTATCTGTGTGGGTGTTGGTGGGAATATTGTGTGGTATCTGGGTGGGGGATATGTGTGTGGTGTGTAAGTGGGGATGTGTTGGTGAGGGATATGTGTGTGTGTGGTGCGTGGGTTGGGAATAGTGCGTGGTAGGGGGTGTATGTGATGTGCGGGTGGGGGATTGTGTGGTGGGGGATTAGGTTAAGGCATGTGTGGGTGGAAGTTGCATGTGTGGGTGGTGGGGTGTGTGTGAGTGGATTGGGGATGTATGGGTGGTTAGGGAGATGTGTGTGTGGGGGGGGGGGGGGTGTAGGGACATGTCAGTTGGTGGGGATGTGTGTGTATGGTTTGGGGATGTGTGAGTGGATGTGCGATGTGTGGGTTGGTGGGGGATTGTGTGTGTGGGTGGGGAATATGTTGTCGATGGAGATGTGGCTGGGGGATGGGTGGTTTGAGGTGTGGGTGGGGAGAGGATGTGTGGGGTAGGATGTGGATGGGCGTGGGATGTGTGGGTTGGTGGGGGAATGTTTGTGGGTGGCGAGTGTGTTTTGGTTGGGGGATCAAGCGAGGGCAGTGTGTGTGGGTGGGAGATGTGCGGGAGGGGGATGGGTCGGTTGGTGGGGTATGTATGTGTCCCTTGGTGTGCGTGTGTGTCGGTAGGTGGGGGTGTGTATGTGTCTCTTGGTGCGCGTGTGTGTGGATAGGTGGGGGTGTTGTGTGGGTGGGGTGATGTATGGATAGGTGGGAGATGGGCTTCATAACATTGTAATTAGCCTTGTTTATGTTTACAACATTCATTTCACAATGTTTATTTTTCTTCCTATGTAAATGTATAATGCTCTTGATGAACGAAAGACGAGTGATTGGAAGGGCCGAATGTAAGACGGGCCTGCGCGCCCAATTTGTGACCCTAATAAAGTTGATTTGATGTGATTTGATTTGTTCGTGAACATCTGTTTGGGAAAGTGACTGTCAATTCCATCAGGGGTGAACTGTTTTCTTCGTAGAGGAGTAGAGGAACAAATTATAGTGATATTCACTGGCATGGGAACGGAGCATAATGAGGACGACCCTTTGTTGTGATGTTGGAACAGCGACTAACGACTAACGACATTCTGGATTCCCTACATCTGCGCATTATGTTTCCAGCATTCCCTCAAAGCAATAGGCTGAGGTATGTTAACAATAAAATACCTAAAATCCGAATAGAATCAGACTCAATCTAGGCCTAATCTCAGCCAGTCTGCGTGTGCTGTGCTGAATCAAGACCTTCTTCTTATAGTCCATGCCGTGCGGCGTTGGTCATCGTGTATTTTCCCCGCCTTCTGTCTCGTCTACTGCAATTCATTTCTGATGCAGTTATTCCTCCACGCCTTGAGGTCAGACTGTCCAGTATCTTCTCTGAATCATGACCTGGTTAAAGCTACTATTACTTTCCGAAGATATGAAGTATCACTCTTGCATCCACAACTGGTTTCTCAGGTTGGAGAGGTGGTGGAGAAGCCTTCAATACAATCCTAGTGGAGATCGTTCCGTTGTACGAGTCGGGGAAAAAGGTCCCAATACCAAACTCGCTCTGATATATGCAAACTCTTTCAGGAGTTAGACAACCTGAACGTCAAGTCCTCAGACTTAAGAGTTAACACTCAGTCTAGCGCGGGAGTCACAACCAAACAACCAACCAACCACTCTTAGACATCTTTTTTAAAACTATCGTGGTATCTGTTCAAGCAATCTTAGATATTTATACAAGGTTTAGACAAATCTTTTAAAATTATCATGATATCTATACACGCAATTGTAACAGAATAGGTTGGGTACGGAGGGGCGACATACCAAAGTCGTACTGTCCTGGCGATGGGTCAAAGAAGGAGAGATGAATTTACAGGTGGCAAGTGAGGCCACGCAGCTAAGGACATTCGTTTGGACTCCCAAGGTGACAGAAGACACCCATAGGAAAATCCCCTTTCTCCCACGAGAATGCACTAAAAAGAAATATTATTTTTGAGTAGAAGTCATTACTAGCAATCTTAGAGATCCATACAAACAATCTTAGACAACTATTTTAAAACTATCGTGATATCTATACTATCATAGAACACCCATCACTCAGTAACTCACCATTGTTAATATAGTTTCAGCGTTGTCCTATAGATCCATGCGTCAAAACATGAATAAATATCCAGTGTGTAAGAATCACTGTAATGCTTTCACCTATATTACCTGTTCTTATATAACACTGCGCATGAAATAACATTGCTAAATTGAATCACATTAATTGTACACTATACACAAAAATGGTTGCCGGGGTGGCACAGTGACTAGTTTTCTTGCCTGCTGGAACGATAACCATGGGTTCGAATTCGCGTCAATGGGGATTTTAAAAATTGACATTAGCTCACAGGTCATCCCAGCCTAAAATTGGTACCAGGAAATGTCTTGGAAAGTAAAGGCGGTCGGCGTTATATTAACCACATTACCCCTTCGGTGACGATTGGTCTATTCATAAATGAGGCTAGCTCTGTGTACCCAATAGTTCTCAAGGAGTGTAGAAAGGGCCTTTTACTACTGTACGTATATGTGCTAAAGTTAGTTGCATATTCTTTACGGACGTAGCAGTCAACCCCAGAATTGTTTGGCTGTTCGTGATTCCTCGGCAAGTTTACGTTCAGTAATTTGCCATTGATTTCTGAACGACCGGCACCCATACCATTTCATTTTTTTAAAAAAAACAACGCAACAGGGATTCGAACGCGGTATGTGGAATTGCGAAGCGCGTCCGTAACTCCTTCGCCACGGAGCCGTATATGTGTACATATTACATAAATAACACAGTTTTAATCAAGGTTACACGCGTATTTTTGTTACATTATTTCTTCTTCTTCTTCTTCTTCTTCTTCTTCTTCTTCTTCTTCTTCTTCTTCTTCTTCTTCTTCTTCTTCTTCTTCTTCTTCTTTTTCTTCTTCTTCTCATCTTCCCTCCTCCTTCTTCCTCTTCTACCTTTCAAATCCCAAAGGAGCATGGTATACCCCCATACCCCCCCCCCCCCACTCCCCCCTCACAACTCATGCCAAACCCTTTGTAGATTTGTTCATGATTCGCTGCATTTTGCAGCTAACCTTTTCTACCGATTTAGGCAGCCAGCCTCACGCCGACCCGCCTTTGTGGCATCTTACGACATGCATTGTTGGTTACAGTGTTCGTTTCTTCCCTGACACGCCCCGGTAACACACTGTCGGATTTTGATTTATTAGTCATCATAACCTCAGAAGTCATAGTAGCGTAATTGTTTGTTCGCCATTTGGTCTGGGACTCAATTGCCAGTAGTTGTATTTCTGGTTCGATCAATACAACTCTCGCGTTGACCCAGTCTTCGAAAATAGGTACCGTATCAATTTCATAATTTTCTGTCAAGGAAAATATTCGTGGAAGGAACTTAGCTTTCCTATCATATTATGCAGTGACCTAGTATGGATGATGGCCAAACTATCTTCATCATGTTGCAGGTTCTGTACAGAATTTCATTCTCATCACGGCGAGCCGAAATCTTTCACGATCGTTTGCAAGTTCTATTAACAAAAGGCTTCGAATCCTGGACTCAGGATTAATCCTGAATTCATTAGTAAACAGGCGAAAAAAGTCCCTAGAAGCCTTGGAGATGTGGTTTTATAGAATAATGCTGAAAATTAATTGGACAGCCACAATGAGCAATCAGGACGTGTTAAGGGAGACTGAGTCGCAAAGGCAACTTATCAAAAACATCAGAAAGAGGCAGTTGTCCTTATTTGGCCACATTATGAGAAGACAAAAACTGGAACATGTGACAACCAGAAAAATTTGTGGAAAGAGAAATAGAGGAAGACCACTTGAAAAGATTTTTGACATTCGTGTGTTATGGCACGGAAGGGAGTCAACACACGAATTGATCCATGTCGTCGGAGATCGTAATTTGTGGAGAGGCATGATCGCCCACGCCAACCGGCAAGGTATTGGATACCCAAGATGTTTGCAATGTTCTATGTCCATGTTCATGTTGGTCGACTCCTTCCAGGAATCATGTCTTCCATCATTGTTCTTTCCCAGCAAATGTCTCGTTTAATAAAGTCGATGTGCTTCAGTTTCCGAGACATAATCCTGAAGAACCTTTGTATAATATTTCAGCACAAAATCCCAATTTTTTTTCATTGGTGATTGCGAAATGTTCTAAGACTCAGATCCTTTTGTTTCTATATGAAAGATACATATTCTAAAAATTGTACTTAAACTTTGTTTGCTGTTGTGTGCCCATAGTTCCTAATAATGTTGCATCTCTGTATTGCTAGGGCCATCATGTCTCGACATCTTTTGCACAAGGGCGATCACTATTGAGTATGGAGCAACGTATTCAAAGTTTGTGAAATGTTCAGTCTCTTCATTTGATTCTATAATTCCATTCTACCATTACTGCTACCCTGTTCAATCTCAGAAGAGAAGTTATTTTAGGATCCATCGCCTGGCTCTGATTAATTATCATCTGGCAATCATATACAATTCGGATATTAATTTGAAGGTGATTGATGTCCGAAGAATGTAATTGATACTATCGGTCTAGAAATTATCCTACTAGTTAGTTGAATATGTGCGTCTTTTACTCATCAATAGCGCATACTAGCACACGGTTTACTTATAACCATACAAACGGTATCATAACTAAGCAGGCAGTTTCACGGTGGCTTTGCGACTAGTGTACTCAACAGACGGCCATTAGTCATGATTTTAAATCCACATCATCCACTTCTTCTTCTTCTTCTTCTTCTTCTTCTTCTTCTTCTTCTTCTTCTTCTTCTTCTTCTTCTTCTTCTTCCTCTTCTTCTTCTTCTTCTTCTTCTTCTTCTTCTTCATCTTCTTCTTCTTCTTCTTCTTCTTCTTCTTCTTCTTCTTCTTCTTCTTCTTCTTCTTCTCTTCTTCTTCTTCTTCTTCTTCTTCTGTGTCTCGTGTTGTTGGTTTGACGGGACCGCTGTCTGTTCCGCTTTTCACACGGGATAGTGATGAGCATTTTGTGTGATATTCTCTGGCACAGCCCCGCGGCACTATGGGGTGATCCTTTGCCGTAAAGTTGAAACGGCGACTAGCGACTAAACTTCTGCGTCTCCTCCTCCGCCTTCTCAAGATAAATTCTTTGATTATAACAAGTGTTTACCGAGTCTCTCATGCCTTGTTCTGAGATGAAGAATTATTATCTGTCCTTGTCAGTCAGTGAGATAATCAAGTCGCCTACATTATGAAAAGGAGCTGAGGTGAGTCAAGAACCGCCATCACAGTACTCAGTGAGATACTGAAGTCCCTTACATTATTTTTTAAAAAAAAGTTGAGTCAAGAACCGACATCACAGTTCTCGGGACATTCCCACACGTGCTTTGTCCTCATCTTCAACAGCCAGGGAAGAGTCCCCATATTAATGGTACCAGTAACAGTCTGATTATATGTCCGTCTGGCCTTTCCTGAGAGTTTTGAGTGTCGGCCAGATCCTCAAGTCACTCCCTGCAGCACCATTCTATCTATGAAAAATAAAAGCTACCCGGAATGTCAGAAAATCACACATTCGAACCACTGAAATCTCCTTCGAGGTGAGATTTTTGTAGCCTCGTGTATCCGAGGTCCCTCCAGTCTCATATAATGTACATCATCAAATCTTCTGGCAGGTAACGTGCCCATAGAATGCCTTTATGGGTAATGACAATCCTATACCAGATATTGCCGTTTGGGGAGAGGGGAGAGGTGAAGTACTAAGTCTTCACATATTCAAGGCCACGATACATTAAGTCCAGTGGCCAGTTCTCTTCCTCGTAGCCTTTCTTCCCCAGACAATTCCCAAACAATTCCCAGACAATTCCCAGACAATTACGAAAACTGTCTGTTACCAACTTTGATTACATTGAGTCGACCCCAGAGGCGAACTGGTCGGAAAAAAAAATTATTATGCGTCGCTGGGAATTGAACCCAGACCTCTCATATAGACAACTGCACTAACTGATTCAGTGCCAAACAAAGAGTAGGTCTGGACCAAATATGGTGCATAATCCAGTGAACGAGTATTATAATGTAACTGTGCATTCACTGAGCTTTAAAATGTGGAAGATACCACGAAACAAAACAAATAATACGGTGACCCTAGTATGGCGATATATCGTCCCTCTGTCCAAATTGAAGGTCACATGTAGCGATATATTATCCTTCGTCATTGAATCAGTTAACCACTGTGCAGCCGCGTTCCTCGAGTGCCATAAGTAAAGTACAGGATCCTTTCACACGCCATAAAGCGCAAGATTCGTATTTTTAATAGACCAATCGACACTCACCGGACTCCCTGGCCTAGGTGTTAGCGACTTTCTCCGTAATCCCGTATACTCACGGGAATAACGTGATTTGCGCGAGAATTGGTGGCGGTTCTAGCCGCGTCGGTAACTTACGGGGTATGTGGGCCTATCGCTCAGAAAGCAATGACATACTACTGAGCGAAATCTTGCCAAGAAATCAGCAATCAGCTAAAAGGTGCTGATGTTGACAGCGATGTCCTGTAAAGGATATGCGAACAACGACCCAAAAAAAAAAAAATCGACACTCGGTGGATGATACAGCATCGCGTTAGACGCTTTTACTTCTCAAGACATTATTTCCTAATACCCATTTTAGGCTATACTGGGTCAATAATAAAAAAATATAAATCCGCCCCGATGAGAATTAAACCTCTGACCACCGTGCCAACAGGAAAGTGTTTAGCCACCACAATACCGATCTTCCTATATTGTTGAAAGCTCAAGAAAATATCAGCCTTTAACGATAATATAAATGTGATCCTGGAATATAAACGCAGCCCTTTGCTCTTTTTAAAGCAATGTAACACTACACATGTTATTTAATAACTATAAAGTAAATTTAGTTTTACCAGATTTGGCGAAATCCTGGTGTGAAGAAAGACAATTCACACTTCATTTTAAGCATCTGTGTGAACATTCTATATATTTTCTTATTATTTATCTAGCGGATTAGCAAAATTTTGTAAAGAAAACGGCAATCAATGTTATAATTTCAATATAAATAAACAAACAAACAAATCGAGGATTATACCGAAGATTACAAACTAATTTCCCGTTTAGTACGATATTTTTGATTCCACATACTATTTGCCATTAACCAGACACAGAACTATAGCCGTGCATACGGACGAAAGTCTAAACAGCTATTGCCAAATATGCTGTCGATTTAGACTAGAAACTGGTGATTTAATGCCGACAACATGTTCCACTTTTCTGAGAAATATTCACACTTGGCCACCAAATTATGACGTGGGAATTTATTTCAGTTTGAAAACATAGCCGTTGACCGTCAGGTGTTGAGATACTGTAAGAAAAATGATATCGTTGGCTGCACGCGCGCAAGAAATCTGGAACAAATCTTGCTCACAAACACTGTCCCGGTCTCTCACTCACGTTTGCGTAAATCAGCTTCATGACAGGTCAATGGATGTCTCCAGAGATTTGTGGCGCAGCCTGATGTTCCTATAAGATTAGCGGTAGCGTAGTGGCTAGCGCTCTTGCCTGTCGGCTAAACGGACATGTATTCGAATCCTCATCCAGGTGGATTTTTGCTTACATTGACCTAATTTGCCAGGTTGACTCAGTAAAAATTGGTCACAAGAAATGCCACAGGAAGTATAAGCAGTATTCGCAATTTTAATAACGATGACACAAACAATAGATTGCACGATTTATTGCCTGGCATATTTCGCTGCATCTCGTCAGGTAAATACTGCAGAACTCACACAACATAAAGTAAAGTAACTAGCTAAATCCTTCAAGCTGAAATATACACATATTCGCACAGTAATTTCAGTTGTCTACCACGGTAATTTTAAACCGACCTTATTATCTACCGGCCTAAACAACTATGGGACACGCACCATATACTCAATACACCGCAACGTCTGGAAAGGGACACTTCACACAGTTATCCGTGCTTGTAAAATAGATAAGGAAACAAAATGCAACAATGTCTGACTCCCTGTTCTATATCAAACCAATAAGTTGCATCATCACACATTCTCTATCTCAGTATTGTAACAATTTTTTTTAATTTCAACTAAGATTTCTAATTGTAATTAAAGTTCGGGCAAAATAATCCGGTATTTCCTAGCCCATTAGTTAATATAATCTTGTAATTTCTAATTCCCCCTTTATCCCTCACTGTTGCATAAGACCTCAACCAACTCACTTCAAGCCACCATATTTTGTGCTACCCCATATAGCTCCGCCCATGTCCTTCCCTTAATATTCACTTCTGTCTCTAATTATCTTGTCCGCGCGTTTATGTCTTCCCCTGTTTCGTGTTACGTGGAGATTCCAGTCACAGGCAATGTTAGTTAAAACTAGTCTCTGTTTTTTTTTTTTTTTTTTTCAGTTTATGTCCTAATTTGCTCATCTCTTAATTTACTGGGTTTTTTTTTTTTATCACCATGAGCTCCATGTTGGTGATTCTGTCATACTATTTAGTCTTTGCGTGCTATGTTTAAAACAAAGATATGGGAAACAGGTCATATCCAAAGGAGGTCATCGTTACCAAGTGCCGTGCCAGCTGGCGTAGGCGTTCATGGCTCTCCACAGATCTCGGTCTTTGGTTTTCTGGATCAACTCTGCTGCTGATATTCCTCCATGTCACCGTCTCAATCCACCCAGTATAATTTCTGTTGGTCTGCCTCTGCCTCTCTTCCCCTCCATCTTTCCAGTCGTCACGATGTTGTCCAATGCCTCTCTTCTTATCACATGTCCAAGAAAAGTTGTTTGTCTCTTTCTTATTGTTGTATATAATGTTCTAGTTTCACTAGCCTCTTAAAGGCAATCGTCGTTAGTTACTCACTCTAGCAGTCCATTGAATTTGCAACATTTGTCTTAGAAACCACATCTCTGTTGCTTTCAAGCTCTTCCCTATTTGTTCATTTACTTTCCAAGATTCACTGCCATTCACTCCAAGGGAGTGGATAAGATAAATATGTACCCCAATATCACAAAAGGGTGACATGCACTGGCACCAGTTAAAGAATGATTGTAAATTATTACTAATCCTTGGAGTCGCTCACCATATTTCTACCCCATACAGTAATATTCATTTAATGTTAGAACTGACTATTTAAGTTTGGTTCTAAATTAGTTTGTTTTTTACTTCCACAAATGTCCTAGTGCTATTCAAATGTCTCTTTTGTATTTTTTTTAATTTTTATTTTACGAGCCTTATCTGTTCCCCATGTTTGTCCATAAAAGTTCGTAATTTTTGTACTAATAAATTTTTTTTTTTTTATTCTCTTGTTTGAATTACCCCCGTACAGTTCACCACAGACACATGCTTCGTTCACTTAACACAGCACAGATGTATAATGTTTGCAATCATGAAATAAGCACGAGTTGAAGCCATGCAAGCCATGCCATGTTAAAAATAGATGTCTTTGTACGGGTTTACCCACAGATAACCAAACCACACAGACAGCTAAAACGGTGATAGCAATAGCACTTTTAACACTTTGACATTACAAATCCATTCCTTGAGTATGATAACCTAGTTGTGTGAGTAAGCTTTAGTGCAGTTATTAACTCATTGGTATACTCTATTTGTCGACGTCTGCGGCTTCAGCGTTGTGAACACAGTTTCACAATCTCGACATAGCGGGTTTGAAGTCAGCTGGGCACGATTTGGGAGCAGACCGCTTTGCGTTGATTTTTGCAATGGTATTAGTGTCGGCCGCTCAGAAAGCAATGGCAAACTACTGAACGTAGAATTCTTTAGAAAATCACAAAACGCCTGTAAATACTGGGGTTGACTGCGACGCCCTGTGAGAGTACATGCAGCTAACTGTAAATAGAATCTACTTGATTGATTGATTGATTTAAGAACCGACATCACAGCATTCGGGACATTCCCATAAGCGCTCCGTCCCCATCCTCAGGAGCCAGCTACTTAAGCTAATCTAAGTTTTTAAGAATCTACTTAAGCTAATCTAAGTGTGTGTGCTTTTGGATGGGAGTTAGACGTAGGTCTTCGGCACACTTTGAATAGTTACCGGCTCAAAAGGCTACATCCATAAAACAATCAATATAAACCATAGAATACAGCCTGTGGGGCTATTATCAGATGTAAAATCAGTATTTGAGACGCTCCAGTCTGGTAAATTGCGAGTACTACGAAGACTACTATATGAAATAGGCAGCAAGCGTACGATCACCATACAGTGAATACCATCTCACTGTGGAATACCAGGAGTCGAGAG
The DNA here is from genome assembly GCA_014155875.1 of Cepaea nemoralis. Lineage (NCBI taxonomy): Eukaryota > Metazoa > Mollusca > Gastropoda > Stylommatophora > Helicidae > Cepaea > Cepaea nemoralis. The sequence continues at coordinate 622,390 of JACEFZ010022122.1, read as the reverse complement.
AGCTGATCGGCAGCTAAGGAATGAGCAATCAATAGAAAAACAACATGATCTGCCTTTTACGTACCATCATATATTGATTCAAGTCAATCAGAAGATAAAGCATTAAGAAATTAAGAAAAAAGGAAATAGATAGGTACGGTGTGGGGAGGTAGTTATGTGTGTTTTGTTGTGCGTAGGGGTTTGTATGTGTTGGTGTTCATGTGAAAGCGTGTATTCATGTATGTCTTGGTGTGTAGGCATAATTGCATGTACACGTGTATGTATAAGGAACATAACGTACATATGTCACATAACATGCTATTCAATATTGTGTCTGCTCATCTTCTATAGTATGTTTACTGCCACCTGAATTATGTACAATATGATAGCTTTCTTACTACATATTTTATGCTGATTTATATGCAGACTTGGTTTTAGTTAGCATTACTTTGCATTGGCATTAAGATACTTTCTTTTCTTTCTTTTTTTTGAGGGGGGGGGGGGCGCTCGCTCGCTTTGAACTCAAGCGTAGTCCATACACACTACTTCTAGTAGCACTGGACTGAATTTTGCAAGTGGATTAGGTTTCCAAATTAAAAGTGTCCCTCGCCATGAGGCGAACCCATTCCGACTTCAGAGGTACTTGTAATTTACGTCCCCAAGTCAGGGATATGAAGTCAACATTTTAGTCCAACTGGCCGGTTTAGGAGTTGAACTCCCTACCACAGCATCATCACACCGGATGTTTACGAACGGGCGCAATTATCCATTCGGCCTTGTTGACATACTTTAGATAACGTTCGTAAATAAATTGACTACGTATTGGTTTCAAAGAGATTCAGAAGCAAACACTAGACCAGGAACAGCTGCCTTGGTAATCATGCTCTATTTATGGATGTCGTGGGTATAAAGAATGAATGTCGTAGTAGTTATTTGTTCTTCTTTACCACTTCAGTGTCGTCCCTGGAGTGAGGGGAATCAACACCCACATTTATTTTAATTCAATATCTCTATCCTGGAGATATCCAGCAGACTCCGTCCACAACACTCCCTCAATCTGAAGACACCTTCTTCTCACTCTTACTCACTCCTGGATCATGCCCCCTCTCATTCTTCCCCAACATAACATACTTGACAACTCTAGCTTCAACAAATAAAAACAAGAAATTTATTAAAGCAAAAAGTATATGTAGGAGAAGTGTGTGTGTGTGTATAAGGTGTAGAATGTGTGACGTGTACTCTAAAGTGTCTATAGACTCAGATCAGTGTTCAGGAGTATAGTCATTCTCATCACTGTGCTGAGAACACACTAGCACCATGTATTCCAGACAAGCAACCTCACCAAGGTGATGCTCCTCCGGTCCCGTGAAGACTTCCTCCGTTGTCTCTTGAACCACTAGGATGCTTGGACACCCATGACAAACACTGTCTAATGAGAGTCTTTAATCTGCTTCACACTATGAATTTCCTCTGCTACTTAACTGATTGTTAATCAGAAAAATTTTAACCCTATTGTCACTGTTACTGGGGAAATCTTAATGGATCTAGTGTCACTGGTTTTAAAGATTCCCCATATTAACACCACACTCTGAATGTTCTAGGTATCAGTATAAATTTTGTATGAATGTTCCTGGTATCAGTAGTGTATATCTACAATGTTCTGACTGTTCAGTGATACAACTATCACTTGCTAAACATAAATCTCATCAGCATGTCCTGCTCAGCAGAAGCTAGGTTCCCGCAAACCAACTTGGGTATAAGCCCAATGTAGCGGCCTCTCAGCAACTTCTGTCTTCAAATTCTGAGCCAGCATCTTCTAAAATGTGTTAGCTTCACTGTTGAAAATCATAGCACACATACGTGGACCTGTAAATGGAACCTGTAGAATAGAGAATACTATGGTTAGGGCAACTCAATCCTGGCCGGAATTAGGTGAGTGTAGGCCAATAGCAGCACTCAGATCTATAACAGAGATCCGATCTCTGTCATACGGCCAAATAACTCATCATATGATCTGAGACATGGCAACACCAGGAAAGAATAAAGGAACGGGTAGAAACCCAGAGGATGCCCTACTGGAAGATCCTACCATTTCACATTCCTCTCCTCCCTCTCAACCATCCTTAATCTCTGTAATTATTACTCCACTACATTGTCCTCAACTCCCTGAGTAAAATGATATATCACACAAGCTAGTTGAGCCACACAATAGAATACTAGTGCCGACGCTCCTATGATACTTTCTAGCACCGCACTTATAGAACATTCTATCACTAATCATAATACATTATATCACCACACCTATAATACATTATATCACCGCACCTATAATACATTATATCACCGCACAGTACTGTACTCTATTCCTAATCATACTCTAAGTTAGATATGATTAATAGCCTACCATATGCCTATTCCGGTTGCTAATCGAAACTAGGCAATCACAGACTGGATCTATGTCCGCCGATAACTATCAAAAATTTGACACCCTAGTTTCTTTCATTGAGCACAACTCGGAAAACTGTACCGATCTTTCCCACTTCAGAAATCTTGATCGACTAACTCCACTTGTTTACCGCAACGCTTTTTATATGGGCTGGAGTGACGTCACCAAAAAGTCTAGACGCTGATCCGTCCAGAATCTGGTTTCCTCCTCCTGTTCTAGACTAATTGGAGTCAATCCGCCGTTAAATTTGCTTTCATTTGGGGAATTCTTTGTCTCATACAACAATAGACATGTCTGTCTGTAAACCAGAGAATCTCCCACATCACAGAATTCATCCCGCTTGTATTCAGACATTTCGTCTCCACTTCAAAGGCTACTACCGCTGTGGCAGACGTTTGGCGTTGTTATTCGTTTCTCGAACAACCCACATCATAACAAAATCGCCGACTGTGTAGACATTTTGATGCGACGTATTTTGTTTCTCAGTTAGAAATGCCGACCGTGTGCAGACAGTTTTAACGACGTATTTTTCTCAGTCTTTACAACATCAAAGGGTTGGTTGTTTTTGCAGACTAATGTCGGGTCTTGTTTGTCATCGATCGCAACTAACAAGTTTATTTTCTGTGACAATGGACAAGATCAGATCAAAACTTAAGACGATACAGAAGACCCCACAGAGCATCATGTTAGATCTAGCATTAAGTTAGTTGCTGTCGTGTCTTCATTTAAAGTGTCGTCCCTGGAGTGGGGGGAGTCAACACCCACATTATAATTTTTTTTTCCCTTATCAATATCCTGGAGAATCCACCAGCTTCCGTCCAACACACTCCATCAGCCCGTGGACACCTTTTCCTATCACTCTCTCACTGTCGTACTATGCCCCCTCTCATACTTCCCCAACGCAACATACTCAACAACTCTTGCTTCTAAAAATTAATAAAGATTAATTTATTAAAAGAAAAGTGTAACGTATATGAGACGTGTCTGTGAAGAAAATGTGTGTCGTGTATTCTGATGCAAATGTATAGGTCAGCCTTCAAAGTTCAGGATCAGAGTCCACTCATCATGGCAAGGATTACACGACATCACACGAGTCAGTACAATAGACCTCACCAATTGCCGCTTCTTTTCCGCCAGACTTGTTATCCTCCATGAACCTTGATAACCATGAAATCTGAGTCCCATTCGAAACTACAGTCCGGGAACACTATTAATGTTTGTTCCTAACAAAAACTGTTCCTAATAGTTTGTAGAAAACTGAGATCTCATAATTCCTGCACAGTAAAAAAAAAACAATAGAACACTGTCCCATGAACATGGCGTTTTTCCTTCTTGCGAAATGTTCTATAGATTTCCTTATTTTTTCGTTATTGTCTTAACGTTATAATGTTCTTGATATGTGGAACAACTACACTTAAATGTTATCTTTCCTCCAATGTGAACCTCAATCACTATTGGTGTGTTAAAGACTGGTATGACCTACAACTCATTCGGTACTTATCCTGTAGGATACTTCTATCATTCAGCTCCCCTGAGCAATGTTGATCATCTTCCTCTAGCATAGTCTCATTGATAAAGTTGCGGGCCAATCTTCCTGCACCAAACTTTATCCGGGATCGGATTTTTCCTTGGTTCCATGTTCTTCCTTCCAACCAGAGGGAACCTGTAAAATAAATCATACAACTGGTGATAGCCTCCCTGTCACTGATCTCTATTAGATGATCGTGGGCCATCGGACTCGCTCAGAAAATACAGTGAACCTAACTCTGTCAGGGACAGATGAACTGAACACAGAGGTTTTCATCAAGCCAAGACAAGAAGAAAAAAAAAAAAACAACAGCGTGCGGAACCTCCCCACCAGGGAGCACCCACTGGAAGATCCCAATTATTGCCCATTACTCAATTCTCAACTAGTAGAGCTTATCAACACTACACTAATCTATTTTCAACTAACAGAGCCAAGTATCACTTCCCTACTCTAGCTAGTTTTCCACTAACAGTGCTAATCATCACACTCTAGTTTTAACAAGGCTACAGCCTATATTAATTAGAACTAATATAATAGGTTCTACCTTAGGCAACACCGCAGTTAGATCAAATCACATCTACTCTTGCCATGACAGGCACGTGTAAAATTAAATTAACTCAATTCGCACACGGTAGACATATTTCCAATCAGAACCGCAGTGCCGTGGCACGTCCGCCTCAATCAACGGTTTTAGTTCAACTCCCTTCTCCAATCATGGTTTTTGGCAAATACCTAAAATTGGTCACGTGACGTGGTTGATGTCCTGCAGGTGTTATTTTGGCATATCATCCATTGTCAAGAATCTATCCTCCCTGGCTTAGTCACTGTCAGAGTTGTCATCACTTGTTTTGACATCCCCAACAAGCTAGCGAGTTACTGTATGATCCCAACAACAGTGTTCAATAACAAGCTGCCAATCTGCGTGATGTCCGGAAACTCTAAATGACAGATGGGACTGTTACATGTCCCTAGCTGGCCATTATACGTTGATCCGACCTGTTGATAAACTATCAAAGTGGTGTATTGAGTCATCTCCCTCACTTCCCCTACACATCTGCAGCTGTTAACTTTGCCCGACCTGTGATGGTTGACATCTGATTGAAACCAGGATCTGACGGGTTCTATCTGTATTCGAATGTTGATAAACTGTCAAAGCGATGCAGGGATTTATCTCACTCACCACCGAATGTTCCTAATCCGCCGACCAGATGTAAACACGTGCAGCGGCAACCCCGACTGTTTTCTCTGGATTTGTTGAAACAACCTGTGGCCTCGAACATGCCGCTAATCAGAACGCCTTTTATTCTCATCACTGGTTAAATCACGTTGGTCTATTATGTGACAGTTGCGTGTCCTTTACTGGACATCGCAATCAATCCCAGTTTGTTTTGGGCTTTTTGTGATTGACTAGGCAAGTTTATGTTCAGTAGCTTGCTAGTACTTTCTGAACGACCAACGTTCATATTATTGTTAAATTTCAACACAAGGCAGTCGGCTTCCAAATGTCGAATGCGGTATGTGGGATAGCGAATAGCGTTCACTACCCTTTCGCCACAAAGGCCTGCAAGTAGCTTTAAGACAGGGAGAAATGGGTAAAAGCTTGAATACTAGGAAGACATTCCATTGGCACCTTTCCGTCTTGACAGACGATAGTTTGCTATATTGTGCTTCAAAAAGGCTTAATAACTATGTCCCATGGTGGTGGCAAGTGTGGCTGATAAGGCCAATTCGTGCTGCAAATGTTTGTCCACAGTGGGTGCATGTGAAAACATGGTCATTTCTACCATCATGCACCATCTTACGTCTCTCGCGCTCTGTGGGAAGACATAAGCAATGGCAACATCGGATAGCGCCTAAATGTACTAGTATTATTAAAGTCAATTATATTAATTTGGGACAGGTGCAAGGGAAGCCAGATAGGCGCTGTCACGAAGTGACTAGACGCTTGTCTGCCAGCCCGGTTGTCATGGGTTCGATTCAGCATCGGGCGGATTTTGTTAATTGTCCTGAGCTCCGAGATTGACCATGACCTAAATATGCACCAGGGAATGTCCTTGGAAGTAAAGCGACCGGTGTGATATTGACCACAGCACTCATCAAGTGCCCATTGGTCCCCGACACTAGCGGATCACAGCCTTTCTGTCCCACCCCTTCGCGATACACAACTATCTTCAAAGGCCGTTCAAGGCACAATGTTGTTCTATGAAAATCCTTATATGTTTATTTTTCTATGTGTGTTGTTCTCCATGGATAACCAATGTTCTATACACAGCAAGCTCTAAATATATTTTTTTAAACATAATTATAAAAATAGCCCCGTAGCAGATACTGTCGTTGGGATGGGAAATGTTTGGTCTTCACATTTTCTAGGCTGCGATATATGAATTGGGGGGACCAGTTATCCTCCTCGTCGCTTTTCCTTCGACAATTCCGAAACATGTTTAGTACTTATTCTTACGAGGCTGGTTTGACCCAAATTAGAAGAACACAATAACCATGTCTCTGCTGGGAATTGAATCCAGACACTATAACTGTCTTGGCAGGAAAACCGTACTAACTATTATTTCTACACTGCTCATCTCTCTCTCTCTCTCTCTCTCTCTCTCTCTCTCTCTCTCTCTCTCTCTCTCTCTCTCTCTCTCTCTCTCTCTCTCTTATACTCTCTCTCTCTATAGACAGACATACATACAGACAGACAGACAGACAGACAGACAGACAGATAGTGTGTATGTATGCGTGCCCGCATGAATACACGTCAATATTCTTCTTCTTCTTCTTCTTCTTCTTCTTCTTCTTCTTCTTCTTCTTCTTCTTCTTCTTCTTCTTCTTCTTCTTCTTCTTCTTCTTTCGGGTGGCTAGTCAGGAGTATACATCGACGAATATAACTCTTAAATCCACTCTGTAATGTGCTATTGTTATAAAGGTCATATTGCTTGTATTATTAATTGTTTCCAGCTATTTAATCTTTCTCATATACTTTTCTCTCTCTTCCTCTAACATGCTACTTCGCCACTTCATTATCATTGTCTAGTATTCACATTCACACAGAACAAGTTGCATACTTTTCATGAACACTGAAGAAGAAAAAGAGTTATGTAAAATTTAATTCTCATAACACGCGTACTGCTAATGTACAAATTCATCATCATGCCGACATGAGTGAGCAGTCTCACACGATTACCAGAGACGTTTTTGTCTCGATTATACCATGTGCCCACCACATCCAGACATTTACTTCTCCGCCTTGCCCGTATTCTGTTCCCCTCAATCTTGCCATTTGTCACCAAGTTCTTCTGTGTATTTCTTTTCATAACATGCCCAAAAAAATATTGACTGTCTACGTCTAATTTCTGTAGTCAGTTTACGGTTTTCATTTGTTACTTGTAAGACTTGCTCATAATGTACAAACTACCACAACGAATTACGAATATATTTTTTTGCTATTTATTTTATCTTTTTCTTCAGCAATCAACTTTTGTTACGCACCTCTTCCAGCCGGTGTCATGAACTGGAAGGTATGCTTCTGGTCTTCACATGTCCCTCACAATTTTTCTTATATGCTTATAGGATTGTTCCTGTGTATACAAAGAAGAACACCACCAGAGTATATCTTCAATTGCTGATCCAGGTGCGCTCGGAAGGATCTGAGACTTTCAAAATGTTAAATGTGTGTTTCTGTGTGGAGAAAATACGGTCTACAAACAGCCAGCTATATTTATCACCATCAACCAAAGATAAGATGCTTTAGAAGAGCTGTGGGAGTAACCGTGAGAGATAGAATTAGGAACGAGGAGGAAATTAGAAGACAATTAGGTCTGAAACCTGTCATGCAATTCATTAAACAACAACAGGTTAAATGGTTTGGCCACCTCACAAGAAAGCCCTGGTACAATCTGTCACAAAAAGCCACATTGAAGAAAATTTCTTGATACAAATGGATACATAGCAAGGGGAAGACCACGTAAAAGATGGGGCGGTGGTGTCAAGAACAGCCTTGGGGAAATGAATACCGACTAACAAAGAGCATTAGAAAGAGCTCATAAAAGATCTTTACATCTTCAACTCATAACAACATCACTGAGATAATTGGAGAAAGAGTAGAAGCAGATCCAGCGGCCTGTCTTGTGCAGAAGTTCTCCTCTTCATAACAGCCTTTCGAAATTTCTCTTTAGTCTCCATCGCCATCATAAGCCAGATAATGATATCCTAAACAAACAACAACAAAAACTTCTTTCATGCTTTTTACAGCACGTTGCAGTCAACTCCGGCATTTATCGGCTGTTTGTATTTACTAAGCAATATTAGTTCAGTATTCAGCCATAGCTTTCTGAATGGCCGACGCCTCATACCATTTAAATCAACGCAAACTGGTCCGCTTCCCGGTACACTTCCCGGAAAATCCTCGGGAGCTGTCTTCAAGGTTATCACAGGAACAGCTGACAAAATGGCGAGTCGGCGTGCGCTACAAACGCACTGCCTCAGCCAACAGCTCGGTTCCTTGCCGTTTATGGTGCTTATTAGGAACTCTGTACTACCCGTCAGAAGGCTACACACACAGGTAGTTTGTATTTTCATGTTTTTGATGTGCGGCTCGTTATCAGCAACAGTAATTCCATGTTTATATGGCGTATCTAGTCTGCTGAACCTGTGACCTAGTTATTTTTGACTGTTCAGTACTGTCTTTTGGTCGAGCAGATCTCGACGAAATATTTCCCATTTGCTTTGATTTCTTGGTGAACTTTTCCTCTTATTATGCACGAATTCCCCAGCTTAATTTCTGGCCAAAGATAAGTCTGTGAGTTATCTGAGCAGATGCAAAAGTTTTATAGAAAGCAACATCTATTGTGAGGTTAGTGTGGGTTTCGCTGTGCCGAACTTCACTACTTAAAGTGATTACTGATTGTGGAGAACGATTTCATCATCATGATGCGATGCTTATGTAAGATATGATTATAATTATACTATTACTACTTAGTGAGAACAAGATAGACTGTTGAAGAAAGAATAATCAACGAATACAGAACTGGTGTCGTCAGTGGCTACACCTTGAGGGAGATACTGCGGGTGTGGGGTTCGAGCACTTAAATATGGATGGTTAAATTAAGGATGTGATTTTTTTGGTGAAAATCATCTGTTAGTTTAGTTTTAGCAACAGATTGATTGTCAAGAACAATTTCATTATGATTATAGTGGGAACAAGATAACCAGATGTTTGAAACTAGTAATACGTTTTTCCATCACCAGAAGTCTAAAATCAGTTCTACCTCAATTGTTCTAGTGTGAGAAACACACTCACAGGTATTGACAAAGATAAAGGATACAATCAATCAGGTGCCATCTCCACAAATAATCCATCTGCAATGGATCTCCAACACTGTCTCTCACCTTGACTGTACATTCTGTCAGGCTGATGTTCACCAATCTCTTGATGTTATCTTCCCACTTGTATCGTTGTCTACCTCTTGCTCGCTTGCCCTCAACCTTGCCCTCCAGTATATTTTTTATAAGAGTATTGTCTTTTAACGTTGCCAAAATATTTAACTTGCCACCGTTTTATTTCTCTCATCAACTCTCTTTTCATATTTTTCTGTATTTGATTGTTTCTGTTTCCATGAAATAGAACATATTCTTCTGTATATCCACGCCTCCACGGCATCTATTCGACTTTCTAGATGCTTGTTCAATGTCCAGGCTTCTGCACCATACAATAGGTTGAATATTCGTAACATTTGACAATTCTAATTTTTAATGCATTGTTAATCTCTCTAGATGTTAATACTGATTTCATGCTGTTGAAAGCATGTTTGTCCTTTCCTGTTTTTGATTTCTGTTTCACTTCTGCCATCATCTATTATTACATGTCCAAGATAGGAGAAACTTGTTACTTGTTCTAATATGTCCCCGTTTACTGTGATACAAATAGAGATAAAAGGTCACTGGACAATATATAACTGAACACTTTATGAACACTGGGATCTGAACCTTCTTCTGCCCTTTATCCCCATTCAAAGCACAATCCTTAACCAACCAAGACCAAGCAGCCCTATCTCCTGTAATTACCTCCATCCATGGACTTCCGGTCGCCAATATGGCAGTTAGGCGTTGAACCGTTTAGGTCTGTGGCTTGTTTATGCTTGCAGCTACGGTTTGCAATCGCATTTTCCTCATGTTGGACTGGTAGTACATCGTTCCGTCGCATTGCTACTGAGTGTGTGTGTGGGCAACACTGTGAGCTGTGAAATTCGCGGGGAATGCTTTTACATCTGTCCTGAACAGTGACCTGCATGTTCGGAACAATGGCTACCGGCTGTTGCTGAATAGACTAATTTGCCTTTTCGGTTCACGAGTGCATTTTTCAGGAGACTCCTGGGAGTCGGCGCTGAAGCTGCGGAGTTCGTGCTTTATGCGACACTTTTAGCGGGTCGCCTTGTGGTGAAAGACCGAGCCATGTGAGAAAACCTGGGTCAATGAGGTCTTTCTGGTGACTGCCGAGTCCATCGACGATGAACTGTGGATTTTGTGTTGGCATTCTGGCGGCGGCATTATGCACAGTGTACCTGTGCGGGCTGTTTGATTGCCGAGACTCCTGCCTATTCCACTTTTCACATTGGACAGTGGGGAGCATTTTGTGTGATATTCACTGGCACAGGAATGGAGCATAATGGGGCGACCCATTGCCATGAAGTTGGAACCTCGACTAACCAACTAACTAACTAACTAACTAACTAATTACCTCCATATCCTCCCCATATTATTATTCTTATAGTTTTTGTCATGTGACGTTGGTGATTATTTTTGTCTGTCTTGTGTACTGCCAGTCTTTCTGATTCCAACGTTTCTCCATGACATAAGGCCAAACTGTCCAGCATCTTCTCTCTTAGTTTCCCCCTGCTTCTCCACCCCTCCAACTTTCCCACTGTGACAACGTACTCCAGCTTTCCCCTTCTCATGATGTACCCAAATAATGTAGACTGTTTTCTTCTGATGCAAGTAACCAATTCTCTTTGTGAGTTAACTTTTTTAGGGGTGTCTTCATTACTCTTTCTATTCACCCATGGTGTTCTCATCATTCTTCTTTAAAACTACATATCCACAGCTTCCACATAATTCCTCACTTGTCTGCTAATTGTCCTTGATCCACTTCCGTACATCAGGATTGGCTCAGTATAGCTCTTAAGGACTTTTCCACACCTCTATTGACAAACAAATTGCAGAGAATATTCTTAATCTGATTAAATGCTGCCTTTGTTTAGGCTGTTATACATTTAACTTCATTTGTACATCTTCCATTTGCTGTTATTAACATACTTAGATACCTAATTACATTGACTTGTTTCAGATTGGTTCCATTCACTTTGATTTTCCATTTGGGAAGACATTTTGTTTCTTTGTCATTTCCATCTGTGTCCACCATCTATGAATCCAGCAAGGACAGTACCAGCATCTGTGTTCACCATTTGTGTGTCCAGCATCCATGTGTCCAGCATGTGTGTGTCCAGCATCCATGTGTCCAGCATCCATGTGTCCAGCATCCATGTGTCCAGCATCCATGTGTCCAGCATCCGTGTGTCCAGCATCCATGTGTCCACCATCCATGTGTCCAGCATCCATGTGTCCACCATCCATGTGTCCAGCATCCATGTGTCCACCATCCATGTGTCCAGCATCCATGTGTCCAGCATCCGTGTGTCTAGCATCCGTGTGTCCAGCATCCGTGTGTCCAGCATCCATGTGTCCACCATCCATGTGTCCACCATCCATGTGTCCACCATCCATGTGTCCACCATCCATGTGTCCAGCATCCATGTGTCCAGCATCCATGTGTCCACCATCCATGTGTCCACTATCCATGTGTCCACCATCCATGTGTCCACCATCTATGAATCCAGCAAGGACAGTACCAGTATCTGTGTCCAGCATCCATGTGTCCAGCATCCATGTGTCCACCATCCATGTGTCCACCATCCATATGTCCACCATCTATGTGTCCAGCAAGGACAGTACCAGCATATGTGTCCACCATCCAGGTGTCCATATCTATACGTCCAGCACGGACAGTGCCAGCCTCTATTCCTCACCTCTTTATTCACTGGTATTTGTCAAGTTCTCTCCATAAACTCCACAATCATACTGTTTCAGTCCTATTCAACATACAGAAATCAGTTAATAAATTTCTCTAATTTATTACCAGTTGTTTTATCTATTCTCCCTGTTTCTGATCCAAACAATAGTACTGACTTAATGTTATGATTATATATTCTAAATTTAATGCTAAATTTAATTTCTCTTGACTTCCACAAATGTCCTAGTGTTATGAAAGCTCCTCTTGTCTTTTGAATTATTAAATTCTCTGTTTGTTACACCTTTCAATACATAATCGAGATATATTATACCATATTTTAGTGATGACAAAACAGAGCCTAGTAACACCTTTCCAAGTTGGGTGTTAAATTAATAATTAGATAAGTATTGATTAATAACCTGAAAGAGTTAATTTCCTCATTAATTCAATATTACATAACTTATGAAGTACTGTATCATGCCTGCAACTGCAAACTTGATGGGAAACGAATACGGGGAAAGGCAAAGAAATATATACCTGGATGACTTGTCCTCATGACAAAATTGGGAAAATAACATAGACCAGATTTAAGACTGATGATTGTGTCATATGGCAACCATGATTACCCATGCTTATTTGCATGGCACATGATGATGATGGTATTATGTCTTAATTGGGAGGTCCGAATTAGAATGTCCGAATGGATAAGAACCCATGTTCTTATACATCCAGTGTGCTGATGCCGAGGTAAGGGGTTCAATCCCTACATCGGACAGTTTGACTAACATATCGACCTCTCATCCTTGACTTGGGGACATAAATAACAAGTACTTCTGAAGTGTAAGTGGGTTCGCCTGATGGCAAGGGACACTGTTAATAGGGAAAGCTAATCCACAAGCAAAATTCAGTCCAGCTCTGCTAGAAGTATTAATGTGTATAGACTACACTGCAGTTCAAAGCTAGCGAGCACCCCAAAAAATACCTTAATTACTTGCTTCATATCACAAAGTGACAAACCTTCCTTCAGAAATCTGACACTAGTTGATTTATTTTAATCATGTAAGAAATAGCCAATCGCAGAACAGTAATTTGTTTGATCAATGACATAGGCGTACATGTATATCACAGATCTCAGTCCCTGTTACTCAGAATCAATTTGATTAAATTAGGCCATCCATCATCATCTCTCACGGTCTGCCTCTTCTTCCGCTTATCTTTCCAGTTATCACAATATTTTTCATCGCCTGTCTTGTCATGACATTACCAAAGAACATGTTTGTCTTTTTCTTAGAATTGAGTATAATATCTACTTTCATAAGCTTTTTAGAGAGCCTCATAAATTACTCTGAAAGACCAATGTATTAGTAAGATTTGTCTCAGAAACCATATCTCTTTTGCCTCCATGCTTGTCCTAAGTTGTTTGTTCACACTCCAAGATTCATTGCCATACACCAGAACTGGTTCTATATAATGTCCAAAAGATCACTTTTATATTTTATTTAAATAAAGAGAAGATAGATGCAGGAACAAGTAAACTGGGAGGATGTCTCGACAGTGAATCAACAACAGATACATTGACAAATGTTTAGAAATTTGGCAGCAAAAATTATTAAGGCATAAGGAAATGCCTTTTATAAAATAACTCAATATTACTGGATACATTGAACCTACAGTGGACGAGGAGATACGAGGGGGGATTCAAATGAAAACCTTAAAAAGTGTGATAACAATTACAATAACCATTGTCTTGTAACCTGTCAATATTGTTGTTAAGAATGACAAGAGTGTTAAGCAGTGACAGCATGGTGGAGATGACACAGTGATGTCATAAGTAAGGACAGTTTAAAGATGGCCACCCAACTTTTGACACGAACCAAAGAGGAGCAGTGTTCTGTTATCCATATTTTGATCAGTGAAGGGGTGAAACCTATAAAAATTCATCAGCGAATGAAGGTCCAGCATGGCTGTCAGTCTTGCAAGTGTATAAGTGGAGTAGTAATTTTCAAAATGACATAACTTCTGTGACACAGTGTTAACGGCCAGGTCAGGCATCCTGAGTAGTGACCCCATAGTTGGTTGCAGCCGTTGAAGGCTTCATACAGGAAAACCACAGATTGACTGTGAATTACATTGCCGGACATCTTGACATCAGTCAAGGTTCAGCACACTACATCATTTATGATGTGCTACAGTACTGCAAGGTGGATGCCATGGCAGCTTACTCCAGAATTGAAATCACAACACATTGATGCTTGTCAAGAACTTTTGCAGTGTTTTGAAGCAGAAAGTGATGGTTTCCTATCAAGAATTGTTACTGGAGATGAAACCTGGGTTCACTATCATGAGCCGGAAATGAAGAGAGTGAACAAGGAATGCCGCCATTCCGCCTCACTGAACCCAAAGAAGTTTCTCACGCAGCCATCTGCAGGGAAGGTTATGCTGACTCTCTTTTCGGATGAACCAGGCGTTATTTTAGAGCACTACATGCCAAGAGGGAAAACTGTCACCAGTGATACGTATACAGATCTTCTTAGGAATCATCTTTGACCCGCAATCAAATCCAAATGACGTGGACTTCTGAGTAATGGTGTCCTTGCTACATGATATTGCTCAACACCATACTGCCTGTGGAATGGTTGAAACCATCAAAGACCTCCACTTTCAGTGTGTACCACATTCCCTGTTAAAGAGGCCAAGCCCCAAGTGATTTCCATCTGTTTGGACAACTCAAAGAGTCATTGGGAGGAAAGACATTTTGGTCCGATGAAGAGGTGGAGCAGGTGATGCATGAGTATTTACACGTGCGACCAAGAGAAGTTTTTTTGACAGGAATCCAAGTACTTTATTGGTGTTGGAGGACTTGCTTTGAACGCGGTGGTGACTACATTGACAAATGATACATTTGTTCTTTACTTTTTCAGAATATATTCACTATAAACAAAACATATAAGGTTTTCATTTGAAGCTCCCTCGTATTTAAGGCTAAAGAAAGGTTGGATACAAATGAATTCATTGAACAGTCACATTTATGATGATCAACACCAAATGCCATTGACTATATTAGAAGTGATGATATCTAATGAGTGTCTAGCAAGTAATGCATCTATGTACGCTTGTTTATTGTGTGAAGTTGTGCCGTCATATTGAAGTGATGATTGTGAATATTGTGTTAGTTGCATACCATTTACAGGATGTCGCAATCAACCCCAGCATTTTTTTCGCTGTTTGTGATTTCTTGACAAGTTTACATTCAGTATTTTGCTTTCTGAACAACTGGCACTCATACCATTGTATGAAAACCGATGCAAGGCAATCTGCTGTGTCTGACTACTGTGTACCTCTAGTGTGTTCTCTGATATATATTTATTTCCATTTCTTTTCTATGAAAACCAATCAATATATTCCCATTTATTGAACTTGTAAAAGTTTATATAAACCAAACAAGTAAACATTTTTGTATCTGCTTGCAGAGAACCCAGTTCAGCAAATGCCAATTTGGATTTATATTTGATATTGATGGGGTCATTGTCAGAGGAAGAAAACCACTACCCACTGCCAAGGAAGCTTTTCAATTACTTGTACACGACCAGCAGTTTAAAGTTCCTACTCTCTTTGTGACAAATGCTGGCAACTCATTGCGTGCACGAAAGGCGCAGCAACTGTCCGATTGGCTGGGGGTAGAGGTATATTTTTGTCAGTTACTTGAGTCTCCAACATGTTGTTTTTGTCAGTTACTGAGTCTCCAACATTATGTTAATGTCAGTTAAACAGTCTCCAATTTTGTTTTTGTCAATTATTGAGTTTCCAGCATTTTGTTTTTGTCAATTATTGAGTTTCCAGTATTTTGTTTTTGTCAATTATTAAGTTTCCAGCATTTTGTTTTTGCCAATTATTGAGTTTCCAGCATTTTGTTTTTGTCAATTATTGAGTTTCCAGTATTTTGTTTTTGTCAATTATTAAGTTTCCATCATTTTGTTTTTGTCAATTATTGAGTTTCCATCATTTTGTTTTTGTCAAATAGTAAGTTTCCAGGATTTTGTTTTTGTCTGTTATTGAGTTTCCAGCATTTTGTTGTTGTCAATTATTGAGTCTTTAACATGTTGTTATTGACAGTTACTGATTCCTCCAATATGTTTTTATGAGTTAACTGAGTCTCCAACATTTGTTCCACATAAGTTATTGAAAAATGCTACAAGATCTGAACATCAAAGAAAACTTGGATCATACACAGAATCATGCCTTGAAAATGAAATACAAGGTGTATTTTTTTCAGTGCTTGAAAATATTGCCATCCAAGTTTTGTATTCACACTCTGTAAAGTTCATGCAATATAATAGGTAAATACAAAACTTGGACCGGCAATATTTTCAACACTGCACTGTCATTTAAAAATACACCCTGTACTTTGACCATATTAAACATCACAGTGGCTTAGAAAGAACAGTGATAGGAGATATTGGTCTCAGAAGAAGAGGCAGTGGTAGATCAACACGATTGTGAACGCAGGACATTAAAGACACCCATCAAAATCCATGAGGTTGGGGAATTGTGGTAGCATTGTGACCAGATGCTTGCCAACCAGCCCAGTGGTCATGAGTTTGAATCCTCACTGAGGCAGATTTTAAAAATTGACCTGGACTCTCAGGTTGACCCAGCCTAAAATGAGTACCAGGAAGTGTCTTGGGAGGTAAATGCAGCCGGTATGATACTGACCACATGACCCCCTGAGATCCAGTTGCTCTATCAAAATATAAGTCCAGCACCATGTGTCCAGTATACGTAAGGCATGTCAAAGGATCCTTTCCTTTTTTTTTTTTTCTTAAACAGGAAAACGCAAAATATGAGTTTTGTTTAATTTTTTTGGTGGGCTATATTGTGAATGACTTTCTTCAGTGGACCTGCCAGATGATGATAATTATATGTTATTGTAAATTATGGGGTGCAAAATATATGTTAGTATATAACATTTAAGTGGCAGGTTTCTAGTGAGTCTTGAATTTATGATTGTATAAGTCATAGTATGTTATTCAATCCAGCATATGGTAGTTTAACTAGTCATAGTATGTTATTCAATCCAGCATATGGTAGTTTAACTAGTCAGTATTTTATTCAATTCATTGTGTGAAATTCCCAGTGGTAGAGCCAAAAATGCCAGGCACTTAACTAAACCAGTTATATTGACCAAGTTTTGCATTTCAAACAACACCCTTCCTCACTAAACATCCATGCTCAATTTGATCATGCCACACAACAAGTAAATGCCCCTTTGATAAACGTTTGGAGTGTGTTGGGTATATGGTGCTAGCTGTATAGTTTTATAGACCAATGGACCCGCGATTGGTGATTTGATGCTTGCTGTCTTCACATCCCAGAACATTTCCTGGCACCCATTTAAGGCTGGGTCAACCTGGGAGCCAGGTCAGTTTTTTAAAATCTGCCTATATACTAGAAAACAGCCTTTTAAATGTTATGTGTTAACAAAAAGACCTCCCATGCTTATCTGCATGGCACTTGATGATGATGATGATGATTAACAACCATTATGTCAAGCATATATATATATATGTATACTCCACCATCCAAGATAAATGATGCTAGATGGATTGAGACGGTGGCATGGAGGAATATCAACAGCAGAGTTGATCCAGAAAACGAAAGACCGAGATCTGTGGGGAGTCATGAACGCCTACACCAGTCGGCGTGGCACTTGATGATGATGATGATCCCATCATCATGTCTCACGCCGTTAAGCCCGGATGGTCATGTCATCTCAAACGATCACCAGAATCTTGAATTGGCTCTGTGTTTTTGACTTGAGTAAACTATGTGGCTAAGCCATGCAGATATTTAGTTCTTTGTGTTCCACTTGTTCTTTTCTCCTCAATCTTACCAGTTGTCACCAAGTTCTCCATTTTATTTCTTATAACGTGCCCAAAATATTTTGACCGTCTATGTCTAATTTCTCTAATACACACATGCACACATGCACACACATCCCCCACACACACACAGAGTAGTTGTTGTTGTTGTTGTTGTGGATGATGTGATATATACATATAATGCTTGATATGATGTTTGATATTGCTTTACAGGAACATTGATGTGGCAGCTATGCCAGCAGTCTTCATGAACATATGTGTTTCTGGTTTTAGGTTAAAGAAGACCAAGTGGTGATGTCACACAGTCCCCTGAGAATGTTCCGCCAGTTCCATGACAAGCACGTTCTTGTTAATGGCCAAGGTCCGTTAAAAGAAATAGCCCACAATGTTGGTTTCAGACGAGTTACAACAACAGAAGAGCTAGCATGTTCATTTCCTCATCTTGATAAAATGGATCATCAAAGAGGAAAGCCGCCTGTGAGCATATTTTACACTGCTCGGTGTCTTAAAATTATAGGATTTTCAGTCTGTAGTGGCTTAGTATGCATGGAAATGATACATTTTATGTTACAGAAGGGTAAGGGTGATTTTCAAGGCAAATACTGCTGTAGGCATGTTATTTAATTAGGTTTCACATATATTAGGTTATGGCATTAAGAGGAATAGGGACAAGCTCTTATCCTTGCAGTGTTTTAAAATTATAGGATTCTCAGTCTGTAATGTCTTAGTATGAATAAGCAGATACTAAATTCTCACCTGATCTGGGGGTCTCATTCAATTTTACTTTATGTTGTTATATCCTGCAGCAGTCAGAGTTTTCTCATTTGTTGTAACCACCAGACTAACCCAGCTCCAATTTTTATGTGCATCATTTAGTTTCAGTTTTCTCCTCCTCCTGCTGCTGCTTACTCATGTTCTGCTTCTGCTGATGCTCTTACTGCTACCTTTCTGTCTGTTTCAACTGATGCTGCTACCACTACTTCTTTGTCTCTTTCAACTGATGCTGCTACCACTACTTCTTTGTCTGTTTCTACTGATGCTGCTGCTACTACCTCTTTGTCTGTTTCAACTGATGCTGCTACCACTACTTCTTTGTCTGTTTCTACTGATGCTGCTACCACTACTTCTTTGTCTGTTTCTACTGATGCTCTTACTACTACCTCTTTGTCTGCTTCTACTGATGCTGCTGCTACTACTTCTTTGTCTGTTTCTACTGATGCTGCTGCTACTACTTCTTTGTCTGTTTCTACTAATGCTGCTGCTACTACCTCTTTGTCTGCTTCTACTGATGCTGCTGCTACTACTTCTTTGTTTGCTTCTACTGATGCTGCTGCTACTACTGATGCTGCTGCTACTACTGATGCTGCTGCTACTACCTCTTTGTCTGCTTCTATTGATGCTGCTGCTACTACCTCTTTGTCTGTTTCTACTAATGCTGCTGCTACTACTTCTTTGTCTGCATTTACTGATACTACTGCTCCTACCTCTTTTGTCTGTTTCTACTGATGCTGCTGCTACCTCTTTGTCTGCTTCTACTGATGCTGCTGCTACCTCTTTGTCTGCTTCTACTGATGCTGCTGCTCCTACCTCTTTTGTCTGTTTCTACTGATGCTGCTGCTACCTCTTTGTCTGCTTCTACTGATGCTGCTGCTACCTCTTTGTCTGCTTTTACTGATGCTGCTGCTACTACTGATGCTGCTGCTACTACCTCTTTGTCTGCTTCTACTGATGCTGCTGCTACCTCTTTGTCTGCTTTTACTGATGCTGCTGTTGCTACCTCTTTGTATGTTTCTACTGATGCTGATGCTACTACCTCTTTGTCTGTTTCTTCTGATGCTGCTGCTGCTACCTCTTTGTCTGTTTCTATTAATGCTGCTGCTACTACCTCTTTGTCTGCATTTACTGATGCTGCTGCTACTACCTCTTTGTCTGTTTCTACTAATGCTGCTGCTACTACCTCTTTGTCTGCTTCTACTGATGCTGCTGCTACCTCTTTGTCTGCTTTTACTGATGCTGCTGCTACTACTGATGCTGCTGCTACTACCTCTTTGTCTGCTTCTACTGATGCTGCTGCTACTACCTCTTTGTCTGCTTTTACTGATGCTGCTACTACTACCTCTTTGTCTGCTTTTACTGATGCTGCTACTACTACTTCTTTGTCTGCTTCTACTAATGCTGCTGCTCCTACCTCTTTGTCTGCATTTACTGATGCTGCTGCTCCTACCTCTTTGTCTGCATTTACTGATACTGCTGCTCCTACCTCTTTGTCTGCATTTACTGATGCTGCTGCTGCTACCTCTTTGTCTGTTTCTACTGATGCTGCTGCTGCTACCTCTTTGTCTGTTTCTACTAATGCTGCTGCTACTACCTCTTTGTCTGTTTCTACTAATGCTGCTGCTACTACTTCTTTGTCTGTTTCTACTAATGCTGCTGCTCCTACCTCTTTGTCTGCATTTACTGATGCTGCTGCTCCTACCTCTTTGTCTGTTTCTACTAATGCTGCTGCTCCTACCTCTTTGTCTGTTTCTACTAATGCTGCTGCTCCTACCTCTTTGTCTGTTTCTACTAATGCTGCTGCTCCTACCTCTTTGTCTGTTTCTACTAATGCTGCTGCTACTACTTCTTTGTCTGTTTCTACTAATGCTGCTGCTCCTACCTCTTTGTCTGTTTCTACTAATGCTGCTGCTACTACCTCTTTGTCTGTTTCTACTAATGCTGCTGCTCCTACCTCTTTGTCTGTTTCTACTAATGCTGCTGCTCCTACCTCTTTGTCTGCATTTACTGATGCTGCTGCTCCTACCTCTTTGTCTGCATTTACTGATGCTGCTACTACTACCTCTTTGTCTGCATTTACTGATGCTGCTGCTACTACCTCTTTGTCTGTTTCTACTAATGCTGCTGCTCCTACCTCTTTGTCTGCATTTACTGATGCTGCTGCTCCTACCTCTTTGTCTGTTTCTACTAATGCTGCTGCTACTACTTCTTTGTTTGCTTCTACTGATGCTGCTGCTACCTCTTTGTCTGCTTCTACTGATGCTGCTGCTACTACCTCTTTGTCTGCTTCTACTGATGCTGCTGCTACTACCTCTTTGTCTGCTTCTACTGATGCTGCTGCTACTACTGATGCTGCTGCTACTACCTCTTTGTCTGCTTCTACTGATGCTGCTGCTACTACCTCTTTGTCTGTTTCTACTAATGCTGCTGCTACTACTTCTTTGTCTGTTTCTACTGATACTGCTGCTACTACCTCTTTGTCTGCATTTACTGATGCTGCTGCTTCTACTGATGCTGCTGCTACTACTGCATTGTCTGCTTCTACTGATGCTGCTGCTACTACCTCTTTGTCTGCTTCTACTGATGCTGCTACCTCTTTGTCTGCTTCTACTGATGCTGCTACTACCTCTTTGTCTGCTTCTACTGATGCTGCTGCTACTACCTCTTTGTCTGCTTCTACTGATGCTGCTACCTCTTTGTCTGCATCTACTGATGCTGCTACTACCTCTTTGTCTGCTTCTACTGATGCTGCTGCTACTACTGCATTGTCTGCTTCTACTGATGCTGCTGCTACTACCTCTTTGTCTGCTTCTACTGATGCTGCTACCTCTTTGTCTGCTTCTACTGATGCTGCTACTACCTCTTTGTCTGCATCTACTGATGCTGCTACTACCTCTTTGTCTGCTTCTACTGATGCTGCTGCTACTACCTCTTTGTCTGCTTCTACTGATGCTGCTACCTCTTTGTCTGTTTCTACTGATGCTGCTACCTCTTTGTCTGCTTCTACTGATGCTGCTACTACCTCTTTGTCTGCTTCTACTGATGCTGCTGCTACTACCTCTTTGTCTGCTTCTACTGATGCTGCTGCTACTACCTCTTTGTCTGCTTCTACTGATGCTGCTGCTACTACTGCATTGTCTGCTTCTACTGATGCTGCTACTACCTCTTTGTCTGCTTCTACTGATGCTGCTGCTACTACCTCTTTGTCTGCTTCTACTGATGCTGCTGCTACTACCTCTTTGTCTGCTTCTACTGATGCTGCTGCTACCTCTTTGTCTGTTTCTACTGATGCTGCTACTACCCCTTTGTCTGCTTCTACTGATGCTGCTACTACCTCTTTGTCTGTTTCTACTGATGCTGCTGCTCCTACCTCTTTGTCTGCATTTACTGATGCTGCTGCTGCTACCTCTTTGTCTGTTTCTACTGATGCTGCTGCTGCTACCTCTTTGTCTGTTTCTACTAATGCTGCTGCTACTACCTCTTTGTCTGTTTCTACCAATGCTGCTGCTACTACCTCTTTGTCTGTTTCTACTAATGCTGCTGCTACTACTTCTTTGTATGTTTCTACTGATACTGCTGCTACTACTTCTTTGTCTGCATTTACTGATGCTGCTGCTACTACCTCTTTGTCTGTTTCTACTAATGCTGCTGCTACTACCTCTTTGTCTGCTTCTACTGATGCTGCTGCTACCTCTTTGTCTGCTTTTACTGATGCTGCTGCTGCTACCTCTTTGTCTGTTTCTACTGATGCTGCTGCTACTACCTCTTTGTCTGTTTCTACTGATGCTGATGCTGCTACCTCTTTGTCTGTTTCTACTAATGCTGCTGCTACTACCTCTTTGTCTGCATTTACTGATGCTGCTGCTCCTACCTCTTTGTCTGCATTTACTGATGCTGCTGCTACTACCTCTTTGTCTGTTTCTACTAATGCTGCTGCTACTACCTCTTTGTCTGCTTCTACTGATGCTGCTGCTACCTCTTTGTCTGCTTTTACTGATGCTGCTGCTACTACTGATGCTGCTGCTACTACCTCTTTGTCTGCTTCTACTGATGCTGCTGCTACTACCTCTTTGTCTGCTTTTACTGATGCTGCTGGTACTACCTCTTTGTCTGCTTTTACTGATGCTGCTGCTACTACTTCTTTGTCTACTTCTACTAATGCTGCTGCTCCTACCTCTTTGTCTGCATTTACTGATGCTGCTGCTCCTACCTCTTTGTCTGCATTTACTGATACTGCTGCTCCTACCTCTTTGTCTGCATTTACTGATGCTGCTGCTGCTACCTCTTTGTCTGTTTCTACTGATGCTGCTGCTGCTACCTCTTTGTGTGTTTCTACTAATGCTGCTGCTACTACCTCTTTGTCTGTTTCTACTAATGCTGCTGCTACTACTTCTTTGTCTGTTTCTACTAATGCTGCTGCTCCTATCTCTTTGTCTGCATTTACTGATGCTGCTGCTGCTACCTCTTTGTCTGTTTCTACTGATGCTGCTGCTGCTACCTCTTTGTGTGTTTCTACTAATGCTGCTGCTACTACCTCTTTGTCTGTTTCTACTAATGCTGCTGCTCCTACTTCTTTGTCTGTTTCTACTAATGCTGCTGCTCCTACCTCTTTGTCTGTTTCTACTAATGCTGCTGCTGCTACCTCTTTGTCTGTTTCTACTGATGCTGCTGCTGCTACCTCTTTGTCTGTTTCTACTAATGCTGCTGCTACTACTTCCTTGTCTGTTTCTACTAATGCTGCTGCTCCTACCTCTTTGTCTGTTTCTACTAATGCTGCTGCTACTACTTCTTTGTCTGTTTCTACTAATGCTGCTGCTCCTACCTCTTTGTCTGCATTTACTGATGCTGCTGCTCCTACCTCTTTGTCTGCATTTACTGATGCTGCTGCTACTACCTCTTTGTCTGCATTTACTGATGCTGCTGCTACTACCTCTTTGTCTGTTTCTACTAATGCTGCTGCTACTACCTCTTTGTCTGCATTTACTGATGCTGCTGCTCCTACCTCTTTGTCTGTTTCTACTAATGCTGCTGCTACTACTTCTTTGTTTGCTTCTACTGATGCTGCTGCTACCTCTTTGTCTGCTTCTACTGATGCTGCTGCTACTACCTCTTTGTCTGCTTCTACTGATGCTGCTGCTACTACCTCTTTGTCTGCTTCTACTGATGCTGCTGCTACTACCTCTTTGTCTGCTTCTACTGATGCTGCTGCTACTACTGATGCTGCTACTACTGATGCTGCTGCTACTACCTCTTTGTCTGCTTCTACTGATGCTGCTGCTACTACCTCTTTGTCTGTTTCTACTAATGCTGCTGCTACTACTTCTTTGTCTGTTTCTACTGATACTGCTGCTACTACCTCTTTGTCTGCATTTACTGATGCTGCTGCTTCTACTGATGCTGCTGCTACTACTGCATTGTCTGCTTCTACTGATGCTGCTGCTACTACCTCTTTGTCTGCTTCTACTGATGCTGCTGCTACTACTGCATTGTCTGCTTCTACTGATGCTGCTGCTACTACCTCTTTGTCTGCTTCTACTGATGCTGCTGCTACCTCTTTGTCTGCTTCTACTGATGCTGCTACTACCTCTTTGTCTGCTTCTACTGATGCTGCTGCTACTACCTCTTTGTCTGCTTCTACTGATGCTGCTACCTCTTTGTCTGCTTCTACTGATGCTGCTACTACCTCTTTGTGTTCTTCTACTGATGCTGCTGCTACTACCTCTTTGTCTGCTTCTACTGATGCTGCTACCTCTTTGTCTGCTTCTACTGATGCTGCTACTACCTCTTTGTCTGCTTCTACTGATGCTGCTACTACCTCTTTGTCTGCTTCTACTGATGCTGCTACCTCTTTGTCTGCTTCTACTGATGCTGCTACTACCTCTTTGTCTGCTTCTACTGATGCTGCTGCTACTACCTCTTTGTCTGCTTCTACTGATGCTGCTGCTACTACCTCTTTGTCTGCTTTTACTGATGCTGCTGCTCCTACCTCTTTGTCTGCATTTACTGATGCTGCTGCTGCTACCTCTTTGTCTGTTTCTACTGATGCTGCTGCTGCTACCTCTTTGTCTGTTTCTACTAATGCTGCTGCTACTACCTCTTTGTCTGTTTCTACCAATGCTGCTGCTACTACCTCTTTGTCTGTTTCTACTAATGCTGCTGCTACTACTTCTTTGTCTGTTTCTACTGATACTGCTGCTACTACTTCCTTGTCTGCATTTACTGATGCTGCTGCTACTACCTCTTTGTCTGTTTCTACTAATGCTGCTGCTACTACCTCTTTGTCTGC
Organism: Cepaea nemoralis; assembly: GCA_014155875.1. Taxonomy (NCBI): domain Eukaryota; kingdom Metazoa; phylum Mollusca; class Gastropoda; order Stylommatophora; family Helicidae; genus Cepaea; species Cepaea nemoralis. Next base: position 597,436 of record JACEFZ010022122.1, on the reverse strand, counting down.
TTCTACTGATGCTGCTGCTACCTCTTTGTCTGCTTTTACTGATGCTGCTGCTGCTACCTCTTTGTATGTTTCTACTGATGCTGCTGCTACTACCTCTTTGTCTGTTTCTACTGATGCTGCTGCTGCTACCTCTTTGTCTGTTTCTATTAATGCTGCTGCTACTACCTCTTTGTCTGCATTTACTGATGCTGCTGCTACTACCTCTTTGTCTGTTTCTACTAATGCTGCTGCTACTACCTCTTTGTCTGCTTCTACTGATGCTGCTGCTACCTCTTTGTCTGCTTTTACTGATGCTGCTGCTACTACTGATGCTGCTGCTACTACCTCTTTGTCTGCTTCTACTGATGCTGCTGCTACTACCTCTTTGTCTGCTTTTACTGATGCTGCTGCTACTACCTCTTTGTCTGCTTTTACTGATGCTGCTGCTACTACCTCTTTGTCTGCATTTACTGATGCTGCTGCTGCTACCTCTTTGTCTGTTTCTACTGATGCTGCTGCTCCTACCTCTTTGTCTGCATTTACTGATGCTGCTGCTGCTACCTCTTTGTCTGTTTCTACTAATGCTGCTGCTGCTACCTCTTTGTCTGTTTCTACTAATGCTGCTGCTACTACCTCTTTGTCTGTTTCTACTGATGCTGCTGCTACTACTTCTTTGTCTGCTTCTACTAATGCTGCTGCTCCTACCTCTTTGTCTGCATTTACTGATGCTGCTGCTCCTACCTCTTTGTCTGCATTTACTGATACTGCTGCTCCTACCTCTTTGTCTGCATTTACTGATGCTGCTGCTGCTACCTCTTTGTCTGTTTCTACTGATGCTGCTGCTGCTACCTCTTTGTCTGTTTCTACTAATGCTGCTGCTACTACCTCTTTGTCTGTTTCTACTAATGCTGCTGCTACTACCTCTTTGTCTGTTTCTACTAATGCTGCTGCTCCTACCTCTTTGTCTGCATTTACTGATGCTGCTGCTCCTACCTCTTTGTCTGTTTCTACTAATGCTGCTGCTACTACTTCTTTGTCTGTTTCTACTAATGCTGCTGCTCCTACCTCTTTGTCTGTTTCTACTAATGCTGCTGCTACTACTACTTTGTCTGTTTCTACTAATGCTGCTGCTCCTACCTCTTTGTCTGCATTTACTGATGCTGCTGCTCCTACCTCTTTGTCTGCATTTACTGATGCTGCTGCTACTACCTCTTTGTCTGCATTTACTGATGCTGCTGCTACTACCTCTTTGTCTGTTTCTACTAATGCTGCTGCTACTACCTCTTTGTCTGCATTTACTGATGCTGCTGCTCCTACCTCTTTGTCTGTTTCTACTAATGCTGCTGCTACTACTTCTTTGTTTGCTTCTACTGATGCTGCTGCTACCTCTTTGTCTGCTTCTACTGATGCTGCTGCTACTACCTCTTTGTCTGCTTCTACTGATGCTGCTGCTACTACTGATGCTGCTGCTACTACCTCTTTGTCTGTTTCTACTAATGCTGCTGCTACTACTTCTTTGTCTGTTTCTACTAATGCTGCTGCTCCTACCTCTTTGTCTGTTTCTACTAATGCTGCTGCTCCTACCTCTTTGTCTGTTTCTACTAATGCTGCTGCTCCTACCTCTTTGTCTGTTTCTACTAATGCTGCTGCTACTACTTCTTTGTCTGTTTCTACTAATGCTGCTGCTCCTACCTCTTTGTCTGTTTCTACTAATGCTGCTGCTCCTACCTCTTTGTCTGTTTCTACTAATGCTGCTGCTCCTACCTCTTTGTCTGCTTCTACTGATGCTGCTGCTCCTACCTCTTTGTCTGTTTCTACTAATGCTGCTGCTACTACTTCTTTGTCTGTTTCTACTAATGCTGCTGCTCCTACCTCTTTGTCTGTTTCTACTAATGCTGCTGCTACTACTACTTTGTCTGTTTCTACTAATGCTGCTGCTCCTACCTCTTTGTCTGCATTTACTGATGCTGCTGCTCCTACCTCTTTGTCTGCATTTACTGATGCTGCTGCTACTACCTCTTTGTCTGCATTTACTGATGCTGCTGCTACTACCTCTTTGTCTGTTTCTACTAATGCTGCTGCTACTACCTCTTTGTCTGCATTTACTGATGCTGCTGCTCCTACCTCTTTGTCTGTTTCTACTAATGCTGCTGCTACTACTTCTTTGTCTGCTTCTACTGATGCTGCTGCTACTACCTCTTTGTCTGCTTCTACTGATGCTGCTGCTACTACCTCTTTGTCTGCTTCTACTGATGCTGCTGCTACTACTGATGCTGCTGCTACTACCTCTTTGTCTGCTTCTACTGATGTTGCTGCTACTACCTCTTTGTCTGTTTCTACTAATGCTGCTGCTACTACTTCTTTGTCTGTTTCTACTGATACTGCTGCTACTACCTCTTTGTCTGCATTTACTGATGCTGCTGCTTCTACTGATGCTGCTGCTACTACTGCATTGTCTGCTTCTACTGATGCTGCTGCTACTACCTCTTTGTCTGCTTCTACTGATGCTGCTACCTCTTTGTCTGCTTCTACTGATGCTGCTACTACCTCTTTGTCTGCTTCTACTGATGCTGCTGCTACTACCTCTTTGTCTGCTTCTACTGATGCTGCTACCTCTTTGTCTGCTTCTACTGATGCTGCTACTACCTCTTTGTCTGCTTCTACTGATGCTGCTGCTACTACTGCATTGTCTGCTTCTACTGATGCTGCTGCTACTACCTCTTTGTCTGCTTCTACTGATGCTGCTACCTCTTTGTCTGCTTCTACTGATGCTGCTACTACCTCTTTGTCTGCTTCTACTGATGCTGCTGCTACTACCTCTTTGTCTGCTTCTACTGATGCTGCTGCTACTACTGCATTGTCTGCTTCTACTGATGCTGCTACTACCTCTTTGTCTGCTTCTACTGATGCTGCTGCTACTACCTCTTTGTGTGCTTCTACTGATGCTGCTGCTACTACCTCTTTGTCTGCTTCTACTGATGCTGCTGCTACCTCTTTGTCTGTTTCTACTGATGCTGCTACTACCCCTTTGTCTGCTTCTACTGATGCTGCTACTACCTCTTTGTCTGTTTCTACTGATGCTGCTGCTCCTACCTCTTTGTCTGCATTTACTGATGCTGCTGCTGCTACCTCTTTGTCTGTTTCTACTGATGCTGCTGCTGCTACCTCTTTGTCTGTTTCTACTACTGCTGCTGCTACTACCTCTTTGTCTGTTTCTACCAATGCTGCTGCTACTACCTCTTTGTCTGTTTCTACTAATGCTGCTGCTACTACTTCTTTGTCTGTTTCTACTGATACTGCTGCTACTACTTCTTTGTCTGCATTTACTGATGCTGCTGCTACTACCTCTTTGTCTGTTTCTACTAATGCTGCTGCTACTACCTCTTTGTCTGCTTCTACTGATGCTGCTGCTACCTCTTTGTCTGCTTTTACTGATGCTGCTGCTGCTACCTCTTTGTCTGTTTCTACTGATGCTGCTGCTACTACCTCTTTGTCTGTTTCTACTGATGCTGCTGCTGCTACCTCTTTGTCTGTTTCTACTAATGCTGCTGCTACTACCTCTTTGTCTGCATTTACTGATGCTGCTGCTCCTACCTCTTTGTCTGCATTTACTGATGCTGCTGCTACTACCTCTTTGTCTGTTTCTACTAATGCTGCTGCTACTACCTCTTTGTCTGTTTCTACTAATGCTGCTGCTACTACTACTTTGTCTGTTTCTACTAATGCTGCTGCTCCTACCTCTTTGTCTGCATTTACTGATGCTGCTGCTCCTACCTCTTTGTCTGCATTTACTGATGCTGCTGCTACTACCTCTTTGTCTGCATTTACTGATGCTGCTGCTACTACCTCTTTGTCTGTTTCTACTAATGCTGCTGCTACTACCTCTTTGTCTGCATTTACTGATGCTGCTGCTCCTACCTCTTTGTCTGTTTCTACTAATGCTGCTGCTACTACTTCTTTGTTTGCTTCTACTGATGCTGCTGCTACCTCTTTGTCTGCTTCTACTGATGCTGCTGCTACTACCTCTTTGTCTGCTTCTACTGATGCTGCTGCTACTACCTCTTTGTCTGCTTCTACTGATGCTGCTGCTACTACCTCTTTGTCTGCTTCTACTGATGCTGCTGCTACTACTGATGCTGCTGCTACTACCTCTTTGTCTGCTTCTACTGATGCTGCTGCTACTACCTCTTTGTCTGTTTCTACTAATGCTGCTGCTACTACTTCTTTGTCTGTTTCTACTGATACTGCTGCTACTACCTCTTTGTCTGCATTTACTGATGCTGCTGCTTCTACTGATGCTGCTGCTACTACTGCATTGTCTGCTTCTACTGATGCTGCTGCTACTACCTCTTTGTCTGCTTCTACTGATGCTGCTACCTCTTTGCCTGCTTCTACTGATGCTGCTACTACCTCTTTGTCTGCTTCTACTGATGCTGCTGCTACTACCTCTTTGTCTGCTTCTACTGATGCTGCTACCTCTTTGTCTGCTTCTACTGATGCTGCTACTACCTCTTTGTCTGCTTCTACTGATGCTGCTGCTACTACTGCATTGTCTGCTTCTACTGATGCTGCTGCTACTACCTCTTTGTCTGCTTCTACTGATGCTGCTACCTCTTTGTCTGCTTCTTCTGATGCTGCTACTACCTCTTTGTCTGCTTCTACTGATGCTGCTGCTACTACCTCTTTGTCTGCTTCTACTGATGCTGCTGCTACTACCTCTTTGTCTGCTTCTACTGATGCTGCTGCTACTACTGCATTGTCTGCTTCTACTGATGCTGCTACTACCTCTTTGTCTGCTTCTACTGATGCTGCTGCTACTACCTCTTTGTCTGCTTCTACTGATGCTGCTGCTACTACCTCTTTGTCTGCTTCTACTGATGCTGCTGCTACCTCTTTGTTTCTACTGATGCTGCTACTACCCCTTTGTCTGCTTCTACTGATGCTGCTACTACCTCTTTGTCTGTTTCTACTGATGCTGCTGCTCCTACCTCTTTGTCTGCATTTACTGATGCTGCTGCTGCTACCTCTTTGTCTGTTTCTACTGATGCTGCTGCTGCTACCTCTTTGTCTGTTTCTACTAATGCTGCTGCTACTACCTCTTTGTCTGTTTCTACCAATGCTGCTGCTACTACCTCTTTGTCTGTTTCTACTAATGCTGCTGCTACTACTTCTTTGTCTGTTTCTACTGATACTGCTGCTACTACTTCTTTGTCTGCATTTACTGATGCTGCTGCTACTACCTCTTTGTCTGTTTCTACTAATGCTGCTGCTACTACCTCTTTGTCTGCTTCTACTGATGCTGCTGCTACCTCTTTGTCTGCTTTTACTGATGCTGCTGCTGCTACCTCTTTGTCTGTTTCTACTGATGCTGCTGCTACTACCTCTTTGTCTGTTTCTACTGATGCTGCTGCTGCTACCTCTTTGTCTGTTTCTACTAATGCTGCTGCTACTACCTCTTTGTCTGCATTTACTGATGCTGCTGCTCCTACCTCTTTGTCTGCATTTACTGATGCTGCTGCTACTACCTCTTTGTCTGTTTCTACTAATGCTGCTGCTACTACCTCTTTGTCTGTTTCTACTAATGCTGCTGCTACTACTACTTTGTCTGTTTCTACTAATGCTGCTGCTCCTACCTCTTTGTCTGCATTTACTGATGCTGCTGCTCCTACCTCTTTGTCTGCATTTACTGATGCTGCTGCTACTACCTCTTTGTCTGCATTTACTGATGCTGCTGCTCCTACCTCTTTGTCTGTTTCTACTAATGCTGCTGCTACTACTTCTTTGTTTGCTTCTACTGATGCTGCTGCTACCTCTTTGTCTGCTTCTACTGATGCTGCTGCTACTACCTCTTTGTCTGCTTCTACTGATGCTGCTGCTACTACCTCTTTGTCTGCTTCTACTGATGCTGCTGCTACTACCTCTTTGTCTGCTTCTACTGATGCTGCTGCTACTACTGATGCTGCTGCTACTACCTCTTTGTCTGCTTCTACTGATGCTGCTGCTGCTACCTCTTTGTCTGTTTCTACTAATGCTGCTGCTACTACCTCTTTGTCTGTTTCTACTAATGCTGCTGCTACTACTTCTTTGTCTGTTTCTACTAATGCTGCTGCTCCTACCTCTTTGTCTGCATTTACTGATGCTGCTGCTGCTACCTCTTTGTCTGTTTCTACTGATGCTGCTGCTGCTACCTCTTTGTCTGTTTCTACTAATGCTGCTGCTACTACCTCTTTGTCTGTTTCTACTAATGCTGCTGCTACTACTTCTTTGTCTGTTTCTACTAATGCTGCTGCTCCTACCTTTTTGTCTGTTTCTACTAATGCTGCTGCTACTACTTCTTTGTCTGTTTCTACTAATGCTGCTGCTCCTACCTCTTTGTCTGTTTCTACTAATGCTGCTGCTACTACTTCTTTGTCTGTTTCTACTAATGCTGCTGCTCCTACCTCTTTGTCTGCATTTACTGATGCTGCTGCTCCTACCTCTTTGTCTGCATTTACTGATGCTGCTGCTACTACCTCTTTGTCTGCATTTACTGATGCTGCTGCTACTACCTCTTTGTCTGTTTCTACTAATGCTGCTGCTACTACCTCTTTGTCTGCATTTACTGATGCTGCTGCTCCTACCTCTTTGTCTGTTTCTACTAATGCTGCTGCTACTACTTCTTTGTTTGCTTCTACTGATGCTGCTGCTACCTCTTTGTCTGCTTCTACTGATGCTGCTGCTACTACCTCTTTGTCTGCTTCTACTGATGCTGCTGCTACTACCTCTTTGTCTGCTTCTACTGATGCTGCTGCTACTACCTCTTTGTCTGCTTCTACTGATGCTGCTGCTACTACTGATTCTGCTACTACTGATGCTGCTGCTACTACCTCTTTGTCTGCTTCTACTGATGCTGCTGCTACTACCTCTTTGTCTGTTTCTACTAATGCTGCTGCTACTACTTCTTTGTCTGTTTCTACTGATACTGCTGCTACTACCTCTTTGTCTGCATTTACTGATGCTGCTGCTTCTACTGATGCTGCTGCTACTACTGCATTGTCTGCTTCTACTGATGCTGCTGCTACTACCTCTTTGTCTGCTTCTACTGATGCTGCTGCTACTACTGCATTGTCTGCTTCTACTGATGCTGCTGCTACTACCTCTTTGTCTGCTTCTACTGATGCTGCTGCTACCTCTTTGTCTGCTTCTACTGATGCTGCTACTACCTCTTTGTCTGCTTCTACTGATGCTGCTGCTACTACCTCTTTGTCTGCTTCTACTGATGCTGCTACCTCTTTGTCTGCTTCTACTGATGCTGCTACTACCTCTTTGTCTGCTTCTACTGATGCTGCTGCTCCTACCTCTTTGTCTGCTTCTACTGATGCTGCTACCTCTTTGTCTGCTTCTACTGATGCTGCTACTACCTCTTTGTCTGCTTCTACTGATGCTGCTACCTCTTTGTCTGCTTCTACTGATGCTGCTACTACCTCTTTGTCTGCTTCTACTGATGCTGCTGCTACTACCTCTTTGTCTGCTTCTACTGATGCTGCTGCTACTACTGATGCTGCTGCTACTACCTCTTTGTCTGCTTCTACTGATGCTGCTGCTACTACTGCATTGTCTGCTTCTACTGATGCTGCTACTACCTCTTTGTCTGCTTCTACTGATGCTGCTGCTACTACCTCTTTGTCTGCTTCTACTGATGCTGCTGCTTCTACTGATGCTGCTGCTACTACCTCTTTGTCTGCTTCTACTGATGCTGCTGCTACTACTGCATTGTCTGCTTCTACTGATGCTGCTACTACCTCTTTGTCTGCTTCTACTGATACTGCTGCTACTGCCTCTTTGTCTGCTTCTACTGATGCTGCTGCTACTACCTCTTTGTCTGCTTCTACTGATGCTGCTACCTCTTTGTCTGCTTCTACTGATGCTGCTACTACCTCTTTGTCTGCTTCTACTGATGCTGCTGCTACTACTGCATTGTCTGCTTCTACTGATGCTGCTGCTACTACTGCATTGTCTGCTTCTACTGATGCTGCTGCTACTACTGCATTGTCTGCTTCTACTGATGCTGCTGCTACTACTGCATTGTCTGCTTCTACTGATGCTGCTGCTACTACTGCATTGTCTGCTTCTACTGATGCTGCTGCTACCTCTTTGTCTGCTTCTACTGATGCTGCTACTACCTCTTTGTCTGCTTCTACTGATGCTGCTGCTACAACCTCTTTGTCTGCTTCTACTGATGCTGCTGCTACTACTGATGCTGCTGCTACTACCTCTTTGTCTGCTTCTACTGATGCTGCTGCTACTACCTCTTTGTCTGCTTCTACTGATGCTGCTGCTACTACTGATGCTGCTGCTACTACCTCTTTGTCTGCTTCTACTGATGCTGCTGCTACTACCTCTTTGTCTGCTTCTACTGATGCTGCTGCTACTACCTCTTTGTCTGCTTCTACTGATGCTGCTGCTACTACTGCATTGTCTGCTTCTACTGATGCTGCTACTACCTCTTTGTCTGCTTCTACTGATGCTGCTGCTACTACCTCTTTGTCTGCTTCTACTGATGCTGCTGCTACCTCTTTGTCTGTTTCTACTGATGCTGCTACTACCCCTTTGTCTGCTTCTACTGATGCTGCTACTACCTCTTTGTCTGTTTCTACTGATGCTGCTACTACCTCTTTGTCTGCTTCTACTGATGCTGCTGCTACTACTTCTTTGTCTGCTTCTACTGATGCTGCTGCTACTACCTCTTTGTCTGCTTCTACCGATGCTGCTGCTACCTCTTTGTCTGTTTCTACTAATGCTGCTACTACCCCTTTGTCTGCTTCTACTGATGCTGCTACTACCTCTTTGTCTGTTTCTACTGATGCTGCTACTACCTCTTTGTCTGCTTCTACTGATGCTGATGCTACTACTTCTTTGTCTGCTTCTACTGATGCTGCTGCTACTACCTCTTTGTCTGTTTCTACTGATGCTGCTGCTACTACTGCATTGTCTGCTTCTACTAATGCTGCTGCTCCTGCCTCTTTGTCTGCTTCTACTGATGCTGCTGCTCCTACCTCTTTGTCTGCTTCTACTGATGCTGCTGCTCCTACCTCTTTGTCTGCTTCTACTGATGCTGCTGCTACTACCTCTTTGTCTGCTTCTACTGATGCTGCTGCTACTACTGCATTGTCTGCTTCTACTGATGCTGCTACTACCTCTTTGTCTGCTTCTACTGATGCTGCTGCTACTACCTCTTTGTCTGTTTCTACTGATGCTGCTGCTACTACCTCTTTGTCTGCTTCTACTGATGCTGCTGCTACTACTGCATTGTCTGCTTCTACTGATGCTGCTACTACCTCTTTGTCTGCATCTACTGATGCTGCTGCTACTACCTCTTTGTCTGTTTCTACTGATGCTGCTACTACTGCATTGTCTGCTTCTACTGATGCTGCTGCTACTACCTCTTTGTCTGTTTCTACTGATGCTGCTGCTACTACCTCTTTGTCTGTTCTACTGATGCTGCTGCTACTACCTCTTTGTCTGTTTCTACTGATGCTGCTGCTACTACCTCTTTGTCTGTTTCTACTGATGCTGCTGCTACTACCTCTTTGTCTGTTTCTACTGATGCTGCTGCTACTACCTCTTTGTCTGTTTCTACTGATGCTGCTGCTACTACCTCTTTGTCTGTTTCTACTGATGCTGCTGCTACTACCTCTTTGTCTGCTTCTACTGATGCTGCTGCTACTACCTCTTTGTCTGCTTCTACTGATGCTGCTGCTACTACCTCTTTGTCTGCTTCTACTGATGCTGCTGCTACTACCTCTTTGTCTGCTTCTACTGATGCTGCTGCTACTACCTCTTTGTCTGCTTCTACTGATGCTGCTGCTACTACCTCTTTGTCTGCTTCTACTGATGCTGCTGCTACTACCTCTTTGTCTGCTTCTACTGATGCTGCTGCTACTACCTCTTTGTCTGTTTCTACTGATGCTGCTGCTACTACCTCTTTGTCTGCTTCTACTGATGCTGCTGCTACTACCTCTTTGTCTGTTTCTGCTTCTGCTACTACTTTGTCTCATCTGCTGTTTTCCCCTTTGTTCCACATCTAACTGTTACAGTAACCTACCCACCTGTTACTTCAACTCTCTCTGTCTCTTATTATTATTGTAATTCCTTCAGACACGCAAACATTTATTAGGTAACAGTAACATCTGGTGTCAACGTACAAATTGACATGTGCTATTGGAGATTGCAAGATGTGGAGAAATAGGTTAGCCCATGCTAGTCACCAAGGCACTTGATGATATTTATGATGGTGATGGTAACATTTGGTTAGGAAAGGATGAGTTAAAATAACACCTGCCCTGAATCGAAAGAGCTCAATGAAGGCCATGTTATTATGTGTCCATGTTGGTCAGCATGGCCGAATCGATAAGAACACGTGTTCTTAAACATCTGATGTGCTGATGCCGAGGTAAGGGGTTCAACCCCTACACCGGACATTTTGACTAAAATGTTGACCTATCATCCTTGACTTGGGGACATAAATTACAAGTACCTCTGAAGTCAGAGTGGGTTTGCCTGATGGCGAGGGACATTGTTAATAAGGAAAGCTAATCCACACGCAAAATTTAGTCCAGCACTAGTAGTGTGTATGGGCTACGCTTGAATTCAAAGCAAGCGAGTGCCCCAAAAAAATGTGCCTGTGTAATATATTTTCAATAACTTCATGTTTCTGTACACATTAATGATATGTGTTTTAAGTGGACAAATCTTAGAATAGGTCAGTCAATTTCAATGATGTTGAACATGTATTTTACTTGATTTCAGCCGTGTTCTTTCGAGGAATTCTTTCCAAGAATTGAAGGTGTGTACAGCAGCTGTTGTGTATTTACATTAAACAAGTAGGAATTACTGAAGTATGTAGTGACGTATTAAATTGTCTTTGGTTGTGATCGTAAACAGTCCAGAATAAAGGACCACGTTTCATGCCTTAGATGCATCAGGCATAAGGTGCTAGACTCTATTTTTATAGACCAATCGGGACTCAGTATGTTATATAGTCAGTATCAATCTGGTCGCCTTTACTTCCTAAAACATTTCCAGGCACCCATATTACGCTGGGTCGACTTGGAGCCCAAATCAATTTTTATAATCTGCGCCAGTGAGGATTCAAACCCTTGACCATTGGGCCTGGATGAGCATCTAGCCACTATGCTACTGCAGCTGCTGTTTGGGTATATGGTGCTGGCGTAATATGTTTAGACTAATTGACATTCGTTGGATTATAGGGTCAGTGTTACACATTCCGCCTTTACTTCACAAGAAATTGTCTGGTAGCCATTTTGAAGATGGGCCGACTCAGCAGGTGTTTGAACACATGACCACTGGGCCAAATGGCAAGTTTTTAAGCCGCTATGGTATCACGGCGGGTCCTTAGCTCTGATCGTAGGTGGAAGACATTGATGCTGTGTGATTAGAGAAAGTATAAGGGGAATGTTAATTTGACTAGCAAGAAAATGGAAAAAGTAGTGATGGCTGGAGCATGTACTGACATCTTAGCTTTAGTAGCAGAAAACATTTAATGCTAATATTAAATAATTAGACTTTCTGAAACTGGCAATTAAAGTCAGTGGTAGTAATTTGAGGTAAGTCCACAAGGTCAGTTATATGGACCTGTTTCTAACATCAGATGGAAGACACACCGCAGAATATTATACAGATCAGGACACAAATAAACTCTATTTTTACACCATGAAGAGCATCACATGCAATAATTTGTTTTCATTAGAAATTTAACAACAAAAAACACAGCAATTCTTAATTGTTACATAGAACCAGTTTGAATATAAAAGGCTATATCTCATCTCATCTTACTCGTATACCTTGAGGTGTCAAGGTGAAGCATAGTACAGTTGGAGAGTGCCTGTTTATGGGCTCTATATATTGAGATTCCCATGGACAAGGCAATATACGAGTGTGAATTCTAGACACTTGGCAAATGTTGATCGCTGAATAAGAATAAGAAGAAGCGATGATCACCTACAAAGTTGTCCTGGGTTTGATTCCCCATAGTAACAGTGTTGGCATTCCTCTAGAAGGGGATTTCTTTTGAGATGACCCAACCTATAAAATTGACACCAGAGATTGGGAACATGAAAGGGACCCATATAATACTGACCACATTATCCCCTTATAGTCTATTAAGGCACTGAAAATGTGAGTGTTACACTATATCCACAATAATTCTTATAGCATGTAAATAGGCTTGCTGTACTTTTGCTTGCACCGATCTTGTCTTACATTGCATTTTTTAAATTTCATATGAGCAGCTGTGATTCTGTTTGGAGAGCCTGTCAGGTGGGAAACCCCTTTGCAGATAATTATAGATGTGCTCCTGACCAACGGTCATCCATCAGATGACCTGGTGGATATACCTTACCCTCATATACCTGTCCTGGCATGTAACATGGATCTTCTGTGGATGTCCGAGCACAAGCTGCCCAGGTCTGTTGTGTCTTTTAATGTATAATGTTTCATTGTGATGGGTAAATCAACAAATATGAACAGTGGAGCTAGTTAGCTCCAAACAACACAATCACAAGTGACAGGATGGACATTATGGCTAGGAATTAGACAAAAGCAAAGACACTAAATTAATAAACTATAAACATATCACTTAGGTATAAAGGGCGGCTCCTGGAAACATCTGAGGGCCCAAATAAACTTAGCAAAACGCAATTACATCTGAAAAAACACTCTGGTTGAACGCAGCAGAAGAAGAAGAAGCTAATTTTGGCTATCCAATTAATTTTCAGTATTCTTCTATAAAACCACATCTCCAAGGTTCCCACGGATTTTTTCACCTGTTTACTAATTGTCCAGGATTCACAGCCATATGTTAAAAGTAGTTTTATGTAACATGCAAGATCTCTTTTTTTAATTTTCAAGGACAGTGGCTTATTGCACAAATGGGATAGTAAGTAGAAATACTTTGGGATGGATGCTACTTCGGAGGACTGAGCGCACATGGAATGTCCAATATGCAATGAGTCATTCAGCATAACAATACAGTACATACAGTTAGTAGGAAATGGCTGGAAAATATTACAGTGTCCCCTGTCAGGTACTGACGCTGAAAAGATGAAAGTGTCAAGATGTATTGTGTTCCTTTTCCTGTTCTTTTCCTTTTGAGCTCTGAGGCCTTGTCTTTTTTTTCTTTTTCCATCTTGTATCCCATGTTAATTATTATTGTTATACAACAATTATATTATTTTTATTTAACTAGTGTTGCAATATAGTGTAAATGCCTTAAACGACAGTGCACTCATAAATATATTGTCTTTACTGTCCCCTTCTTTTAATATGTCATCTGCCTTAACTTCTCTGCCTCTTTTTCTATTTTATTCCAGGTGAATTAATTGTTTACTGTTCATTTTCAGATTAGGGCATGGTTGTTTTATGAATGCTTTGGAAGGTCTGTACCAGGTTAGTGTACTTTTTTTTTAAAAACGGGTTGGATTACATTAGTCAACAAATTTTGAAAAATTATTTGTATCAAAGTTTAAATACACCATTTCTGATTGATTTTGACATGCTGATCAATATCATAATGAAATTCACCAGTTGGCTTTGGTTTTAATTTTCTTTCTATATTAACAGTGTCCTTTGCCATCAGAGGAACCCACTCTGTCTTCAGAGGTACTTGTAATTTACGTTCCCAAGTCAAGGACAATAGGTCAGCATTTTAGTCAGTTGGACTAAACTGTTGATCTATAGTCCTTGATTTCATTCAGTAGCATGTCCTTTGCAGAACCTCGCTCCCATAACAACCTTCCGGAAATCGTCTCGATCACAAGCAAGATGTCCTGCATCCGATACACCCATCTGAAGATTATCCACCACATGGTTGTTATGGTTTCTTGGCAAGTTTTGCAGAAGGTAGTTTGCCATTTCTTTCGTTCTGGGCAGTGACTGTACTAGTATGTGGCCATAGCCATTGCCATTGTCTCTGCTGATGAGATCATCTGTCTATCGTCACAGAGTGCATGACCATAACCAACAACAATTTGTCGGCTGCTCTCATACTCTATCCACCGCCTCCTTCCATGGCTTCACGTAACCCTGATTGGGGGGGCTAAACGGGTACTCTACCTTGCCCAAGGGTGTCCCGTAGACTTGAGATACCCCTACCCAGCTAACCGGAACTTGACTTAGGGATGTAAGTTACAAGTACCTCTGAAGTCAGAGTAGGTTTGCCTGATGGTGAGGGACACTGTTAATGGGGCAAGCTAATCCACAAGCAAAATTCAGTCCAGCACTACTAGAAGTAGTGTGTATGGACTACGCTTGAGTTCAAAACAAGCGAGCGTGCACGCGTACACACACACACGCATGCATGCACAGTACGCATGCACACACGAACACACAATTTTTTACGATGAATTTACATTACAGTAAAAATAATAATAATGTATGCATGTTTAATTCTCTGGGGTGAACAGTTAGTCTGTCTACTTTAGCATTATAAAAATTGTGGTTACGTACTCAATTAATTGATATGTCAACATAATATGATAGAAAAAATAAAAACATTATTTAAAGTTCACACATAATGTTTTAAAAGAGCACTTTTGAACCCATTCCGTCATTATTCAGTCACTGTTCGAGCTCTCTTTGCTTGCTTCTTGTAGTCAATCGATGAGGTGTCTCTTGTCACAGTCCAACAGTAATCAGCAAGCATTGAAGAGGTCCAGTTGCCTTGATACCTTGTCTCCATAGCAGCAATGTCCTGATGACATCGTTCACCATGCTCATCATTGACAGCTCCAAAGTCTGACGTAAAGAAATCCAGATGAGAATTTTTAAAAATTAATTTTCAAAGACATATTGCCAAGACTCTTTTTCTTTAGAAGGAGATTTTCCACAATTTCATTGTACTTATCAGATCTGTTGTTTCCAAGAAATTGTCCACCACTGACTTAAATACTAGCCATGCTGCTTTTTCCTTCCCATGCAACACGCAAAGAAACTCGTCGTCTTGAAGACTTTTTAGCATTTGTGGACCAACAAATACTCCCTCTAATATTTCAGCTTCACTCAGTGTTGGAAATTTTCTAATGAGGTATTTGAAATCCTCATCTGTTTTATCCATTGCCTTGACAAAGTATTTCATGAGACCCAGCTTAATGTGCAAGGGTGGCAACAAAATCTTGCTGGTGTTGACAAATGCTGGGTTCTCAACATTCTTACTACTAGCTACTACTACTAGCTACTTGAGCATAGCCTACGATGGGTGACGTGGTGTTCTGTTGTGATAATTTGGCTGTGTGTCCAACGTGTGCCGCGTGGTTGCGCACCCGCTTCACACACCAGTGGTCCGGGGCTTGTTTCCGGATCCGGTCAGGGATATGCACTACTGGCGGGCTCAAGCGGGGGCGGGGCTCGAGTATAGTGCTTCCATATTGACGTGGATAGGCCTTAGGTTCATACCAGAATGCGATCAGCGTTGCCAGTAGTGGGTTGTGCTCAATATTTAAAATTCTTACTACTGCAAAATTGACCAATGTCTTCTGATGTAAAGGTCAGTTCTTTCACAGTTATCCCACTCACAGAGAAAGCAAGAGTACTTTGTGTATCTACCCTGTAGTCCAAGCGAAAAAGCGGCCACTTTTACGTAACCGCAAAGTAACCACAACAGTTGTGTCATATATTAATAATGCCAGTGCACAAATAAATAAAATTCATGATTGGATGCAATAACAAAATAGGCATCCCCATGAATAAACATACGGATGATCATCCTTCACAGTACCAGTGATCTTTTATCACAGCATGAGTAGTCATCCAACACAGTACCAGTCATCTTCCATCACAACACTGTAACTGTAGTCTGATACACAACACCAGCAATTGTCAGACAACACGATGGAACAAAGGTCATTTATTCAGTTGCATGTCCTTTGCAGAACCTCGCTCCCATAACAACCTTCCAGAAAACCTCTCGATCATAAGCAAGATGTCCCGCTTCAGATACACCCATCTGGAGATCACCCGCCAAATCCTGCACCCATCTTCTCTTTGGCCTTCCTCTTCCTCTCTTCCCAGGCATATACCCCTCCATTATTGTTCTCGGGTACAGACATAGCTATTCTATTCCTATATTCCTAGTTCAAACTATGAAGGTTGATTCAAAACTCACCCCGCAGCAGATAATAGTCAATCCACAATCAAGATCCTCTTGGATCTTTTGGATCTTCACAGAGCCTGTCTGCCCTTTCTGCTGCGGTCTAGAAAAACAGTGGCCACGCTCAGCCGTGCCTGGGGCACGTTCGCCCATTTGCTTGGTAGTGGCTCAGAGGGATGAGTTCAAACCCTCTGCTAGTTAGACATCAGCATCTCTTCGGCCTCAGTTGTTCTCAAGGCCAAATAGGCAGGAACATGGCGTGACTGGGCTCTTACAGGCACGCCAACATAACATCCCAGCATCCTATGCATTTTTTACCAGGGTATCATGGGATATGCTACTCCATACTCTTGTAGAGCCACGGCAGGCGGCTTCATTTGGTAATAGAATATATCTCATGATAAGGTTTGCAAAATGTATAAATAGGGCCACATAAATAAACAACATAGAGCAGCCAGGAGGTCTCTGCACGTGTGAAGATCTCCTATTATTCTAAACATATTTACATTTAAATTGTATCACAACTGTATCGTGTTTCATACGTTATATCAAGCAAGTTTGAGTACCGTCGGTGGGCCGGATGAAATGACGTCGCGGGCTGGATCCGGCCCGCGGACCGTAGTTTGGTGACCCCTGCACTAGCTTGTTGATGCGTTCTAGGAACAAGTTTTTGGGTGTGCCTTGAGACCAATTTTGCACCATCTCATTTACCTTGTGGTCATCTACAAACCTCTGACCCTGCAGGTGTTCTTTCAAGGGTCCAAACAAGTGAAAGTCCGAAGGCGCCAAGTCTGGACTGTATGTATGCTGTTGGATGTTTGAAGACCTCAAATTTCAGAAAACATAGTGTATTCACTGAATGCGCGGTCATATTAGGGCAGGCATTTTTATGCAGCAACAGTACACCTTTTTAGAGAAGTCAACTGCATTTTGATCATAATGTGGGCTTCAGTTTGTTCACTAGCATGTCACTATATCGAGCACTAGTCATAGTTTCACTCCTTTCTTGGAAAGGATATCTGAAAACTTGGTCATCATGACTTTCCCAGCAGAATACTGCGTCTTGAATTTTTTGCTAACCAGGACAACTAATGTTCCCTTTGCATCAACCGCCTCATACTCTCTGGTATATAATCATGCACCCAGGACTCGTCTCCTGTTACAATTTGATGGAGAAAAGCATCTCCTTCTCGAGCACGACTGTCCAAACGCCACACTTGCAGGTCTCCAGAATTCCACAGAGCATGATTCAAGAGTTAGATCAGTCTCCTGAAATAAGTACCAGATAATTTTCAGGAAACTGTCGTGGAAGAAATGATGAAGAGACAAGCTGGTTACTTCACCTAATTATTCCATAACCTAGCAGATGTTAAGGTCTAACATTTTTCATCACTTTTATAGCTGTGTCTGCCGTTGAATTAACTTTACTTTTTTTGTTAACACTAGTGGCGGTTGATTGCAACACCCTGCAAAACAAATGCAACATTTTAAGCATACATGCTAGCACCCAAATGTTTATGTATTTTGTTTGCCCTCACAGAAAATCACTGGCAAAGAGATGAAGTATACAGCCTTGATAGGAAAACCCAGTGAAATCACCTATCACCACGCAGACTACCTGCTGACTCAACAAGCTAAACTCATGGGAGTTGATCATATACAGACCATATACTGTATAGGGTAAGACAATTGCATTACTTCACTGATTCTGTACCAAGCAACTTATCCATAACATCGTCTGTTCTGTACCAAGTAACTCCTCCATTACATCACTCATTCTCTACCAAACAACTCCTCCATTACATCACTCATTCTCTACCAAGCAACTCATCCATTATATCACTCATCTGTACCAAGCAACTCCTCCATTATATCACTCATTCTCTACCAAGCAACTTCTCCATTACATCATGTGTTCTATACAAAGTAACTCCTCCATTACATCACTCATTCTCTACCAAGCAACTCCATTACATCACTCATTCTCTACCAAACAACTCCTCCATTACATCACTCATTCTCTATCAAACAACTCCTCCATTACATCACTCATTCTGTACCACACAACTCCTCCATTACATCACTCATTCTGTACCACACAACAACTCCATTACATCACTCATTCTGTACCACACAACTCCTCCATTACATCACTCATTCTCTACCAAGCAACTCCATTACATCACTCATTCTCTACCAAACAACTCCTCCATTACATCACTCATTCTCTATCAAACAACTCCTCCATTACATCACTCATTCTGTACCACACAACTCCTCCATTACATCACTCATTCTGTACCACACAACAACTCCATTACATCACTCATTCTGTACCACACAACTCCTCCATTACATCACTCATTCTGTACCATACAACTCCTCTATTACATCACTCATTCTGTACCATAATTCTGTACGACACTACAGATTTGTTAGGTGCATTTCCTAACCCCTAATTCTCCATTCACAAGTTCCCAGCTTTGATTACTTTAAAGATACAACTGCTTGGGCATAGCATGAGTTAAATTAACTAGCGTGAGTTACATTAACATCTGCCTGGGGCAGAAAGAATTAAGTAAAAAATATTTAAAAGACATTTTCTCATCTAATTCTTTTTACATTTGCATCTTTGATGATTAGACCTTAAAGTGAGTTCTTATGATGAACTCAACTGTTTTATTGTTTTGGGAGTTTTTCTTTGGTTTCTTACAGCTTAAAGTTTAATGTTGGTTCAATGGGCCAGTGGTGGACCCTGTAATGCCCAATAATCAAGTTGAAGGGCAGTTTCAACCCCCAGTAGTAAGCTTTTAACTCCCGGGCTGAAGTTGTCCTACCTTAGCCCAAAAACCGAGTACCTGGCTAGTTTCCCTAACTTAGCCCAAAACTCAACTACCCTCCACTTGTCCAAACTTCTCTCTTTATTCAACCTCCACGGGACCACCCATGAAAATCTATTTAACCTTTGATCCCAATTTCCCGTTCCCATGAAAATACCCTTCTAGGTTTCCCTTTGTTTTGTTCCCTCTTTAGCATGTTCCTCTCTGTCCCCGGGTGACCCAAACTGACATATACTTGCTATAACAATCCACTGTGTTGGTTCTCCTCTATTGTCTTGGGACTTCTTAATCAACCTCTCTGGTCCCACATCCGCCTTACTCTCCACACCTGTAACCTTGATTGTTCTTTTCAGATTCTTAACCCGTTCATCCACCTTACCTTGGCATTAATCACGCATGTTACAGTTTCGACCAGTATAGCTCTGGAGTTGACCCAGCCTGGTAAAAATAGATATTAAAATAGAAAATTGTCATGAATGTCTCAATTGTCTGGGAAGGAAAGATGACGAAGGAATCTGGCCACCCCACCTCATATGTCATGGCCTAAAATATGTGAATGTCCAACACCTCACACCCCAGTGACAGTATTTACTATGGGAATACCTTTACTCTAGTAGTGATGTGATTGGAGCTTTCAATGTGCTGTCCACCACACATAGCCAAATGCTGCTGATATTTGCAGAGGTGTCAACTCTATGCGCTGTCAAACCTCACTTATGTAAACAAACAAAACATGGTAATCTCTTTAAACCACCATGGTGTCCTGGAAATGTTTGATGGTGTGTTTTGTGTATTTCTGCTAAAAGGACTCAATTGTACATTGCTTTAGTATATCTTGAACCAGTTCTTTACCTGAAGAGATGCATTGAAATTTATTTTTTTAAATGTTGCATATCCCTTACAGGACATTGCAGTCAACACCATATTTTTCAGCTGCTGTTGATGTACTAGATTATGCTCAGTAGTTTGCCATTGCTTTCTGAGCGACCGGCTCACATACCCCATAAGTTACCGACGTGGCGTGAACCACTACCAATTCTTGCGCACATCACGTCACTCACGAGCGTAAACGGGATTACGGAGAAAGACGCTCACTCCTAGGCCAGGGAGACCGGTTCAGTGAAATATAAATAGGCAGTGAAATATACCAGGCAGTAAATCATGCAATATATTGATTGTGCCTTCATTATTCAAATTAATAATGGGAAAACATTTTAAATATCTGATATTGTTAACTTCTATAATCCTTCTGGCATAACTTATTATATGTATTCTGTCTTACAGTGATAACCCAGAAACAGACATCTACGGGGGAAATTTATATAACAGATATCTTCAGAGGAGAAGGCATATTCATATGCAAAATCTGGACAAGAAAGTCCGCGTGGCTGCCCATCAAAAAACAGATTCAGATTTTCTTGACGAAGACGGTGACGATGATATTCCAGAAGACACTCAGATGTTTCAGCGTGACTCTGGGGCAAATGTTCATGTGATTAGATCGTTAGAAGAGGACAATTTCGGGGTGGAAAAGGCTTCTTGTTGTGAGAGCATTCTTGTATGTACAGGTGTGTTTAGAACAACATCAGACTTTGTGAGTTTCGCTGGGAATAGGTTGAGTTCGCACAACCACAGGGACTTTGTGATAGATCCTACGCTTACCACACCCAATCACGTCGCACCGAATGTGTTAGAAGCTGTAAAACTTGTTTTTGAGAAAGAAGAGTTCTCTTAACAATAGTTGTGGTTCTAGATGTTTCACTGCCGCGGTGTGTTGTCTGAACATGTATATGATTTGAAATGTCAGTTTATGTGTTCACCTTCAGAATTCCCTTGTTCATCTATATTTGTATGTTTATTTTTGTTTCATTAAGGTTGCCAGTTGTGCACACATGTATTTTGTTACTGACAGATATCCTTTTCTACTGTCTGTGATTTTGAATGCAAGTTATACATTATCCTATCTGTGATGTTCAGATACTCATCTACCCATTCTATAGATATTGATTTTTCTGATAAGTTAAATAATCTTATATGTCTTTTGTCACATAAATTATTCTCTTCTTTTCCATTATTCTTATTTTCTATAAAAATTGGTCCTATTATTGGTCCTTGTTCATGCAAATACAATTTCTGAGATGTTGAAAGACAAATAAAATGGGGTTGTAATGCTGTGATTATACAATGAAAATCAGGAAAAACAAGAACTGTAGAAGTCAGCATTAGCCCGGTCAACAAACGCCTGCTGAAGTCGGATGTGTCGGTGTACGGGCGCATAACCGGGCACAACGCAATTATGTGTGAAAAAAACTCCAGATGAACGCAGCAGCAGCAGAAGAAGAAGAAGAAGTCAGCATTACATAAAAACAATCACACAAAAATTGAGGATATTGCAGTAAATATCCACCCAAAAAATTTGCAAAGACAGAAATGATACTAAGATATCAGTCCGACACCCAATAAACTTTATTCAATATTTTTATGTTTATTGTACATGTTCAGTTGCCATTGTGTTACTTGAAATGCATAATGTGGTTGTTTCCTCCTGCTTTTCACATCTACATAGAAATAAATTATCTCTGAATTTGACAGCCATTTCTGACTGTCAGGACCAGTGAGGTTTCTGATCTGCTCAGCTGCAGAGTTGTCTGCTTATCCTTGTTGTTACTGGATACCCAACTCTGCATTAGCCACACCACCTGTGTCACATGGAGGTGTAGTTTGATATTTTTTTGTTGCTTGAGTTATGAGACCTTGTTGGCATTTCTCAAACTCTCTGGAACTATAAGAGAGACAGAGATGGACACAGGTCATTGCACACACCTTGGATATGAGGGTGCATGAAGCAGGAGAACTGCAGGGGGTCAAGAGATTTTTTGGCATGATGTCATGAGAGCGACATAATGCATAATGATGATTATACATGTTTACATAATATCATTGTTCCCTAATGTGATTATTTTGATTCATTTCTGTCTTTGTTATGGCTTCTATTATTTCTTTGCTAATGAATGCTTGTTGCCACAATGTTTGTGTGTGTGATTGTGTTTATATCAAACTGCTCTTCTACACCTCTTGTTTTTTCCCATTTTCAATGAGCTGTTGACACTTGTTTTAGCTAGGTTTATATTCATCTTTGAAGAGCGCTTCGGCTCTAATGATAATTATTATTATGTAAAGGGGATAATAAATTGTACTGCTGAAGTTCTCATTTTTCATGATGTTTATAGTAAGTTTTACTTATTTTTATAATTTATTTGTTCTACATGGAGATTTAGATATTGTATCTGTTTGTAATTCTGGGGTTCAGTTGTTCATGTAATAGATAAATATATAATACATATGTTAACTGTAACATCAGCTGGAAGGAACATTCATTTTAAAATGCACAAAAACAGAAAGGTAATGATCATACAAAATCAGTAATCACTATTATGTAAATTTGTCCGGGATCCCCAGGTGGACTCAGCTGACAAATGATATCAGGAAATGTTATGGGAAGTAAAAGGGGCCGGAATAATATGACTACATCACCCACCGAGAACTGATAGGTCTATAAAACTATGGGGCTAGCCCCATATACCCAGTATTCCCCAAGGGCACATAAAAGGGTCCTCTACTTACTGTACCTTACTGTGGGATCAGTAATTGTTATGTTATTGTACACTGAGGATTGGACTATCTCTTCCTCTGTAACTTCAAGTTAATCTATATCTTGTCACATTTCATCTTTAATTAGTTACATGTAACATTACATTTCAGATACAGATCTTTGCCAATAATACAGAGCATTGATAACTATTAGACTCTTGAGAAGTAATTAACTGATTTAATGCCGAACGAAAAGAATGTTTGGACCAGAGATGGGACACAATCAAATGAACAGTTATTATAATGTAAATGTCCCTTGACTGAGCATTGAAACTGCAGAAGATACACAAAAATAAGATAACCCTAGTACGGTGATATATCATCCTTCTGTCCAAATGGGAGGTCAAATTTGGTGATATGCTATCCTGTAGTAGTGAATTCTGTCCGGCTCTTCTTTATTCTTTATATTATTATTTTTTTGTCAGCAATCGTTCTTTGTATTATACTAGGGTGTACTAGTACTGTACAGTATTGTGTTTATTTGCACATAATTGCACACACATTATCTTCACGTGCCCTGAAGACCTCAAGGAGGATTTAATCCCATACCTTCATACTGGCAGTTGAACTCTCACTGCTAGGCCACTTCAATCAAAAAAACCATCACATACTTCATTTTCTCATTACTAACTTACATAATGAAGCTTCAGTGTCCAGGATTTTGTCATCAAATACCCTCTGGATTGTGTTGAACTCAGTCTGGAAATATGTCAGTATTATTATCTCCACCGTCCATATTTGATGTTGTATTTGTGATTAGGAGTTTGGTGGTGCAGTCGATTACTGCACACACTTCCCAACACACTAGTATTGGATATTCTTCTTCAGCAGTCAGTCCTTGCTAGGTTGTCTATTCAGGCAAGGGTCACACATTCTGTAGCATCATTAAGAAACCAAATGCATGTATACAAGAGTCACACATGTAATAAATAGTCTTCTTTGAATATTACTTCTCGGGAGTCTTCATCGTGAAGTGGTTACGCTTCATGTTGTGAGGGTTGGGGGTTGGATTCTGGCCTATGTCGTTTAGCTCATGCGTGAAATTTTCTCCGAAACTCCTGGGGGTCTCGCTGGAGCTACAGAGTTTGTGCTTTGGGCGACGCTTTCAGCAGGCTGCCCTGCACAAAGAGAAAGCACCATATGGGATAAAACACAGTGCAATGAAATTGATCCTCTTTCTTTTTATCCCGTTTATGTTTAGTATTACTTCTAATGTCACATTTAGCCTGGGTGACAGCCTGTTGATTTAGATATCTGAATAAAAACACAACATGTGACGGTCAGTTGCGTGGGTGCTGCCTCCATATTTTATACCCTAGTCAGCACTCAAGGGTTGTTATGGTTAATATCATGCTGGCTGCCTTTACTTCCCAAGATTTTTTCTGGTACCCATTCTAGGCTGGGTCGAGCCAGGAGTCCCAGTCAAGTTTACAAATCTCTAGGTACGAATTTGAAGCCATGATGACGGAGCTGGCAGGCCATTGTGCTAGCTGTTGCACTACTGTGACTTCCAAAAAAGCATTTAAAAGTTAAGAGTTGCATGTTCTTTTGCTGAACATTGCGGTCAACCCCAGTATTAAAGGCTGTTTGGGAATTACTTGGCAATGTTAGTTATGTAGTTTGCCATTGCTGTCTGACCGGTCGATGCCTCATACCATTGCAATCAACGCATTGCAGTCTGCTTCCAAACGGCCCACTGCTGATTTAGAATCCTCGTCTCAAGAAAACTACACAGATGGTAATATCATTGGGTAGGACTGAACTAATATATTTTCCCACATAAATCTGTGGTATCTGTTGTATTAGACTGGATCAGCAAAGTTACCATGATGGTGGGGAGAAACTCCTGCCACTACTGGGAATAAGGCGGGATCAAATCAGCTGCTACCTGCACATAGAAGGTCAGTTGCAGTGAATCCCCAGCATGTTCTTCTCTGGCCATGTTGGTGCAGTCTCACATCCTCTGTCCCTTTCATCTTTTTATATTTTTTTCTTATTGAAAGTGTTGTCCTTCTCTTGCAAACTTGCCTTCCACCTTTCCCTGCAGCCTGGTTTACAGTGAGAGTCATGGTAGTACAGTAGAAGGCATGCGGGCCTGTTTGCATCTGTTCAAATCTCCTTTGAGATGGATGTTGTTTAATTGGCCTAGGCTGGCATGTCGACCTAACCTAGAATGGCTACCAGGAAATGCCCTGGGATTATTTTTGTTTGTTTTTACTGTCGCTGGCTTTGAACTCACACATAATCCATTCATGTGCTACTACTTCTAGTGCAGTGGACTGATTTTTGCATTTGGGTTAGATTTCTCTATTACCAATGTCCCTTGCCATCTGGTGAACCTATTATTCTGCTGAAAGACTTGTAATTTACATCCCCTAGTCCAGGACAGTAAGTCAAGATTTTAGTGCAAATAACGGGTGTAGGAGTTGAATCCGCTAACTTGGCATCAGTACACTGGAAGTTTAAGAGCAAGTGCTCTTATCCATTCTGCCTTGCTGACCTCCATAGAGGGAAGTCAATCGAGGGTTGGCTGGGGAATACAAAAAATGGGGCTAGCACCATATACCCAGTACTCTTCAAGGTCTTTCGCTGTTGTAATGTTTTACAGCCTGGGTCACAGTTGGTAGACAAGTGCACACATTATGTTATTGTCACTGCTGCTGGTGATGATTTATAGGGGAGTCAAGGGATTCTTTTAGCTTTATAATCAATGGAACACAAACACATAAACAATGATACTGTCACAACTGTTGATAATGTGTTGTTGGGGAGTCAAGGGATTCTTTCAGCTTTATAATCAATACTACACATGTACATAAACATTGATACCCTCACAACTGTTGATGATGTTTTATAGGGGAGTCAGGGGATTCTTTTAAGTTCGTGAACTATAGAACACAAGTACATAAACAAAGTGAAATATTTTGGCCACGTTAAAAGACATGATACTCTTATAAAAACCATATTGGAATGCAAGATTGAGGGCAAGCGAGCAAGAGGTAGACAACGATACAAGTGGGAAGATAACATCAAGAGATG
The DNA here is from genome assembly GCA_014155875.1 of Cepaea nemoralis. Taxonomy (NCBI): domain Eukaryota; kingdom Metazoa; phylum Mollusca; class Gastropoda; order Stylommatophora; family Helicidae; genus Cepaea; species Cepaea nemoralis. The sequence goes on along the minus strand of JACEFZ010022122.1, from coordinate 571,783 downwards.
GACGAACATCAGCCTGACCGAATGTACAGTCAAGGTGAGACACAGACAGTGTTGGAGATCCATTGCAGCCAACCTTCATTCTGGAGACGGCACCTGATTGATTGATTGAATGATTGATTGATTGACATAGACAATAATACAGTCACAACTGCTGGTGGTGTGTTGTACGTTAGTCAAGGGATTCTTTCAGCTGCATAATCAAAAGAACATTGGCACCTTGCCGTCTTGACAGACGATAGTTTGTTTTTTAAAAAGGCATAATCAGGGATGGAGTTATTGCCTCTCCATAGCACAAAGCCTGGGCTAAAATATAGAGATCATGTGTATCCCATGCAGCATGATCCCTCTCTCGGCCTGCCTAGTTCACTCTAGAGGAAAGGTAACACCCCTACATCTGGAACAAGACAAGCTGCAGAAGCTGCCGGATCAGCAAAGCAATGCTCTAACTGTCCGCCTGTCGGAGCTTCGATCCTAGACCAGCCGCCGACCAAGGCTTAGGGCCTGGTCTGCCCTGCCATGACATTCTGTCTTTAGCTTGCATTTCCTCGCACCAGGGTAAGGCTTGTACCCTCCCAATTGCGCTCTTCCGCCCAAAGCTGTTGTCACTATGTGAGGTGTCGGATGAGGTGGGGGACGCCCAACGTTCGGCGCTAACAGAAAGCAGCTAGTACCGGCTACTGTTATACATCAGTATAATCAAAAGAACACAAGTACTTAGTTAGTTAGTTAGTTAGTTACTTAGTTAAGTTAGTCAGTTAGTCAGTCGTGGTTCCAACTTCATGGCAACGGGTCGTCCCCATATTGCTGCGTTCCTGTGCCAGTGAATATCACACAAAATGCTCCTCAATGCCCAAAGTGAACAATGGAATAGACAGGAGTATCGGCAAGCCAACAGCCCGTACAGGTACACTGTGCATAATGCCGCCGCCAGAATGCCAACACAAAAGTCCTCCATGAAAAAAGTACACAAGCACATAAACAGTGATATTGTCACAACTGCTGGTGATGTTTTGTAGGGCAGTCAAGGCATTCTTTCAGCTTCCTAATCAATAGCCAACATGTTCAGATGCCCTGTCTGTTATCTGTGTTTGTGGTATTGTCTTCCAAAGGCTTGTATTAAACCCTGCAGGCCTGTCAGCCTGATTGATATTTCTGGTAACCCGATCATGAACAAATCTACAAAGGGTTTAGTGTGAGTTGGTTAAGGACCTATTCTCCTTTGGGAGATGAAATGCCGGTGGAGGATACATTAGGTCTTGCAACCTGCAGTGTCCTCATTTACCCATTTTGTTAGTGTAGCAACCATCTGATATTTGTCCGAGGGTTCTGTCATTATGAGATGCTGCAATAGCGTCCTGCAAATAAAGTTGTTGTGTTCTTGTTCTACCAAATATACAATTTTGTAGTTTTCTTTACATGATAGGTAGAAAAGAAAAACAAACAAAGAAATGAAGAAGGGCTTGTTTTTATCACATTACAATGACTGTTTCTATCACAGGCAATTTAACATGATAAACATTTATATGCTTGCTTGCTTGCTTGTGTTCGTTGGCTTGAGCTCCAACGCAAAGTCCTGTATGTCGGATGAAGGCATCCTGTTGTCCAACATCAGTGTGATGTCATACAGGACCTGAGGTTTGCGTGAGTATCCGTTGTCCCATGTCTGGCTTATTGGTGCACAGACTGGTGGTTCCTCGCCGTACAGGCAGACACTCTCCGACTTCGGAGGAATCGGCGATCCTATTGACTTCAGCCATGACCCCGAAGGGACCTGTTGCCCAGGACGCTCGACGAGGACGCGTCAATAGGTCTTGGCCAGTATATAACCCGGCCCTGGTGCCTTGGAAACACCTCTGCGTCCCAACATTTATATCAAAAAGACTTCAAATAATAGGAGCGTTCATTTGAAATCCGTTTATGCCGCACCGTGCGTAATTGCGTACGTTGAACATGATCGTGTCATAGTCATGTGATAAGCACTGACCAATGAATAAAATAGCACGTGCTTTCATCCCATGATGCATAGGTTCTGTTTTTGACCCCTGAGAAAATGGCTAGGTTGATCCAAAACCCGTCCAAAGAAGCTCAAAGAGCGGTGATTCAGTTTCTTTCATTGAAAGGATGTCGACCAGTGGACACTCATTGAAGAATGCAGGCAGCATACGGGAACAAATGTGTGTCGAAGACAACAGTGACAGACTGGGCACAAATGTTTCAGAAAGGATGTCAGTTCATGACAGATCTTCAAATGTTCAGAAAGGATGTCAGTTTTTTGACAGATCTTCGATGGCCGGGTCAAGCGCATATTGTTTCAACAGAAAAAAACCATCGCCAAAATTGATGCAGCAGTACAGATGAACCGTTGTTGAAGCATACGTTCGCTAGCGAAAGAATTTGATGTGTCAATTGGGACAATTCAAAAGGTAATTCATAAGAAACTGCAATATCGGAAGGTGTGTTCACAGTGGGTACCACGGATGTTGACCGACCACCAAAAAGAGGAACGCATGGGATGGTGTTTGAACCACTTGCTACGTTACAGAGTGGAGGGTGATGCATTTCTCTTCCGCATAATGGCAGGCGATGAATCATAGTGTCACCACTTTGAGCTGAGCAGCAAAAGAGAGAGCATGCAATGGAAGCATGCTGGATCACCAAAAGGCAACAAATTCAAGTTACAGGTTTCCACTGGTAAGGTTATGCTGAGCGCATTTTTTGACCATGAAAGGCTATTGTTGGCCGACTTTACAGAACCTGGTGTCAACATGAACTCTACCCACTACTTGCAAACGCAAACACTAGACAAGCTGCAAAAAGCCATCAAGAATAAATGACCCGGCTTGCTTTCTCGCGCTGTGATTGTGTTGCACGATAACGCTCGTCCGCATGTCGCAAAGATTGTGCAGGAAGCATTAGCTTGGAAGAAGTGGGAAATACTGCAATATCCAGCCTATAGTCCTGATTTGTCACTATGTGATTTTCATTTGTTTGGACCTCTAAAAAAAGCTCTCAAGGGGCAACCATTTCACACAGATGCAGACATAATGAACACGGTAAACACTTGGTTCAGTGAGCAACCACAATCCCTTTTTTGCAGACGGCATTCGCCGCCTACCTAAGCAATGGGATGCTTGCCTGCGGCAACTTCTTCTGATCAACCCATGGTGCATAATTCATTCAAAATGAATGCTTTGTTAAATTCTACCACACCTGTTAATGTTTCTTTCATACTTTTGTAATAAAGCCATTGGAATGGGTTTCAATTGAAATACCCTTATAATATCACTATAGGACTGAATGAGTTAAAGCAAGAATTGAGATAGAATAGGTTAGTGTAGTGACTAGCACAAAAGGTGTTAAGAAAATCATGGACTATACAACAAAACATATGTGACAAGTTGCTTGAATGAATTAAGATCTGATTTATTAAGAATAGCCTTATTAAAATTTTTAATTATTATTATTATTTTTATCTTGGGAATATTTATTTCCACTATCTGTTATACATTTGAAGTTGTTTGTGTTTTTAGTCCGCTGTTCATGTAAACTGATCTGTTTTAAGATCTATATTTTAGGATATTGTTTGTTACTGTAATTATTCATGTAAATTTCATGTTTGTTTTTAGGATCTACTTCTAAGGATAATTTTATTGACTACATTAATTACACATGTGTTTCTTAGTACTAGACTTGTCAGTTTTTTGCACTGCTTAAAACATATTGTTTTAAGTAACAATTGTTGTTTTCAGGTTCTTTTTGGTTTTTGTTTTCATTACATAGATTATGTTTTATCTTCACTTTGAGCATTCATTACAATGTAATCTCCTGCATGTAATAATAAAGGTGGCGCAGTGACTAGCATGCTTGCCTTTAGGCCAGGCGGTCCTGTTGTTGAATTCCCATCGAGGCACATTTGTTTACAATTAGCCTGAGCTGCCAGGTAGGCCCGGCCTGAAATAGATAGCAGAAGATGTCCTGAGGAGTAAATGTGGCAGGTAGGATATTGACCACATCACCCAGTGAGTGCCAGTTCCTCTATACAAATATGGGTTTAGCACCATATACCCAACACACACGGTTTGTGAAAGGGTCATTGAATTTACTTTTATACTAATGCCTAATGCACCTCCAGGCACACACAAGTGTAATGTATTTACTTATTACTTTTATGTAGTAATAATCTTATTCAAATAGATTCTCCAGTCAACTCAGTTAATTATTGATTGATTGACTGATTGGTCAATTAACTAAAGTAACATCCTAGTATTTGGAACACAGACATGTGCCTCAATTTCTCTCAACAGATGATTTTTTTAAAAGTTTTTAATCACTGTAGTTTCATTACAAATACTATCACTTGGATGTGACATGTGAGAACTGCACATATTCTAGGTCATGACGTTTGAGGTTGGGTGGCTAGTTACCTTTTTTTTTCCACCTTTCTTTCCCAGACTATTGCCAAAATATGCAGAAAATTGTCTGACACTCATTTTTATGAGGCTTGGTCAACCTCAGAACCGAACTAAATAATTTTGCCTGTACTGGGGGTTAAACCTGGACCTCTGCCTTGAAAGAAAAGCATGCTAACCACCGTGCCATAGCAGATAGAGTGTAGTGAAGCTTACTATCCCCATAGTGCGTTGATTCTAAATGTGTCTACATTGTTCCCACCTATGATAATACCTGCTACTGCCAAAACTGATGCCAAAAGTCTTAGTCATGTTGATACGTCCACTATTATACTTCAAAATGTTATTCTGGGTTTTAATGGTACTAATTTATATTATGCATCAATTGCATCTAAAGATAGAAGTGATTACATAATTACCAAACTGTTTCCTTAGTCAAACTTAAATCTGTGTTCAAAAATGTGGATGTACAGTGTTAATTTGTGTATTTAAGCTGTTGTAATATGTTTTCAGACATGTCCTCTGTGACACACAGATCAGACCACTCTGACACGGAGACCCCTCCTAAGACAATTAATGTTAAAGTAGGTTAATATAGCAATTTTATGGGACAGAAGAAGTTGAGAAAACACACTATTTATGGAGTCACCAATGACATTACGGGCTCTGCTTAGTACATCTTGATTGCCTGGTCTGAAGGTGACATGGGCAATCATGACTCTCCAGATCCTGGCTGTCATTTGATGTTTTGATGAAATTGATGTTGCTTAGCTTACATTATTGTCTGTTTCCCAACTGTTTACAAATTTCTTGTCTTTCTCAGCCTCTCTTTCCTTGTATGTTTCAACATAATGCTAATTTATCTATTCCACTTCTTCTGTTGAATTGCAACATATATTTCATTGATCTTTTCCTTATTGTTTCAGTGTTATAATATACTTTTGCAGCTCTCAAGACCTCAGTATTGGTTTTCTTCTCCTTCCATGATATTCTCAACATTCTAAAGAAACCATATCTGCATTCTATCCAGCCATTACTTGGCACAGAATTAGTAAATTGAATATAAGTATTTTCTAATGTGTTCTTCCAGAAAACAACGTTGATTGTGCTGTCTGTGTTTTGTGTTGATGGTTTAGACATTGATTGTGCTGTCTGTGTTTTGTGTTAATGGTTTAGACATTGATTGTGCTGTCTGTGTTTTGTGTTGATGGTTTAGACATTGATTGTGCTGTCTGTGTTTTGTGTTAATGGTTTAGACATTGATTGTGCTGTCTGTGTTTTGTGTTAATGGTTTAGACATTGATTGTGCTGTCTGTGTTTTGTGTTAATGGTTTAGACATTGATTGTGCTGTCTGTGTTTTGTGTTGATGGTTTAGACATTGATTGTGCTGTCTGTGTTTTATGTTGGTGGTTTAGACATTGATTGTGCTGTCTGTGTTTTGTGTTAATGGTTTAGACATTGATTGTGCTGTCTGTGTTTTGTGCTGATGGTTTAGACATTGATTGTGCTGTCTGTGTTTTGTGTTAATGGTTTAGACATTGATTGTGCTGTCTGTGTTTTGTGTTGATGGTTTAGACATTGATTGTGTCTGTGTCTTGTGTTCATGGTTTAGACATTGATTGTGCTGTCTGTGTTTTGTGTTAATGGTTTAGACATTGATTGTGCTGTCTGTGTTTTGTGTTAATGGTTTAGACATTGATTGTGCTGTCTGTGTTTTGTGTTGATGGTTTAGACATTGATTGTGCTGTCTGTGTTTTGTGTTAATGGTTTAGACATTGATTGTGCTGTCTGTGTTTTGTGTTGATGGTTTAGACATTGATTGTGCTGTCTGTGTTTTGTGTTGGTGGTTTAGACATTGATTGTGCTGTCTGTGTTTTGTGTTAATGGTTTAGACATTGATTGTGCTGTCTGTGTTTTGTGTTAATGGTTTAGACATTGATTGTGCTGTCTGTGTTTTGTGTTGGTGGTTTAGACATTGATTGTGCTGTCTGTGTTTTGTGTTGGTGGTTTAGACATTGATTGTGCTGTCTGTGTTTTGTGTTGATGGTTTAGACATTGATTGTGCTGTCTGTGTTTTGTGTTAATGGTTTAGACATTGATTGTGCTGTCTGTGTTTTGTGTTCATGGTTTAGACATTGATTGTGCTGTCTGTGTTTTGTGTTAATGGTTTAGACATTGATTGTGCTGTCTGTGTTTTGTGTTGATGGTTTAGACATTGATTGTGCTGTCTGTGTTTTGTGTTGATGGTTTAGACATTGATTATGCTGTCTGTGTTTTGTGTTCATGGTTTAGACATTGATTGTGCTGTCTGTGTTTTGTGTTAATGATTTAGACATTGATTGTGCTGTCTGTGTTTTGTGTTGATGGTCTACTGTCTGTGTTTTGTGTTCATGGTTTAGACATTGATTGTGCTGTCTGTGTTTTGTGTTGATGGTTTAGACATTGATTGTGCTGTCTGTGTTTTGTGTTAATGATTTAGACATTGATTGTGCTGTCTGTGTTTTGTGCTGATGGTCTACACATTTTGGGGGCTAGGATCGTCTACCTCACCAACCCCACCTCCTCCAGCCAGACTACTTTAATGAAGCCTACTGAGTCACTGGCCACATAAATTATTCTCTTTTGCTGCATCCTTGGTTGCAGTAAGTTAAGTCATGTGTCACCTGTCAGTGACAAGAGGCCAACATTTAGAAACTTGAAGGTTCTCTTATCAGGAGAATTATTTTTTCAAAAATCATAATCTAAATATTTTCATACAAGATGAATTTGAAAGAAGTATGGTAGTGTGTGCTATTTTAAATAATTGCATTTGTGTTATTTAACTTTTTTCTATAGATTGTTTTTAATGTTTTTTAACCGGGTGATATAATGTTTGAAACAGTTATCTGTTTGTGGTTTAAGTCAAGTAATACTGTATACATAACATTAAAGTCATATTGAAATATGAAATTATATCCAAATTTTCCATGAATAAACAGCACAGGAGGAAAATAACAAAAAGAAGTCACAATCACAACAGCATTCAGTGCTACTGCTGGTGTTTGCCTGATGGGATGTTGTTAGAAGGCCTGAAAAAAAATAAAAGCTGCTTGCACAAGTAGTCACCACACAGCATTCAAGATCAAAGTTGTGTAATTTTACACCCAATAGATATAAATCCCAGATCTTACTGGGGATTAAAACCTGGCTGTCAAATACTGTCAATGTTACTTACACCTGCTGCCTTTATTTGTCCAGTTCTCTGCTATCTGTTTAAGGAGGCCGGGTTGGCCCTACAGCTGTAATTTTCTTTCTAATTCTCTTCTCCGTATGTTTTAGGTCTTCAAATTTTTCTTTTGCCCTGTGGTATGAAGGGTAAGTAACAAGTGCCTGAAAGTGGCTAATGTAAGTCAAATATTATATACAACTTTAAGAAAGAGACAGTCAATATTCTTTAGTCACGCAATGAGAATTGAGACATTGGAAGACATTGTAAGGACTGAAAAGATCAGCGCTAGAAGAAGCAAACAGAGAAAGAATGCTGGATGACCTTAGACAGTGGCGTGGAGAAATACCATTAACAGAATTGATCCAGAACACCAAGAACCGAGATCTGTGGAGAGACATGAAACATGTGGAGATCTGAATGGTATATGTGAGGTTTATTTCTGTTTCACATCTCCAGGGCAAATACTGCTGTACGATTACCATTAAACAATCTGGAGGTCAGTCACTACTTACATCGACAAGATTACAGGGAATAAAGAATGTTGTTGTGCCAGTTAACTCACATGCCCAGTGGACATTTGTGTTTATGCTGTTAGAAACGTGGATGCTGGTATGTATGTACGCAGTGTTTGAAAGTGACTGAGATTGGTATGTATGTACGCAGTGTTTGAATGTGACTGAAATTGGTATGTATGCATGCAATATTTGAATGTGACTGAAATTGGTATGTGTGCATGCAATATTTGAATGTGACTGAAATTGGTATGTATGCATGCAATATTTTTGTTGACAGATTGGTGTGGATGCACACAATATTTTAATGTGACTGAGATTGGTATGCATGCATGCAATATTTGAATGTGACTGAAATTGGTATTTATACATGCAATATTTGAATGTGACTGAACTCTGTGTCAGTCGTGAGAACAAATGAAAGACTAGACAAGTCTAGCACAAATACTCTTGTACATGATATGACTTGTTTTACTCTTTTATGTGTAACTATTTGTGAAATGATTATTAGTCGATGAGATACAATAAACTTGCGACTTAACAGGTTGAGATTTTATTTATTGACACGGGCTCTCAGGTAGACCCAGACTAACATGAGTACCATTAAATGATCTGGGAGGTAAAAGTGGCTGGAGTGACATTGTCACATCACCCATTGGGAGGTAAAAGTGGCTGGCGTGACATTGGTCACGTCATCCATTGAGCGCCCATTAGTCTTTACAAATACAGGGCTGGAACCATATAGGCAATGCAACTCAAGGCATGGAAAGTAGTCCTTTACTGACTGTATTTAATTACCTCCACTTCACAGACTTGTATAGGTATAGGGGAGTCTGTTCATGCAAGAAGCCCTTTAAGTATATGTAATTTAGGAGCCCATTTGTTTACTATTTTCCTTTTGTTTTTTATGTAGAAACTATTGCAAATACAATATATAATACTGTATATTATGCAATTATATTACACTATTACAGTGTAATTTAATAGAATATTTAAGCAAAGAAACCATAGACTACAGGTTGCACAATGTGTTGCCTGGAATATTTTGCTGCATTTCATTAGGTGCATAAAGTAGAGCTATATTTCATACGAAGTGAATAGATGAATCCTTTTATAGCTGACATACACAATACACATAGTCGCTGATACTGTTTATGTGTGGAGCATTTGGCATCCCTACAATATTTTAGATCGGCTAATAAGTCTTTCTGTCTGTACAAGACTGGTTTTAAACTCCTATTAGTGGAAGCTTTCGTGTATTTAAGAAATTTATTTGTTGTAGAAAACATGCTGAGGCTTTGGGAGTTGCAAGTGTTAACACAATTGCTCATCAAAACCATAAGCAAAAGAGACAAATGAAATTCATGTGGCATATCAACACAAGAGGTGGAATAGAAAAATTAGCTTTATGTGGGGGAAATACTAGGCAAGAAAGGCAGAGGAGGATGGAGAAAGATGTCTGTCTTTAACAGCTGGGCAGCAAATAATAGAAGAGCCGACACCAATGTCATCAACATATCAAACAACAGAGACGGCTGGGGAGTCATTGTCACTGAAGTTTGCTACACATCTGACACCTAAAGAAAACAAGGATATAGAAACAACAAGTATTTGGTGGTATAGATCAAGGGGAGTAGTGTCTGGTTGAGTGACTAGAACTTTGGGCGGCCTTAATTATTCAGGCTCAAGACACCCTTCACCCCCCCCCCCCCCCCTCCCCCTCTGTCCTACACTGCAGGGTACTATAGACAATTAAAGTGAAGTTAGTTGCATTTCCTTTACAGGACGTTGCAGTCAACCCCAGCATTTTTTAGCTGTTTGTGATCTCGTGGCAAATTTACATTCAGTAGTTTACCATTGCTTTCTGAACGAACGGCACCCATACTATTTTATAAAAACCCAACACAAGGTGGTCTGCTGCCAAATCGCCTGCAGCTGTGTTTTGAACATGGTATGCGGGATTATGAACCTTCGCCCTATAGATAGTATTGACAGGTTTTGTCTACAGTAGATCAAGGTGTGATATGTTGCTTGGTACAGAAAGATCTTGTTATTGCACTGTATTATTATTTGTAGAGTTATGTTTGGCTGCGGGGCCTGATGCGCTTACACTTTCAGTTTGCTGATGGTGGGGTACAGGGTTCATTCCCTACACAGGTCAGTTGGTCTTCAATGTTGACTCCTCATTCAGAAAGCAGTGACAAACTTAAAAAGTTAGTTGCATATCCTTTACAGGACGTTTGCAGTCAACACCAGCATTTTTTGCTGTTGTTGATGTCTTAGCAAGTTTACGTTCAGTAGTTTGCCATTGCTTTCTGAATGACCGACACCCATACTATTTTGTAACAACCCAGCGCAACGTTGTCTGCTGCCAAATTGCACACAGCAGTGTTTCAAACGCAGGTATGCGGGATCATGAAGCGTGTCTGTAACCCTGTTTGCCACGGAGACCGGCAGTGGCAAACTACTGAATATAAAATTACCTAGCAAATCAGGTTGGGGTTGATCGCAATGTCCAGAAAAGGACATGCAACATTTGTATTTGTATGCAAAATCCAAAATCTGTTGTACCAGGGTGTGATAATTTGAGGGTTTACTGTACTGCAAAATATGATCAATGGTCTCACGCTGTGCTGTGTAACTGTGAAGCCATGTGCTATGTTCTTAGTGTGATGATGGTGGTGGTGGTGGTGATGATGATGATGATGATGATGATGATGATGATGATGATGATGATGATGATGGTGATGATGATGACAGGAATGTCAGTGAAATAGGATGTATAACATTTTGTGTACATGAGAGTGTCACTGAAGAAGTTCCCAATATAATTTAATAGAACAGCCAGAGAGGCATTTTGTAAATGATTGTGTTTGCTAACTCCTTGTTTTCCCTTAAGATGTTAATTATTTGTAAATGACATATGTCAGTTTGTGAGTGACTGGTTATTAACTCTTTGCCTTCCCTATTGTGAACGTTAAAGATGTTAATTATTTGTGTAAATGACATATGTCAGTTTATGAGTGACTCTGGTTGTTAACAACTCTATTTATCTATTGTTAATGTTAAAGATGTTAATTTTCTGTGAATGACATATGTCAATTTGTGAGTGACTCTGGTTGTTAACTCCTTGTCTTCCCTATTGTTAATGTTAATTATTTCTGAATGACATGTATCATTGACTGTTTATTATGCCTCTTAATTTTAACACTGAGGACAAACATGTAATTGGCTTGTGGTCACCAGTTGCATGATGGAGGGGCTGTCTGGCAGGTCAGTATTTCACCTGTCAATTACTTCAATCAGTGTTCCTTATTGTGTAATCAGCAGACCCTTTAGGATTCCCCAAACCTCTTTTAAGATGTTCTTGAGCATTTGTGAAAAACATCTTGTGTAAATATTGAAGGTTTAGCCTAAAGCTCATGGAAAAACTCCACACATTTTCAGAATGTAAAGGGGCCATGAGTCAAAATTATGAGAATTGCTGGTAAAGAAAATCAAGTGAAAATCCCTTCTCCTTTCTAATCATGGAAGATTTAAAAAAAAGGCATCCAGCCCTCCTGGACAGACAAGAGGTTGCTGTAGTAACATCCTCCACTGAAAGAGCTGTTTGGGTAACTCCCGACTTCGATACCATATAGTTGAAATGGAGCAACCAAACAAGTACTACAGACACAGCTATTATAGACTGGAGAAATGTTTCTTGTACTCTCAGAATACCATAATGGCTGCTACACTTGCATATTTTAGGATTAAATCACCCAATGCTTGTGTTATTGGGGTGGGTTCAATTCTCAACACTGGCAGGAATTGTTTTGATGACCAGTTGGGATTGACCAAGCCTCGTAAAATGATCAGTATAATTTTCTGAATGTTATGGAAATTGCCAGTTATGGCGGCAAGTAAGAGAACTTGTTACTCTGCATAATTATTTTATGATCTAGTATATGTGAAGTCCCGACATTTCACACTTACGGCCATGAGAGTATCTTGCCTTGTCAAACCAAATATGTTATGACAACATTGTTAACAGCAGTCAGCTTCTCTCATTCATTCTGTTGTTGGAATACTAAAATTTTATGTTTGACTCAGCAGTCAGCTTCTCTCGTTCATTCTGCTGTTGGAATACTGAAATCTTATATTTGACTCAGCAGTCAGCTTCTCTCGTTCATTCTGTTCTTGGAATACTGAAATCTTATATTTGACTCAGCAGTCAGCTGCTCTCGTTCATTCTGTTATTGGAATACTGAAATCTTATGTTTGACTCAGTAGTCAGCTGCTCTCGTTCATTCTGTTATTGGAATACTAAAATCTTATGTTTGACTCAGCAGTCAGCTTCTCTCGTTCATTCTGCTGTTGGAATACTGAAATCTTATATTTGACTCAGCAGTCAGCTTCTCTCGTTCATTCTGTTCTTGGAATACTGAAATCTTATATTTGACTCAGCAGTCAGCTGCTCTCGTTCATTCTGCTGTTTGAATACTGAAATCTGACAAGAATACTGTTTGAACTCAGGTGAACTGACTCCTGATGCTTTTTACCTCGCTTTTGTATAACTTGAGTCATGGCACTTGCATTTTTATATGTCATGTTGAACTTGCATGAATCTCTTTATTAAAAGATTAAAATGTTAATGGGCTGTTTGTTATTTCTGAGAAATTGAAAGTGCCGCATTTAGCTTTGCTATATGTCTAAGCATTGTACAACCACACAGAATGACACTACTCAGTGCGCCCATCAGGCGCTGGAGTGCAAATTATTCCTACTCACAACGCTTGACGGCAGAATTTGAAGATGATAATGATATGTCTGAGATTTGTAAGTAAACTTTCTTCTTCTTCTCTTCCTCCATTTACCTCTGTGAAGTGTTGGGAGAGGGGAGGGGGGAGATGTTAAGATCTATCATGTGCTCCTTCTAATGTTGTTTATAAGTTGGCATTAATTTCTCTAAGGTTGTTCTTGTTACCATCACTCCATTGTTTATATGGTTTTCCCCTTCTCTGTGTCCATTATATGTTTTCAATGTGGCTCTTTGTGGTAGATTGTACCAGGGAATTCTTGTGAGGTGGCCAAACCATTTAATCTGTTGTTCTTTAATGAACCACATGACTAACTTCAGACATAATCGTCTTCTAATTTCCTTGTTCCTAATTCTATCTCTCACAGTTACTCCTTCACCTCTCTTAAGGCATCTCATCTCTGTTATGATTTTGCGCTCGCTGCTTGCAGTAAGCGTTCATGTTTGACATTGGTAGCATGTCGTCTGCCAAAATATAGTTCTTAAGAGGTTTGCTTTAATACTTACAGGTATCTTTCTATGCGATAGAAGAGGTGCTAGTTGTTGTAATACCTGATTTGTGCTTGCACAACATATGTTGATTTCTCTAAACATTCTCCCATCTGAAGTGAAAATTGACCCTGGAGTTTTATTTCTGAGTTTTTTATTGTTATTCTCAAGGTAAACTATATGTCTAAATAGCAACTACTGTAGCATTAGTCGATGAGACTTTTAAGTGAAGCAGCTCAAAATATCAATGCAAAGCTCAGTAGTCTAGTGTAGTCTAAACAACTCGTATAAGTTAAAAGCTAGCTGCATGTCCTTTACAGGATGTTGCAGTCAACCACAGTATTTTTTTGGCAAGACTTGTAAGCAAACTATTGCAGTTGTGTTCATTGTTATAAATAAACTATATCAGTATGAATACACTACAGTGGGTGTTAGTTTAGTCTATGAGACTTGTAAGTAAAGTAGCTCGGAATCTGAAAGGGAGACTCAGTGGTCTGGTGGTTAATCTTTAAGACTTTTTAAAGTAAATAAGGTAAACAATCAAAGGCAGTTAACAGTAGTGTAGTTGAATTATTGTATGAGACTTGTAATATAACCAGAAAGGCCTTTATCTGTAATCCATGGAGCAAAAGAACAAAATCAATCAATCAATCATGTGCCATGCTGGAAAGCGTGGGCGGTCATGACTCGCCATTTCACTTGATCACCAGTGTTGTGGATCAGCTCAGTGTTCCTGTCTCATCCATGCCATGTGGCATGGAACAAAAGGAAGACCCTAAAACACAAGGACAAGAAAAGTAACCACAGAAATAAATAATAGGGGAGGACATGGACAAAGCTGCATGGGATAGCTAAGGATGGAAGGGCTTATGGTGAGATGGTTGAGGACATATGCTCCGGTGGAAGACAAAGGGTGAAAGAAGAATGAAACTTCTGAGTAAAGTAGCTTACAAAACTGAACCAGAGCTAAAATAGTATACTGCTTAGGGAGCTCAACTGCCAACCTAGTGGGCTAGAGTTCAAATCCTCAGAAGTGGCAAAACTGGATTTGTTAACCGATACTGTCTGGAGTCAATACAACCCTAAATGGGTATCAGATTTAATTTTTTTTTGGGGGGGGGGGGAGGAGTTGGACACCTCATCTTATAAAACTGAACTATGAGTATTATATATTTAGTTTAGTTTGTAAAGGGTCACTTTTATAGCACACAGATATCTCCATAAGTGATTTCTAACTTCTCTTTTCAATTTCTAACTGCCAAGGGATTTTTAACATGCGTAGTGTTTATCATTGACTGTGTGGTGAAGGGGTTACAAATGCAATTCGTAATCCCACGTTTGAAACACAGCTGAGTGCGATTTTTAAGCAGACTGCCTTGCGTGGTTTCCATACAATGGTATGAGTGCCGGTCATTCAGAAAGCAATGGCAGACTACTGATTGTAAAGTTACCCAGGAATCACAAACAGCCAAACATGCTTGGGTTATCTGCTACGTTCTGTAAGGATATCTCATCTCATCTCATTTCATCATGTTCCTCTTGTACCTTGCGTTGTCGAGGTGAAGTATAAACATCGTGAGAGTGCCTGTAACGATGTATGCAATGTTTTTCCCTCTTGTCCAAGAAGGCTAGATGTTGATCCACTACCCCAGGATCAGGGGGGATGTATACCATTCTTTTTCTTATGTTGTAAACATCCAGTCAACAGACCTGGTCTGTCTTAGCCAGAAACGGATCTGATCTCAGATCTACTCTAGTATTATGTGTGAAGCCTAACACTTTACATCGCCATGACAGTATCTATCATGGCATCACTTTTAAGTTACTTGTAGTTTTTACAAATCTCTGCCCCGATGTGGGTTTGAACAAAAGACCAGCAGGCCAGTATGTCAACCACAATGTGCGGCTCCCACAGATATTAGACAAAATTAAACATCATACTATATCCTGTATCTTATAAAGGAGCAGTGGCGGCATTGTGGCTAGTATGCTTGCCTGCCGAGACTGGTCTGGATTCAAACCCCACCAGAGGTACGATTGTATATATATATATATATATATATATATATTCATTCATTCAGTAGCATGTCCTTTGCAGAACCTCACTCCCATAACAACCTTCCAGAAAACTTCTCGGTTATAAGCTATTGTTCCGCGTCCGATAGACCCATCTTCTCTTATCTACATGCATACTTGTCTCTAGGCCCAGCGAACATGGGTTGGAATTTGCATCAAGGCACATTTTAGAAACATACATGGGTTTGAATTCGCATTGAGGCAGATTTTAGAAACAGACATGGGTTTGAATTTACATTGTGGCAGATGTTTGAAACAGACCAGGGTTTGAATTTACATTGAGGCAGATTTTAGAAACAGACATGGGTTTGAATTTACATTGTGGCAGATGTTTGAAACAGACCAGGGTTTGAATTTACATTGAGGCAGATGTTAGAAACAAGACATGGGTTTGAATTCACATTGAGGCTACTGGCATGATATTAACCACATCACCTCTCAAGTCTGTATACATGTGCGTCTAACAGCATGTGCCCAATGTGTGTCTTCAAGCATGTAAAAGTGTCCTGTACCTGTAGCCCCCTTGAATGCCCAATATGTCTTCAAGCATATAAAAGTGTCCTGCACTTGTAGCCCCCTTGAATACCCAATATGTCTTCAAGCATATAAAAGTGTCCTGTACTTGTAGCCCCCTTGAATACCCAATATGTCTTCAAGCATATAAAAGTGTCCTGTACTTGTAGCCCCCTTGAATACCCAATATGTCTTCAAGCATATAAAAGTGTCCTGTACTTGTAGCCCCCTTGAATACCCAATATGTCTTCAAGCATATAAAAGTGTCCTGTACCTGTAGCCCCCTTGAATACCCAATATGTCTTCAAGCATATAAAAGTGTCCTGTACCTGTAGCTCCCTTGAATACCCAATATGTCTTCAAGCATATAAAAAGTGTCCTGCACTTGTAGCCCCCTTCAATGCTAATTGATCTGTACAAATATGGGGCTGGCACCACGTACCCAATACGCCTCAAGGCATGTAACATGGGTTCTTAAAATGTAGTCGCACGTCCTTTACAGGACATTGCAGTCAACCCCAGCATTTTTGTACTGTGATTTCTTAGCAAGTTTACCTGCAGTAGTTCGCCATTGGTTTCTGAATAATTGGCACTCATACCATTGTATGAAAACCAACACAAGGCGGTCTGCTTCCAAAATCGCCTGCAGCTGTGTTTCAAACTCAGTATGCCAGGATTGTGAATTGGATCCGTAAACCCTTCGCCAGAGCTGGCTAAAGAATCTTAGGTTCTTATATATATACTACTGCTGGCACCTTGCCATTTTGACAGACGATAGTTTTGATACACTGTACTTCAAAAAAGGTATAATAACCACAGCCTATGGTGGTAGCGAATGTGACTAATCATATACATTTGCGCATTAAATGTTTGTCCACAATGGATGCATGCCATTTCAACCATCATGTACCATCTGACTTCTCTCATGCTCAGTGTGTGACCTGAATACAATCACGTTCCCCTTTGTTTATTTATTTTTTTTTTCATTCCTGATCTTTTCTCTCCATGAAATGCGATCAGCAAGGACTTGCTCCCAAGGTTCAATATCAACGCTTCTATCCAGCATGTCCTGCTTACATACATCTTTGTACCGTGGTAGACGACTACCCCAAGATCTTTTACCCATCTGTAAGATGTCAAAAAGATGTCCTTTGGTATACTACTATCATTCATCCTTATAATGTGTCCTATCCTTCTGTCTATGAAGCCCAAGCATGGAACAAACTGCCACATCATCTTATAATATATATCTGCACATCAGTTTATATATATATATATATATATATATATATATATATATATATACATAATATATATATATATATATATATATATATATATATATATATATATATATATATATATATATATATATATATATATATATTCACTTGTCCTTACAGTAGGAAATGGCTGTCAAAGGCAGAGATAAAAAGACCACCATGTGAATGTGGAAGGCAAGGGGAAACCACCACATTATCTTCCCAAGACTTCATGGCAAAACATATATCAGAGTTAGTGAACGGCGTTAATGGCTGTCTTAGGACATCCTCGTCCGGTAGGGACAGTCATGAGCCACAGGTGACACCAGACTGTCATCCAGCTACTGATGGCAAAATCATCTTCTTCTTCTCTTCTTCTTCTTCTTCTTCAGCATTCCGAGCCATTGAGGTTCTTTGCTGCAAATACAATCTGTCTCCATTCGTCTCTCTGGTGGACCTTCTCTTGCCAGTCGTTGATTCCAAGTGCTTGTAGGTCTGTATGTATATTATCTCTCCACCGCCTTCTTGGTCTACCTCGGGGTCTACGGTCATTTATTTCCTGAGTGTAAGCGAGTTTTGTTTCCCTATTATCTTCCATTCTTTCTATATGCCCCAGCCATTGTAGTCTATTAGCCTTCATGATACCAGTGATTAGCGGGGACTTAAACAAATCATGGCAAAATCATAACTAAAATAAATAAATTTAGAGTAGGAACATGGAATGTTAGGACATTAAATGAGCTAGGAAAGTTGACTAATGTTCTAAGAGAGATGGATAGCATGAAAATGAATATACTAGGTGTTAGTGAGATGAGATGGAAGGGATCGGGCAAAATTATAGCTGACAATCACACAATAATTTATTCTGGAGGGGATACACATGAAAAAGGTGTAGGAATAATATTAGACGAAAAAACAGCCAAGTCAATTAATGGATAATGGTGTATTTCAGGAGTAGTTATGGTAAAAATCAAAGGCAAACCAATAGACATAAATATTATACAGGTATATGCACCAACAATAAGCAGTAGTGATGAAGAAATACAACACTTTTACGACGAAATAGAAATGGTGATGGCTCAAATTGGATCACAAGAAATAAAAATAATACTTGGTGATTTTAATGCAAAAGTAGGAAAGGGGAAAATGGAGGATGTAGTGGGGAATTATGGTTTAGGTACAAGAAATGAAAGAGGGGAAAAGCTAATAGAATGGGCAAATATCAATGATATGATAATTGGAAACACATGGTTTAAACACCATAAAAGACGACTGTACACATGGAAAAGCCCTGATAAGAAAATACGAAACCAAATTGACTACATACTAATTAATAAAAGATATAGAAATGCTTTAATTAATGTAAAGACAATGTCTGGTGCTGACTGTAATAGTGATCATGTACCACTATGTGGACAAATAAAAGTAAGATTAAAGAGAGGGAAAAAAATGGTTAAGAACATGAGACTTAATAAAGAGGTTCTGAAAATAGATAAAGAACTGCAAGAACAATACAGAGTGACTGTTAAAAATAGGTACAATGCGATAGCTAAAATACAGAATATAAACGAACAATGGGAAATGTTAAGGGACTCCATTCATCAAACTAGCAAAGAAGTATTACCGGAGAGAGGCAAAATAGCTAAGTAAAAATGGATGAATGAAGAAATCTTAAAACTGATGGACAAAAGAAAACAGAGTAAAAATGACAAACAGGAATATGCTAAGATAAATAAAGAAATAAAAGATAAATGTGGGAAGGCAAAAGAAAGTTGGTTAAACGAGCAATGCAAAAAAATTGAATTAAATTCCATTATACAAAAAATATGTACAGACAAATCAGTGAGCTTACAGGAAGAAAAATAAGAATAAATACAGGGTGTTTGAAATCAAAAACAGGAAAGATATTATTAGAGGAAGGTGGGACGCAGAGGTGTTTCCAAGGCACCAGGGCTGGGTTATATACTGGCCAAGACCTATTGACGCGTCCTCGTCGAGCGTCCTGGGCAACAGGTCCCTTCGGGGTCCTGGCTAAAGTCAGTAGGATCGCCGATTCCTCCGAAGTCGGAGAGTGTCTGCCTGTACGGCGAGGAACCACCAGTCTGCACACCAATAAGCCAGACATGGGACAACGGATACTCACGCAAAACTCAGGTCCTGTATGACATCACACTGATGTTGGACACCAGGATGCCTTCATCCGACATACAGGACTTCGCGTTGGAGCTCAAGCCAACGAACACAAGCATTAGAGGAAGGTGCTATAATGAAGAGGTGGAATGAGTATATAAGAGAATTATATGACGGAGAAAGGGAAGAATTAACAGAAGATAGTAACTTAGAAGGTCCACCTATTCTGAAAGAAGAAGTCGCTGACACTATGAAACGTATGAAGAAAGGAAAAACAGCTGGGCCAGATGAAATCACAATAGAAGAATCAGAAGTGTTGGGAGAATTTGGAGTAGATATATTAACCAAAATGTTGAATAATATTTACAGCAGTGGATATTTACCCAGTGATATGCTGAAATCTGTATTTATAGCTATACCAAAAAGACCAGGAGCAATTGATTGTGAAGATTTTCGTACAATTAACCTCATAAACCATATCACTAAGCTTCTACTCAGAATCATAATGAGAAGAAACAAAAAGAAAATAAAAATGGAAATTAGTGAAGAACAGTATGGGTTTGTGGAAGGAAAGGGCACAAACAATGCAATTTATACATTACGGACACTAATAGAAAGGTCAATAGAGAAACAGAGAGACATATATTTGTGCTTCATAGACTATACTAAGGCATTTGATAAAGTAAAACATGATGAACTGATTAAAATGTTGGAAGATATCAACATTGATGGAAAAGATTTAAGAATAATAAAGAATGTTTACTGGAACCAAGTAGCAGCAATTAAAATGGGAAATAAAGAGGGTAGTTACGAACAGATAAAGCTAGGAGTATGACAGGGGTGTGTCTTGTCACCAGATCTTTTCTCCCTGTATAGCGAAGTAATAATGAGAGAGATCAAAGAGATGCCAGGAATACTAGTCGGAGGTTATAATATAAATAATATACGCTATGCAGATGACACAGTATTGGTGGCGGATAATTCAACAGACCTACAGCAATTATTAGACGTTGTAGTAACAGAGAGTGCAAGGAAAGGACTCTCCTTGAATATCAAGAAAACAGTAACAATGGTAATATCAAAGAAAATGGTGACACCAAAATGTGACATAGAAATAGAAGGAAAAATCCTTAACCAAGTGGATAATTTTAGATACCTAGGGGCATTTATAACATCAGATGGAAGATGTACAACAGAGATTAGGAGCAGAATAGGGCAGGCAAAAGCCGCATTTCAGAAAATGAAGAGTATCTTGTGCAATAAGTCACTATCACTGAGTGTAAGAGAGTGCTGAAATGCTATGTAGAACCAGTTTTGCTGTATGGCAGTGAATCTTGGAATGTAAATGAACAAAGTAAGAAGAAATTAGAAACAACAGAGATGTGGTTCCTGAGACGAATGTTGCGAATTCTTTGGACTGCCAGAGTAACTAACGATGACTGCCTGAAACAGGCTAATGAAACTAGAACATTATATACAACAATAAGAAAGAGACAAACATCTTTCTTCGGTCACGTGATGAGAAGAGAGGCATTGGAGAACATCGTAACAACTGGAAAGATCGAGGGGAAGAGAGGCAGAGGCAGACCAAGAGAAATGATGCTGGATGGATTCAGACGGTGGCATGGAGGAATATCAGCAGCAGAATTGATCCAGAAAACCAAAGACCGAGATCTGTGGAGAGCCATAAACACCTACGCCAGCTGGCACGGCACTTGATGATGATGATATATATATATATATATATATATATATATATATATATATATATATATATATATATATATATATATATATATATATATATCCTGGACAAAGAAATTAACAATAGTAATCAGAAGTTAACAAGTTACTGCAACTCTGTTACACTTTCATAAACAAACTTTAAAAACAGTAGTTGTATTTAACCAATTTTAATTGAAAATATTCACAATGAAAAGATAAAGGGAAAGTATGGCAAGACAGAAAAGCAGAATTGAGGACTGAACACCATTTATAAAACATTGCAAGGACATCTACATGCAAGATCACTGTTAAAACGAAAATGAAAAATAATGACTAACGTAAAAATGAATTCTAATTAAATGTATTAAGAAAAAAACTAATACCTTATTATGTTGTATTTTAGTTGTTACAAGATATTTTGTGTTCCCCGCCAAAAATAGTTCATATATTTGAAAGCTCTGTCTATTTTACCAGAAATCAGACAAAGTGTCTCTCAATGAATCGTACTGGTCTGATTTTCATTCTACATAGACTTTAAACTGACCTGTAGGGTGCATCCCTAGGTGTGACCCACTCCCCTGGAAACAGGAACACAGAAGAAGAAGAAGAACGCATGGAATGTGTTAAAATACTGTACACAGAAAAAAGACAAGGCATACACCCACCTTTGATTGTCGCACATCACAAATCTAAGCTTAATTTTGCAAAAGAAAAATACAAGCTGTGGTAAATACAGTTTTTGTGGTTGCATGTTCAATAGTGAACTTGGTTTTCAACCAGGAAATGAAGTTCTACTTTAACTAAAATTAAGAAATGTTCAAAATAATATTTATAATGTAAACAAGTTTGCAGTAAGCTTGGTGTTAAATATTTAAACATGATTGCAAAGTCATAAAATTGTCAAAAGATACAAATCATGAAAGCATACGAAAATATTACATTTCTTAACACATTCTATAACAAGCAAGGCACCATATGCTGATCAATTACTCCCTTAAAAGGAGCAGTGTGGCTAACGCAGTGTCTGCCACTGTCCCGCAGGCTGCTGGGTCCAAATAGAGTTTAAGATTTGTATTAAAATAAATTACCTGAGGATGTTATACTCGCTCCTGATCCTGGGGAAGCAGAGCAAATGTCTAATCTCAGATAAAGGCTGAAATTCAAGGAGGTTCTATGAGTGCATTAAGGATCCATTGGCAGTTGCAAATCATAAAGAGCAGGCCATACTAGGCAGCTGTCCTGTCAAAATTGAAAAAATTAATAAATGTACCTGCAACAGAATATGTGAGATTCTGGTACACACACATTAGGATTTGTGCTGATGCTATTAATTTTGTGCACTGAGCTGAGAATTTCCTAACTTGATCTAACAACGAGATCAGAGCATTAATGGATAGTTTCAAGAACACAGTAGAAGATGGTCTTTGGATCCAGTCCCATCTGTACCAGCCCAGTTTTCTTTTGCAGAAATAAATGGGAGAATCCGACAAAGGAGTCGCGGCATGTTAACATAAGTGGAATGAGGATTGGGTACTAGACCATGGTTCGTTCAACGTATGGTGAGTTGATGGGTATAGAATGAACTAAGTATATGTAACATGCCATGTTTTAACAATGACATAATGGACACAAAGAGCTTGTACAGGGTGTTTGTAAAGTCTCACTATACTTTGTATGTAGAACAAATCTGAAAAATGAAGTACATGAGGTCATAAAAACATGTGCTCCACAGTTCATCATGGAACAATATGCAGCCTATGGCTGTCGTCTGCTAGAGTAATTCTTTGCACTTCAAAAATAATTGTCTTAACAATGGAAGAAAGACACATTGCAGAAGGTATTTGACAATATGAAGAGACGTTACAGTCATGTATTGAAGCCTGTGGTGGACATTTCCAACACCTGTTATAATGAATACTTCATAGGTACTTTCCAGATTCCCAAAAACAGTGTTAGACCATAGCTGTAACTATTGTAACTAATTTAATGAATTGTTAAGCACATTTTTTGACGACGTCCTTTACTTCATTTTTCAAATTTGTTCTACATACAAAGTGTAGTGAGATTTTACAAACACCCAGTCATGTATTGAAGCCTGTGGTGGACATTTCCAACACCTGTTATAATGAATACTTCATAGGTACTTTCCAGATTCCCAAAAACAGTGTTAGACCATAGCTGTAACTATTGTAACTAATTTAATGAATTGTTAAGCACATTTTTTGACAACGTCCTTTACTTCATTTTTCAAATTTGTTCTACATACAAAGTGTAGTGAGATTTTACAAACACCAAGTATTAGAATTTGAAAGGCACACAGAGCTTTCGCCAAAGCTGACGGAGCACAGGAGCAGCCTAATGGCACAATCTGATGATCACACAAAACTTGAATATGTTTCTTGACCTGCGTATTTTAAACATAAATTAATTTTTTGAACCAGTTGTTTTACAAACAAATGTTTTAAATTATAAATACTTCTTACGTTCTTTCTAAGACTACAGATATGAACATGGCTGTGGTTTTAAAATCTCAGTACAGCTTTTCTTTAACTAGCTGCTGAGTGCCACACTTGTGCTCTGGAAGTCCAGTGTAAATGTTATTCCCATCAAATATGCTCTGATATCATCTCAGATTATTTATAAGCATTTTCAGGACCAGTTATTCTGAACATGTAATACAGATCACAAATTCACATCGATAACAACCAAGAATGTTAAAAAGCCAAACTAGCGCAGTTACATTGAAAACAAATCTGTTAAATCTATGTGATTCTCACAATTAAACTATCTTCAACCAAATGTCATATTTTTTTAAAAGCTGATGATTTCCATCAGGATATTTCCCTATAAAGTTTATCCCTGAACAGTTTATCCCTGAAACTTTATAAACCAGCCAGACTACATGAACTGGGAGTAAAGCCTGATCAAGCACATCAATGCCGCTTTCGTGGAAAAAGAGAGAAGATACCATAACCAACTCCTCATGGGAACAGTGAGTAGAAATACTCTGGGATGGCTGCTGCATCGGAGGACTGCACGTGCATGGGAATGCCCAATGTCCAGTGACACCGTCCGACATAACATCCCTGAAACTTCACCATGTATTGAACCCATTATAAAATAAAGAGGAGTTTCTTGTAAAAGGGTCCATTACTTTTTCCTTTGTTTAAAAGTTGGCCGTAAAAATGAAGCTGAGAAAGCCGGGAACAGAATACATTTTGAATACAGGAAAATATACTGACAAATTAAATCATATATTATGTGAAGTAAACAATCATATAAAATACGGCAGCCATGGGCTGGTGGGGAAGACACAGGCATCTTGTGTAAGCCTTTCCTTGGTTTCATGATAGCATGCATTAATTCATGTAAAATATACAAGCTGAATAAATGGCAAAACAATGACAGAAAGAAGTTGGATTGGTCATGTATTATAATCAGTGATTACAAATGAATGTATATTTTGTCTAGATAAGTGCAAGTCCCCCGGTGTAGTGACTAAAGCTTCAATGTTTACAGTAAAGAAGGTCAGTGTGTTTGGCTGATATTCAAAAGCCTCATACAGGAGCAGCAGTTTTCATGGTTGGTCTTCTTCATATTCTGCCCTTATTCCCGCAGTTGAGCATGCTCTTAACCAACTCGCGCCAAGCTAGAAAACTAAAAATTATCACAACAGGAAAGTGAGGGTTATAGCTGCGCTAGATTTTATTAAAAGGCAGAAAGTCAAATGGTTTGGTCATGCAAGCAGGTTACCAGCTAACAGTATACCACAACAAGCAATGATGTACAGACCAGAGGGAAGTAGAGGAAGAGGCCGACCACATAAACGATGGACGCAGGGAATAACAGAGTCCATGGGAATATCAATACATGAAGCCCATAAGCGGGCATTCTCCCACTGTTTATACTTCACCTCAACACTGCAAGGTACAAGAGGAACATGATGAGATGAGATGATGGACGGGCACTCTCCTGCTGTTTATACTTCACCTCGACACCGCAAGGTACAAGAGGAACATGATGAGATGAGATGAGAGAAGAGTTGGAAGGTAACAGATGACAAGTTGGGAGATAAAAGAGACAAGGGAAGACCAACAGAGAAGATGCTAGACACAGACAGTTTGACACTGTGGCATGGAGACATAAATAATTTACAACCTGTAAGGCAGAAGGCAGTGGACAACATGAATGACCAACACCATGCGAAGCAGACTATTAGAGGAATAACATTACTTTGATCTACATCGACTCCTGCTCATGTGTTTCCAGGCCCAACAGGGTAGCAAAGAACAGTAACACTGTAACTTACCATGCGTGTCATAAGAGGCAACTAAGGAGGGTTGGCATGAGGCTGGCTACCTCATCCAGTAGACAAGATTTAGTTACAAAATGCAACCAATGATGACAAGTCATCAAAGGGTTTGGCTAGAGTTGGTTGAGACTGATTCTCCATTGTGAGATGAAAGGTAGAAGAATTTAAGGACATCAAGATTGCCCACTTGCGCACTGGTTTGAAGAAAAAGGTGTTCAGGTCCTGTTCAACTGTCTGTATGTCAACATGTTATATTTTGGGTCCTTATGGTGTTTCTTATCTGCTTGAGCTTGTGGAAATATGGTTGCGGTTCTCGCTTCCTAATTTATCTCAGATGACTGCTGCTTTCTTTAAATATATTCAGCTTGACATCTGAAGGTGTACGGAGAAGAAAATGTATGATGAATGTAGGATGAATGGTAGCTTTCCTGTTTCTGAATCAGGAAGGCACAAGTAATTAAGAAAGAAGCTGGTATATGTCTGCATATGTTTATATAAATTTTCTTCTCTTCATTTGTACAACTGTTTGATTTAATATGTAATACCTCAAACTGTAAACCACATAAAAAAAATAGCAAAAATATCAGGACATCCACCCACAATTAAAAAAAACAATATCAACTCAAGCTTAACATTATAAACCCTGCAATTTAGAGCTTTAAGCACAACAGAGAAATAACAATGGTCAAATACTGACTGCACAAGAATGTGGTAATATCTAATGTAACAATACATTGGGTTTAGATCCTGCAAGGACACAAACGGTATACTCTATATATTATATACTTCAGAACAAAAGATATCTTCATATCTTTCACAGTCTCTACTAGTGTGAAGATTCCAAAATGGTCATGGAAAAACAATAATTGTTGAAAACAACAAATACAACTGAAAAGGTACTGCAAACATGGAAAAAAATAACATAGAAAAAAGATGTTAAGATGCCTAAGTTGAATCTGACATTTCCCCATGATTGTCTTCATTACCAATGTGGAATCTCCATGGCAGTTTTGTTGGCATCATAATGTATCATTTTGTTGGTATCATAATGTAATAATAGAGAAGCATGTGGCTGAAGGGGTCAGAAAGTTCACACTGCAGGATGTGTGTTTGATTCTCAGTATGTCCTGGGGATTAGAACAAATCTACCCTGGACACTCCATGGCAATTACATGGGTAAGTGGCCTTTATGTCACAGTCTGAAAAAAACTCTCCCAGCACACACCAGCAATGGTAGTTAGTTGCATATCCTTTACAGGATGTCACAATCAACACCATTGTTTTGATTTCTTGACAAGTTTACATTCAGTAGTTTGCCATTGCTTTCTGATCGACCGACACCCATACCATTTAGTAAAAAACAACACAAGGCGGTATGCTGCCAAATCACCCTCAGCTGTGTTTCGAACGCAGGTATACAGGATTATGAACTGCGTCCGTAAACCCTTCACCACGGAGCCGGCAGCAATGGTAGAGATGCAGTAAAAAAAGGAAATAAACATAATGGATATAAAGATAGTTCTCTGTGAAGTATAGCACGTAGATAGTGTAAAACGTAGCAGGGAGATAATGTTTGTGTGCTAGCAGAATCTCAATTAACACCATAGATTACATGTATATGAACACCTCACAGTACTGTACAGTATCTCTTACAAAGGTAATGGTAGTCACATAGCAGGGAGATAATGTTTGTGTGCTAGCGGAATCTCAACTAACACCATAGATTACATGTATATGAACACCTCACAGTACTGTACAGTATCTCTTACAAAGGTAATGGTAGTCACATAGCAGATACTGCCATTGAGATGTGAAGTGTTAGGCCTTCACATGTTCTAGTTCTAGGCTAGGACAATGACACGTGAGGTGGGGTGGTCAGTTCACTTGTCATCGTCTCTCTTTCACAGACAATTCTGAGAACATACTGAATTTTGGTACCCATTTTCAAGAGCAAGCGAAGGATGAAGCGAAGAGCAAGCGGTCAACTCTGGATCCACACTGGTCAGAAAAACATAATTCTGTCCCTGCTGGGGATTGAACCCAAACCACTGTCTTGACAGGAAAGTCAACTAATCACTATGTTAGCCTGGTTCCTCTCTTACAAAAACATAAAACAATCAAAACTTTTTTTAATACTGTCATGAGATAAAAATCATAAACAAAAAACTTACATTATTGCACTTGGAAATAAAAGATAAGACTTTATACATTTACATAAATAACTCAGGAAATGCATATTATCTATGCAACCAAGGCAGGTTGTTTAAATGAATGATATACAATCATATAAAACTGAAATATTTCTTGAAAATATTAATAAAATAAACAAACAAATATAATACAACAAATTTCAATTTTCTTATACAAATCCATGTTTAGATACAAAAATGCAAAAACCAAGATTTTAAAATAAAAGTAAAGAAAATAGAACAACTGGAAAAGACATTTTAATTAACTTTCAAGGAAACAAAATGCAAACTGAAACAATCAGGTATTGTTTGGAACATGCATAAGAACGCTTGCAAATACAACTGTGGTGTTTTTTAAAAACCAACTCCAACATTTCTCAATAACTTTCTTTCAACCTTGCAATTCATGTCATACTTTCACCTTATTTAACCTAAATATAGATCATATCTTGTAATGGAGGGAAGTTATACAAAATTAGTCCAGCTGGTTAGATGATCAACAGCAAATAAGTTGCTATAACACTTGTATGACTTAAACTGATCTAAGGCCATGAATTTAAATACTAAGACGCCCCATGACAGTGTATGTATCTGATCAGATTGACTAGACAAGTATGCATGTTGCTCTCTAACTTTACAGAGTCATACAACATACAATTACTTTATATCACTTAACATAATTACCCCTTGGAATGTACATGCTATAACTTGAACTTGTCCAGACTGTCATGTCCTTGGTTTCCTACGCCTACTTGCTTCTTGTGTCCCCTACAAACACATTTCTTTCTTGGTATTAAATCTACTGTAAATTCATTAACTTACTACCCCAGATCTTTCTCAGGAGGGCAGTACTGACCCTTTTGGGAATTATTTTTTTTTTTTTTAATGTTGCACATCCCTTACAGGACGTTGCAGTCAACACCAGCATTTTTCAGCTGCTGTTGATGTACTAGACAAGTTTTTACGTTTGGTAGTTTGCCATTGAGACCGGCTCCCATACCAACACGTTATAACACAACGCGACACGGTCTGCTGCACAAATTGGTCGCAGCTGTGTTTCAAAAGCCTGGTAAGCGGCTCACAAACCGCGTTCGCAAGCCTTTGGCCACGGAGTCTGGCTCAATTATTTTGTGCTCACTGAAATATTTTTACTGTAAAGTAAGATATCATCAATCTCCTATCAATTGGCGTAGGCTATCCTGCATCTCCGCAGATCTCGATGCTTGGTGTCCTGCATCAACACTGTTGATGATGCTCCTCCCGGCTACCATCTCTAGACTGGCTAAACTACTTGCAAAAACAACAAAAACACTATTCAATACTAAAATCCCCCGTTCAAAAAGACTTACAATATTGACAATTATGATAAATATCTTATGATAAAAAAAGATTGGCACAAGAACATGTTGGGACAAGATACCAACAAAATTAGGAACAGAATATATTATATTATGTCACCTGAACACAAAACTTACATTATCTGAAGTAAGTCAGATAACAAGACGTGGCAATTAGAGATAATCTCAGAATAAACCAGACATATCAACCATATAAATTAGAGATATAAACTCAGAATGAACTAAACATATTAACCATATACAAATCATTGTCACTTTCTTGCTAGGTAACAGATCTTAACTAGATAGCCATCAGAGATTGGATCTCCTGAACTATGTGACGATAATGATCACAAGGTAAATACAACAAAAAGAGAGTCCTCCACGAGTCCACGTTTTCACCCTGAACATAAATGTGCCCTGTACGCATACATAAATCTCAAATGAGGAAATATCAATGTAACAAAATACTGAACAACACAATATATTACATATTTCACATTACAGCAGGTACAAAATCTTCATAAGAGATGTTTGTACGAATATAGATAACACCAAACACATGGAATCTTTTTTCTAAGATGTTTCTCTTCTACCCTGGGATGTAGGGGTACAATATCTTTTATTTTATATTATTATGCTACTCACACTTCAATGGAACAAATGCATTGAGACATCTAGCCGTGGACTCAACTTCAGACACTTATGACAGAAAGGGTGCGTGCGTGCTAACAGAGGCAAGCCCTCAGCATTCACTGACACTGTAATACCAATGAGTTTGCAATTCAACACTTTATATAACTACGTATAGATAAGTATAGATAAGTTTTTTTTTGTTTTTTTTTAAATAGATAAGTAAATCTCATCCAATGCTGTCCAACAAATCTTCTTGAGCCATCACTGAGCATCAGGTCCTTTTGACATCACTGCCATTATGTAGTATTGTTCAGATAAGCTGTTCTAGATGGCCTGAGGTTGTGATTTCCATGGTCGGATTGTGTTTCAAGAGAAATCTCATTTCCTGAAGCACAGCAATTAGTTGCTTAACAGCATAAGCCAAGTGTGATCAGTGTTAACACCCCACCTTGCATATCCTGTTTCTGTGTCCATTAAGTGTGGAGTGACCTGTTCTCAGGATGAAGATCATGGTCAGATAGTTCCATTCGATTTTGTTAAGTGCTGTTATATGTCTCAAGAGTTGACTTATCTCATGCCCTTACACTGAGGAACTTCTGACAACAGTTTTTTGTTAACGTTTTATTGCTATGGCTTTATGCTGAATGCTTTCTCTGTATATGAAATCTCCTCTGTTAGATTACCAGCTATTTTATTTAATGATGTCTGTATACCCAGAGATATGTCAGTTAAGCAGATGATTAAGTACAATTAAAAGACCCTTTCACATGCCTTGAGGTGTTTTGGGTATATACACTAAGTGGCCCCATGTTCGTACAGACTAATCGGCACTCCCTGAGCAATGTGATTATAAGATCCCAGAATATTTCATGATACTCATTTTCAGCTGTCTCAATCTTGAAGGCTAGGTCAGTTTTTTAAAATAATCCCCCACCTCCATGCGGGACTCAAACACATGGCCATTGGGGTGGCAAGCAAGCATGCTAGCCACTATTGCTACTATGATTCCCAATGTTAGTTCACTAAGACTAATTTGTCATCCCAAAATGGCAATGCTATTGACAAAAATCAGACATGACAGAAAATCAAAACGTTTTCCCGCAGTGAATTTGAATAACGAAGATACAAACCATAGATTGTAGGATTTATTATAGCTAAGTTTTGTGCAAACAGAAAGACACAATAGTCAGTTTAAAATTACAGTGGTAGAAAACTGACATTACTGTGTGAACATGTTTATATTTCAGCTTGAAAGATGTATCTAGTTATTTTACACTTTGTGTGATTTCTGCAGTATGTACCTGATGAGATGCAGCAAAATATGCCAGGCTTTAAATTGTACAATCTATGGTTTGTATCTTCGTTATTCAAATATTCAAAGACATGACAGAGTTATTAAAATTGTGCACAGACAAACTCAGCAGGACTGAGATTTAAACCAAACAAATAAAGAAACAAGAGCTGAGAAAGTCGGTCTCCAGATGTGATAAACCATGTAAGCACTCAGACATCTGCTTCACGTCTTGACACACTTAACAACTAAATAACACAAGTAACATGACAGAGAATATAAAAGACTCCATTTCATATACATTTTCACACAATACAAGCTGACAAACAGGAGATTCACATTTTGAAAAAAGGTTACACACTACTCCGCTCCTTATATGAAATTTACCTTCACAAATAGAAAGCATAAAAATCACAACCAAAAAACATGAAACAGAAAGAAACAGTTAAAGCAATAATCACAACTTTTGTGGAAAACACCCAAAAGAACTGGGTCTCAGATCTTCAAAGCAATCACATAAACACAATATATCTGCAAGGCGATTGCAATCTGTACACAATAAGCACAGTTCAGGGAACTAATAAAAAAATGAGCATAAAGAAAAAGCTGATCAAGTCAAGCTATGGCCCATCATGAATGCATATGGTGTGCAATAATATACCAAATGTTGCTTGGTCTTTGCAGAATGTTACGATCAACCCCAACCCCAGGTTGATTTACTAAGCAGTTTTTACGTTCAGTAGTTTATCATTACTGTCAAAAAACTGTCATTTACTGCAGTGTGTGGCAGAAGGAGATTTGGGGGGGGGGGGGGGGGGGGGGGTGTCTTGAGACTGAGGAATTAAGGCTGCCTGGCTAATGCAGTCATCGCAAACTGTGCAGGTTAGTTTTCTTTTTGCCCCCCGACAGAAAAAAAACAACTTCACACCTTACTGAGGATTCGAACCCGGGTCTCCCGAAGGAGAATCTGACATTCTAGCCACTCGCCATTACTTTCTGAATGAAAAGTAAGAGCTGATGGTCAACTGACCAGTGTAGGGAATTAACCTTCGCTCTCAGAGCATCGAAAGTGTAAATGCAAGTGCATTAAGCCTGCAGCCATGCTGACCTCACAAGAATAAACACTGCCCCAAATTCATTAAACGTTGAAGACCACTCAGACACATTCTCCAGACTCATTCTGCGTAAAGCAGCTTGTCAAAGGCTGGATGATGACTACAGCCAGATGTTCTTATAACACTCAATACCTGTCAGCTCAAACATATGTTGACTGATAAATAAAGGTAAACACCCTCTAACATATCAGGCCTCTGGTGCGAGATCCGTATTTGTTTAGACCAATCAGCACTTGCTGGGTTATGTGGTAAGCATCACCCCAGCTGCCTGGACTTCCTAAGACATTTTCGGTGGTACCCATTTTAGGCTGGGTTTACATGGGGACCCAGGTACATTTTTGTATGTGTCTCGGTGGGGATTTGAACACAGGACTACCAGGCAGCTATGCTACCCACTGGTCAAATTCTAAAAATTCTAACCCGCCCAGATGCGCATCGAAACCATGACCGTTTTCTGCTATGGGTCTGTGATGTGATAGGGTCACAACATTTTGAGGTCAGGATGCAGGCAGGAATAGGTAGCTGGTCTTTCTCCACACTTCCATAGATCACGAGCACAGGTGTCAAATTCACATCTGACTGTGCTAATGACGTTGCCAGTTCTGTTCACTATAACTACACTAGCATGCCCGCTATAAGTTGCGTTGAATGTCAGAATTTAGCTGTATGTTGCAATTTCATATTCTGTTTGTACATACCTTTACGCCTTTGTCATCTGTTAATAATTGTTAACGTCTAGAAAACTGTAAATGTATGTAGTTATTTCAACAGCACCTTCATTTATCTTCAAGATGGTATATCACTCATGCAAATATATTTAAAATTTGCGAAACTACAGTTGAAAGTATAGACACATCTGTGCGTGAAAAACACAAACATCATTCTGCCACAGCAAACTTTTAGAAGTCGCAGGAGTGTAGTAGCCAGTCTCTGTGGCGAAGGGCTTACAGATGCGGTTTGTAATCCTGCATAACTATGGTTGAAACACAATTTTCGAAAAACGATTTAGCAGCAGACCGCGTTGCATTGGTATCGGTGTCAGTCGTTCAGAAAACAATGGCAAACTACTGAATGTAAACTTGCCAAGACATCACAGTGGCAGAAATGCTGGTATTGACTGCGATGTCCTGTAAAAAGGATATGCACAAAAAAAAACAGTAGTGTAGTGACCAGCATGCTTACCTGCTGGCCAGATGGGCATGTGTTTGAATCCTCAAGAGGGAGGGATCGTTTTAATGAACATGGGCTCCCAGATGGACACATTCTAAAATTGGTACTAGGAAATGACCTGGGAAGTAAACATGATGATGACCACCTGCAGACTGGTTTAAACATATGAGATTAACATCATAAATACAACACACCTCCAGGCATGAAGAAGGGACCTTTACTTGACAGCATGTTTCTAATTAGGTAGTTAATGTGCTAAACATTGCTTTCCAGGGTTTCCCAGAAGTGTCTCAACAAATCTTGGCTCAAATAGTAATATAGTGAAATATATTACATTCCATGTTTCTGCTAAATCAAACCATATTGGTTTCCAGTTTCAAATATTGCTCATGCTTTGACTTCATCTAACTTACATAATTGTGAAAATAAATAGCCTTCGCAAATGTGCAATACTATTTTGCCTAAATCAAAGCATTCAGAATTAATCTACACTTTAAACAGGAAAATTCTCATCTACGTTCAAGTATGTACTGTGAAGTTTGTATGTATTGTGAAGGTATGTCTATACTGTATCCTCTTCTTCGACAAATAAGTGCACACTTTATCTTAAAATATAAAGCTCCCACCAATTGGCCATTTAAACTTGTTGCTTTACGTCAGTGACATCTTCTCAGACATTTTAACCGCCATGAATGGGTTATCCTCATCCTGTCGAAAAATAATTTACATCTAGTTGAATATTGTTATTATAAAACATAAAACCATAAACAATTAATGTTTCAAATAACAATAAGAAACACTTTATTGACTGTCTAAAGACAGTGAGCTCACCTGGATGTGCACACCCAGACATGGCGGAGTAAAAAGTACCAGATTGCAAATAAGGCACCAAACACAAATGAGAAGTAGCATGGACAGGGTTGATATAGTTAATTCAGTGCAGACTTAGCTGGTGGATACAGACAAGACTCTGAGACTAAACCAACTACACAAACTGAGTGAAGCCTGGTCAAGCAAGTCAATGCCATCATTGAAATCAGAAGAGGAGATATTATGACCATCTCCTCATGGGAATAGTGAGAAGGAGAAATACTTTGGAAAGGCTGTTGCATCGGCAGATGAGCATTCACGTAAATGCCCAACATACAGCGACAACATATTGTCCAACATAGCATAACATAACATAACATTAAGACAGTGAAGAAATGAATAGCACCATTTAATGACAATAAAAGAGAGGGATATATTTTGTGCAGTGAAACAAAAACCTGGAAATAGACACTAGCCTGGCTAGCAAAGGGAAGATTGGCCATAATCTCCGCTAAACAAGATTACAATTTTTGCACTCTGCTGTGCTCCAAGATAGTCACAGAAATTTCCCATGGTGAAAGCAGATAAGCAAGACCCACATCTTGCACATCCCACGCAGGGACTCATGAAGATGCTTGGAATAAATACATATCTAGTCTACTAAGATGGAACCACTTCATTATCAGTCCCCAATTCTGCAATTTTGTAAAGAATGGATCATCTGCCACAACGAGGTTCACAACATTTGAAAACTTCATACAAAAACTAATTAAAATGTTCACCCCTGCATTTTATTACCACTTCTGGCATCCAATGTGAATGAACAAACGAACACATTTTTTTTTCTTCAAACGGTTAAGAATTGGGCATGCAGGTCTGTCTAAGATTCTGTCCTTATCTCTCTCTCCTGTCATACATTATTTCATGGCTCAGGCATGAAGGCTGCTGATCCTTGCTTAAGAAACATTGTGCAGGGCAGGTTTTTAATGTCAGTTACAAAACAAAAATACTGCACTATGAAAACATGTGTCTCCTGATTACCATTCATACCACTACTCTAAGAACCCATCTATCCACTCACAGTGTGCAAATAATGAAAAGAAACAAAAACCAAGTGCATAACCAGAATACTTAGCAACAATATAATCATGTAAACAATTTCACAAACACACACACAAAATCTAAACAAACCTTCATTCTTTTGCTGGTCAGCTTTTCTCTGATCTTGCCCAGAAAGCTGGCACTGGGTCCAGGTTCGGCGAAGTGAACATCATCTTCATCATCCTCCATACCACATGTATCGGCAGCAGGCATTTCCCCTTCCTGGCCACCAG
The DNA here is from genome assembly GCA_014155875.1 of Cepaea nemoralis. Lineage (NCBI taxonomy): Eukaryota > Metazoa > Mollusca > Gastropoda > Stylommatophora > Helicidae > Cepaea > Cepaea nemoralis. The sequence goes on along the minus strand of JACEFZ010022122.1, from coordinate 536,466 downwards.
CTGTCTCCACAAGTTTCATATACTTGTACTCCAATCTAAGACACACACACAGATAATGATACATTTTTAAAATAAGTTTGTTGCATATCCTAATCGAGAAATTGTTTGGCTGTTTATGATTTCTTGACACATTTACGTTCAGTAGTTTGCCATTGCTTTTTGAATGACCGGCACTCATACCATCCTTTGAAAACCAGCACTAGGTGGTCGGCTTCCAAATCGCCCACAGTTGTGTTTCAAACGTGGTAACGGGATTGTGAATTACTAATGAAGAATAGCTTTAAACAAAACACTAAGCACACAATGATACCATACATTTTCTTGATTCTTGTTCTATGCCAACTGAATCACATTTAATGATGCATCTCCTACATCATATAAGGGTAAGGGTAATTCCATAGCACATATGCAGCTATTTGGGTATAAAGAGTTAGGAGTCTTCATATACTCTATGCCAACTAAATCATCATTTAATTATGCTTTCCCCCCCCCCCCCCCCCCCCCCCCCCCCCCCCCCCCCCCCCCCCCCCCAATCATATAAAGGTAATTCCATAGCTAATACCTCCATCTGGGAAGGTAACCCAGCCAACAAATTCCTGAAGAAGTCGGATGTGTTGGCCGAAAAGGTGCAGATATCACAGCTCTGCTGTAAACAGGCACAACACAATTACGTCTAAAAACAACATTCCGGATGAACACAGAAGAAGAAGAAGAAACTCCCGTCTGGGTGTCAAGTGTTAAGCCTTCACATATTCTATGCCATGACATAGTAGGGGTGTGCAGGTCAATTCCCTTCATCATCAACTTTCCTTCCCAGGCAATTCCCTGAACATTATGAAATTGTCCCCAAGTCCATGCTAGTCAGGAAAAAAATCCTGTCCCTGCCGGGGAATGAACCTGGACTGCTGCCATGACAGGTTAGAGCACTAACCACTTTTACTTGACCAAAATAAGGTAAACAAACAAGAAGAGAGATTCAATTATCTGGGTCATTGATAACAAGAGATGGAAACATTAAACACAAAGATATATATCATCCAATCAAAAATAGCATTCCAACAGATAAGAACATCCTATGTTCCTGATGTTAAATAAGAAAATAAGTTTTAGTATGCCATGTAATGTTGAGTTGAGCTAAGAATTTATATCACTGCACTCAGGACATTCCCATACGTGATCCCCTCGTTCAACAGCCAGCGAAAAGTCACACTACTAATTGTTCCCACCGCTGATTGAAAGTTCTCCAGTCTTCCCTCAATATAATGCCATATAATATCAATAGTAATGTATACCTGTGCATCATAGGCATTAAATAGACAGTAGAAAGAAACTGGAGGTCACAGAGATGTATGGAATGCTAAAAATCACATGGCAGGTTAAGACATAACTAAGTACTGCAAGAGGCTGATTCACAAAGATACCTGATTACCCACATTAGGACAAGACAATCCTCAATTGTAACCATGTTATGAGATGACAGTCTGGAGAAGGTTATGACAACCAGGAGGATCGAAGGTGTTAAGAGTCAGAGGTCAACAGAGGGGGAAAGTGCATGATGAGATGACAGCATGACATGGAAGATGATCTGTAATTGAACTCGCCAAGAAAATAGAAGACAGATGTTTGTAGAAGAACATATCTGCTTGCACATTTGAGCAATGCACATGATGACAAGTCCAATGGCAGATACTGCTGTATGGATGTGAAGTGTTAAGTCTTCAGATGTACTCATGGCATAATTAGGCAGTGATCAGTGCCCTTCCTCACCCTCTTACTTTTAAAAACAATTCTGAAAATTATCCGGTACCTATTCGATCACATTAGTTCAACCCCAGAGCCATACTGCTTACAAAGAAATCCAGCCACTTCTAAGGTTAGAATGCAGACTACTGTGTTGGTGGTGAAGTATATTAACCACCATGTCACTTACTGAAAGAGTTATGAGTTAACCAATAACTATATAATTCCATGGGTGGCACGAAAACTCAGTGGCTAACTTGCTTGCTTATCGGCCCAGTAGTCATGAGTCTGAATCCTTTAACAAGGCTGATTTTGTCTAATGTGTCCTGAGCTCCCAGAATACCCAAGCCTAAAATGGGTACCAGGAAATGACATGTAACATAGAGGCGCCCAAATGATATTGACCACGTTACATGTTAAATGCCGATTGGTCTATAAAAATATGCGACTAGCAACACATACCTAATATGCCTCAAGACGTATACTAGGCTCTTATTTCATATGGTACCATGCTTGGTATGGACAGAGTGAAACCAATCTAGGAACAGATGTATATGAAAATATACATTTTTTCTTGCAAAAACCTTTTTTTTTTTAAATGTACGCATTTCTCAGAAAGGAATGTGAAAATATAAGAACTTTCACAAAACTTACTATAAGTATACTTTCACCTCTCTGTACATAAACTGTAAAAGTAACCCTCACACTAATGAGAATGAATAACCGAGCCCCACAAATAGTGGTCTATTTCAAACTAAACCGTATTAAGCCTTTACAGTTTATTTTTTAAACCATTTTCATGCACTTAACGATGCATTATTAATAAAATTCCTCAATGTCATTTTTCACACACACACAATGTTTTTTTTAAAACACTATAAATAATATCTAACAGATCAGTATTGTGAACAACTTGTGTTTAATTCTTCTTCTTCTTTGTCTGAAATATTTGTTTTGGACATAAATTTGTTATGCCTGTTAAGAGCAAAGCTGCGACATTTGCGCCTTTCAGCCAACACATCTGAATTCTTCAAGCGTTTGTTGACCGAGTTAACCTTCCCACGTGATTTCATTCAAAAACATAAAACTATGTTTCCAAATTGTTTACTAGTTAATAAAATTACATATACTGATTATTAGAGTATGTAGTAAACAAAACCACAAGAATATTATTAACATCTGTCTGCATTAAGACTGCCAAAACTTCAGGTTATTTGTAATGCACATGTAGTTACGTATTTTAATCAATGGAAACTCACTTTTTATTTCTGGACCAGCAGTAAATGAGCAACAGAATCAGGATAACAGCCACTCCCACGGAGACTGGAATGGCCACAACCACCTAAAGACAAGATGACAAACAAATCCATGTCTGTTTCTATAATCACAGCTACTCATCTGCATGCTTAATTGCAAGTGTGTTGATGAAATGCGAAACTTAGAAGAAGGAAAATCTGCATGCTTAATTATATGTGTTGACAAAATGTGAAACTTAGAAGAAAGATGATCTTATGCTTAATTGCAAGTGTTGATGAAATGTGAAACTTAGAAGAAAGATGATGATAATGGGGATGGAAGGTGATGATAATAATGTTTGTGATGTTGATTATAGCAATGATGAGACATGAAATGTGTATGTGTACAGAACAAAGATTGTAATAATTATAACGAGGATTGAAATTAAGAGGTTAGCATAGTCGAGGGGTTTCTTTCAGTCACGTTTTAAACTTCCTTTGTGCTAATAATGGGGTAGTGGGTTCATTCCAAACATAGGTTAGATAAGACTTCAATACTGACTTCTTGTTAAAAAAATAAGGGCAAACTCTATCAGCGTAACAATACCTAGGTAATCAACCTGGTGTTAATCGCAACATCCAGCAAAGGACATGCAATTTTATTAAGATTAAACGATAACTTGAACAGAAGATGAGAATTGTGATGATGGTAGTGATGATCAAACATGAAACATAAAGAGAAGAAAAAAATGCATGCTGATAAAACATGAAACTCATTACAGAAGAATAAACTGAAATTATGGTTATGGTGGTGGAAATGAAATGACATTTACAAAGCAGAAGAAGCTCAATGATGATGGTGATCAATCACATAACTTACTGCAAAAGGCAGAACGGTGCACTTCTGGCTTATCTGAGATACAACCTCTTCTGGTAAATGAAGGCAGTGTCTATAGAGGAGACATACAGAATTTCTCATAAAAATCATGATCACAAAAATATTTAAAAAATATCATATCTTCTCACAGCCATGGCGGCATGGAGATTAATGTGTTTGTCTGACAAGGCAGTGGTTTGGGTTCAATCCCCAGCACAGGCTGGATAATTTGTTTTTGGACCTGTACAATCCATCCATCATGTGCCATGCCGGTAAGCGTGGGCGGTCATGTTCTGCCATCTCACTCGATCACCAGAGTCGTGGATCAGCTCCGTGTTTCTGTCTCAACCATGCCACAAGGCCAAGCCATCCAGGTACTTGCTTCTAGGTCTTCCCCTTGGTCTGTTCCCCTCGATCTTACCAGTTGTCACCAAATTCTCCAATCCATTTCTTCTCATAACATGCCCAAAAAATTTTGACTGTCTACGTCTAATTTCTCTAATCAATTTACGATCTTCATTTGTTTCTTGAAGGACTTGTTCATTGGTCTTTCTGGCTGTCCATGGTATTCTTTGACCTGTACAATACCCAGTCTCATAAAAATGGGTGGACAATTTTTTGAATTGTTTGTGAAATAAAGGGATAAGGAAGAGAAATGACCACCCTACCACATATGTGGTGGCCTAAAATATGTGAAGGCCTAACATTTCACACCCCAACCATAGTAGTTGCTATGAGACTACGTTTACTACAATCTCACAGCAGTGTGAAATTCGAGACCTCGTCCTACATAACTGCACAGATTTTGTCAGAGAGTGGAAATCTGGCCAAGAGTAGCAAGCATCATCATCATGGGCCCTGCCAGATGGCATAGTCATTCATGAATCTCCATGACCTTGGTGTTCTGGATTAGTTCTACTGATGACATTCCTCCACGCCACCATCTTAGACCATCCAGCGTCAGTTCTCTCAGCCTGCTTCTTTCACCCTTGATCTTTCTAATCATCTTGTTTTCTAATGCCTCTTCTCAATACATGACCAAAGACCATTGTCTCTTATAGTTGTTTATATTGTTCTACTTTCAGTAGCCTCTTCAATGCATTTGATGTTAGTTACTCTGGCGGTCGAAGATATTCACAACATTCATCTTGGAAACGACATCACAGTTGCTCCCAAATTTCTTCCTAGTTTGTTTGTTCAAATTCCAAGATTAACTATCCTAAAGCAAAACAGGTGCTCTATAATATTTCAATAATCTCTTTCTGGAGCAACCTTACAAGATAAATTGAATGGGGCTAGTAAATAATTCAGGCACTCACCTTATTCATGTCGGACTACATATGTAGCAAAGGTGATCGTTGAGTGAGTAGTGAGTAAACTATTTAACTCTTTCTCTGCCAAGGGCCCATACATCGTCACAATTTACCGTCATTGACGCCCACGGGCCCTTTCATCGTCACATTGTAAACAGTGGTTTATTTGATACATTTCTTCTATATTCTGCAATTTTAAGTGACGTTAAATTGAAAATGCACAAACCCGGAACACTTCCCTTTTGGCATTGTAAGGTCACACGTTCGGATTCATTGGTTTTTGTGAGTTACTTTAGTTTTAAACTAGTGTTAAGTAGTTGGTTTTTGTTTTTCACAAAATGGCAATGCCTTCAAGTATGCGGCCTCGTAGACTGACATCAGATCAAGCTAGATATTATATTTATAGTGATTTCAAGGACTTTGTGAAAGATTCTAAAAATGAAACCATGTGTAGTATTCAGTTAGATTATTTCGTTAGATATTTCGAAACACCACTGAAAGCAAAAGTTCATCATAATATGTCATAATATGATGGCACATATCGAATTATGAATGCGCTAATTGGCCACATTTATGCCTCTAAATTTGTTTTGCCTATCACAAGTATTTAAGGAGTATTTAAATTATTAAATTTAAAAGAACAATAATCATAACTAAATGGAAAATAGTGTTTATATTCTTCTTCTCAGTACAATCTGAGTGGTGTGTTACTGACATTTTCTATTTTGTGTGAAAACTATGTGCTTCAAAATATTATGTTTCACGTATGTTTTATTAGTGTTGTGGTGCAGTTCTTGTGATATTATTGAACAAAAATCGTGTGTGTAACAATATTCAGCAAATTTAACTGGAATAGCTGCAGTGGATTATAAATAACGCCTCGGTAAGTGAAATTTTCAAATAATTTTTACCTTTTTAATTTCAATTGTTATTATTAAACCTCTCATTATTGTCATAATATTTCCAACCTATCAATTCTCTTTAATTCTCTTTAATTTGATATATAATACAATATATCTGCTACCATTTTAACCATTTTAAAAGCATTATTGTGACACACTACTTCAAATTTTCTGCCATGAATTTCTGTTTGGTCAGGACCCAATTTTTGTTTGGCACCGAAAGAGTTAATATAATCTAGGCCACAGCAATATGAGAATTACTATTTCTCTTCCTCAACTCTGAACAAAGTCTATTTCCCCTTAGTTATACTTCATTGTCAAATGAGTTAATGCTGCTTGGAAGAATCATAACAATGACACAAAATGCCATCAAAATCACAGCAGCGTAAGGCCAGCTGGAGTAACATCACTGCTCTAATTTTAGGAAAGTTAAGTCAGCGTTCTATGCATTGGACGTTGTCAAGTGAACTGTGGTCATTCAATCTGTTGCATCAAATTCACTGCTGCTAGCGCTCAACTTCCTGGACCAAAAACCAGCAAAAGCGTGAGACACCTATATTGTAATTACTTTGTTAATTGTTTTGTTTTTAAATAATTATTTGTCTCCTGCCATTTATCCTTCTCTGGAGCATATGCCTTCAACAAACCATCTGATCCTTAGCTATCTCTTTCAGCTCCCGCCATATCAGTCTCCTATTCTCTACACCATGTGTGTTTAAGTCGCACTCAATTTCATTGTCCCTGTGGGGTCATTATATTTGTTACACACCAGGAAAAGCTGAAAGCGTGGTAGATTTCAAGAATGAACACATTCTAATTTGCTCTATATACTAAAAACATTTAAACATTAAACAGGTAAATTGTTTCCAATATCTAAGCTACACAGTGACATTTGGCGGAAGATGCATCACAAAGATACACAAAAGAATTGTTATTATCCAAAGATTCTTCTTACAAAATGAATGTCATAGAAAACAGAAACATCATAAGCACAAATATCATCTTACAGAAAAGCTGTGTTTGTGGTCTGTTCTTATGAATGGATGTGAATGCTGGGCAGTGAGTAATGAAATGGTGAAGAAAGTGAGGCAGTAGAAACATGTCTTCTAAGAAGAATGTTGAGAACATCATGGACAGAGCAGAAACAAATGCCAAGGTACTGAGAACTACAGGGTTTACAAGATTATTCATCAAAACTATCAGGAAAAGACAAATGGAATTTATTGTGCATATCAACAGAAGAGAAAAAAATATAAAAATGAAATTTATGGGAAGAAATATTAGGTAAGAGAGACAGAGAAAAACAGACAGATGTCTGTGGAGAGCTTAAACAGCTGGGTAAAAATAGAGGCCCCTTTTACAAGTCTAAGGCCACATTGGGCATATGAACTAGACCCAAAATTGTATGGACCAAATGGCACTGAGTGGGTGACGTAATCAGCATCACACTGGCTGCTTTTACTTCCCAAGATATTTCCTGGTACCCATTTTAGACTGGGTCCACCTGGCAGCCCAGGACAATTTTTAGAAATCTGAAACCACCTCAATGTGGGTCGAACCCAAAACCACTGGCATGAAGCCAAGTGTGTAATTGCTACGCTACAGTGGCTTCCAAATAGCTGGATACCAAATAAAATACCAGCCATAACTTCATCAAAATATAAAACTATAGAGAGAGCTGGACAGTATTGACCGCTTCAGACCTGAGAAAGGAGAAGATATTTATTAAAATTTCTGATCTGTTACTTACTCTGGTGGGAAGAAATGTATGACCTGTTCGCCAGCCACACACTCCCCTCTGACAACCTTGTAATCCTCTTTGCGACACTTGGGGCAAGCATGGATGGTCAGCCAGAGGAAGTGAAAAGTGCACCCGTCACACGTGCCGTCAGAGCACTTGGGAGGCAGCTGGATGCTGCCAGCCTCGGTTTGAGAGGGGTCACAGTGTAAACTGATGATGCTTGTTCGTCCATTGGGACATGCGCTAGTGGAGCTGAGAAATTGTTGCAAGTGGTTTTGTTTACTTACATACACATATTCAATTGCTGACACAATACACATACTATGCTAATGACAGGATATAAGGTTAGAACCATCACAACTTGCCGTGGTTGCTAGGACCATCATAACTTGCCATGGTTTCTAGGATCATCACAACTTGCCATGGATGCTAGGACCATCACAACTTGCCATGGGTGCTAGGACCATCACATTTCTTAGGTCTGAGCGCATGGAGGGATAGGTGGCCAGTCTTTCCCTCATGTAGCGAATGGTGAGTGTAGGCATCAAACCCTCATCTGACCATGCTCATGCCACTGTCAGTTTAATGTCCCAGCCACGGCCTGCTATATTCAGAGATCTTAAATTATTTTTAATTAAAAAGCAAACAATGTGACCACAAGATCATCCCCACCATCCACTAACACTGTCTGTACCAGATCTACTTTCCATTGAGATTGCTAAAGAGTGAAAGGCTAATCAATTATCCACAGAGAATGACGTAAAATCGCATTCAGTGTTTTCTGGGAGCCTCTGTTTGGGTGGCTACTACATAGTGTGCCTTTACAATAATACACAAAACTTCTGCTGATGTTACAGATTTCTTAGTAAAATGCAAAACTGTTCAATCGCCCTCTTGCACATACACTGATTAAATTGGACAAGGCAATCCCTCAAGTTACAATATCAGTATCATTAATATGAAACTTAGCATGTCATGTGAATGGGGCATGACAATTTAATGTATAATTATTGTCTCACATCAACGGCATTACCTGAAAGCATCACCGTATTATCAGAATTTATCTATTTAATATTCACATTTCATATTTCAGAATTCATGTTACACGAAGGATCTATATTTAATATTCACATTACATATTTCAGTCTTCACATTACACATACCTTCCAGATTCATAATAGAAGTGAATATCCCTCTCTGTATCTGAAATAAAGACAAATAAATTAATATTCCACTGCATTTTGACTATTCTTTCTCAAATAAGCTTAAAATACCATGACAGATCTTGAAACAGGCACAGGAATTGTTCCCATACTGTGTGACATATGGTATATGGTGCTAAACCCATATTTGTATAGACCAAATGGCACTCAGTGGGTGATGTAGTCAGTATCACGCTAGCTGCCTTTATTTCCCCAAGACATTTCCTGGTACCCAATTTAAGCAGGGTTGACCTGCGAACCCAAGACAATTTTTTACATCTGACAATTTTCATGGTTTTCCTGTTTTCTGTAATGTCATTATTTTGTGTGAACAGAACTGACATCTCATTCTGAGCAAGCCCATGAATGTTCTTGTCTCCCATTGTAGATAGGATAGGGGGGAAAAAAACTGCAATTTATCTAGTTACATGAAATTAAAAACATGTTTAAAAAAAACTCCATTCTATCTAGCTGCATGAAATAAACATTTTTTACAAACCTGAAAAAAAAAGAACTTATCTAGTTACATGAAACAGTTACAGGTTTGGTTTGTTTCAAGGTTTGGTCAATGTTAGCTTTGATTTAAGGGAATCATTTCACTCTTCCCAGGGCCAAAAATTACAAATAAATAATTATTTATCTCACTGTTCCAATTTATTTAACTGAAATTTTACCATATATGTTTCTATGTGAACACTTCCAGTGATCTATAATGGCTCGGTGTCTATTTCTGAACAATTAAGTCTTCTATCAGAGGTGTCTTTTTCTGAACAATTAAGTCTTCTATCAGAGTTACCATATTTTAACACTGTTTGAACCCACAATGAGGTGACCCAACGAACCTCTTCACGTCTCCTAATATCCAGACTTTCTACTGTTGATATTTGCATCATTACATACTATAGGTATGTTTTCAAGGTTTGGTTTGCATGAGCTATGGGTATGATGCAATGAACACCTCTGTCTATATTCTGATTCTTTCAGCTGAACACATTTTCAAATGGCCGTATCATGCATATACTGTGTTACAAAGTGACAAACATTCTGAAAGAGGATAAGACACAAAGGCAACACACATCAGAAAGAGACATTCATCATTTTTTAGTCACACTATGAGAATAGAAAAACTGGAACATGTAACAACTGGAAAGATTTATGGAAAAAGAAGTAGAAGATGACAGCAAGAGAAGATTCTTAACAGCCTTTCGTTATGGCACATAAAAGGTGTAAGTGCTGCCACAGAAAACTGTCAATACACAAATTAATACATTCTGTTGGAGACTGAGATGAAAAAGCTACCCAGCAAGGCACTTGATGATGATGATAGTGGTGATAAGGTGACAACAGAATTTTTTTTAAAAACATGTTAAGGCACAACTCAATTTTTATTTTAAATGCTACTAAGACGCTCAATGAACTAGCACTAGTGAATTTTTGTTTAGCACAATACAATGTAACAGTCGTAATCAAAATTCATACATCGAGCTGTCCCTATAGCATATGTTGGCACCATTCTTTCATGATGATGCTTCCTAGAGTCTTAGGCCAACATCAACTGTGATATCAATAGACATGCCAAAGTTCAAGAGTTATTCATTTATTGCTAGCACTGTTATCATTAAAAACAATGTAGAAGGAAGCTGGATTCTAAAAAGTCTGGTTTCTACATCGAATTATATGAATCCCATACATGGCTAAGAAGGAAAATATCAAAGTACTGCACACACACAAAACCAGTTCACAAAGACATTTGATTACCGACATCAGGACAAAACAATCCTAATTTTTTGGTCATGTTATGAGATGAGAGGGTCTGGAGAAATTTGTGACAACCGGAAAGATTAAAGGTGTTAGAGGCAGTGAGAGAAAATGCTGGCTAACCTGACAAAGTGGTAGTGAAGATGATCAATGGTCGAACTTTCAAGAACACAGAAAACAGATGTGTGGAGGAACATGTTTGTCTGCATTGCCTTGCCGATGACATGTTACTATTTCATGCTTCTATTTCGTGGCAATATGTCAGTTCCTTGTCTGCACTGCATGGAATGGCATATGTGATGACAGTCACCCTTACAGCTCCCTTACTATAACTTCTGAGCTCAAGTGTGGCAGAGAAGTGAAGACTCATTAAGCCTCAGCCTCTCAAAAATTACTTACAAGTGGTGAACCCTATTACTTAAAGAAACCTGGCTAAAGTTTGGGTGGGTGTCAACCCGCACAATGGTTAGATAGGATAGAATCATGAGACAAAGGAAAAACCCAACACTTGCTGCCAGGAGGAAACAGTTCTCAATGGATCATGGCTCAAACTGCCACAAATTGTCTGCAGTGATCTGTCAAAACTATGCTCATACATTCATACCTGACATTACACAAAAGTAACAACACAGCAGTGTCCTTACCTTCAACAGGAAACCCTTCATCCCCATACAGCTTACTTAAACTGATGTTGCTTACAATTTTTGTCAGGTGTGTGCCCAAGCTGAAAAACAACATTCAAACTTGGCTTTTACAAATGCAATCTTTTAGACAGTAATTTCATGTAAGGAAAGAATGTCTCTCCCTGATTTTTCAGACATGCTAAACTATCCCACTTTGCAAATATGAGCAGACCTTTCCATTGTGTAGTTATGACTAAACTATCCCATTTTTCATATATAACCAAATTATCCCATTGCAAATATAACCAATGTTGTACTTTCAGGATATGAAAAGCAGATTTAACTCTTTCGCTACCGTGATCCCATCTATCGGCACGTTGTATTTCCTGAGATGGCAGTCCGCCGATTTAGTGCCACAAAATGATCAGTGGATTATTTCACATATTTCTGCTCCGTTTCGGAATTTTAAGTTACAGTAAATTAAAAAGTCGTACAGCCGAAAGATCTCTACGCCATCTTGGTGCGTCAATGGTATTCTAATATATTGGATTCTTGTGAATTTTCAGTTTTAAGGTAGTGTTAATTTGTTTGTTTTGGTTTTTCACAATGGAAACGCCCACCAGTATGCGTCCACGTAGAATGACTTCAGATCAAGGTAGATTATTATTCGAAACTGTTTTAAACAATAGTGATTCCGATAATAGTGATTCAGACAGCAGTTATATCTGTGAATCTAACATTTTAGCACGTGGTGATAAAGATATTACTAGTGGAACGTCGTCTTCAGCTGAGGTGTCTGATGAATTTCCGTCTGACAATGAATGTCAGGATGTCACAATCACTTCTCAGCGGAAAGGAAAGCAAACAGTACAAAATAAGAATAAAACTGGAGGAAAAAACTTGAATCTACAAGCTTCTGTACAGCGTGATGCACCTATCCCATCACCATCGACATGGCAAGATGTGTCAAAAGGAGAAACAAAACCGAAGTTTGAGTTTCGTCCTCGAAGATCTCACGTCAACTCTAAACTTTATCATCTGCAAACACCTATGGATTTTCTCAAAGTTTTTTTTGATGATGACATAGTGGATTGTTTAATTAAAAATGTAAACAAATATGCAGAAAAGATCTTGACGCAGAACACTCCTAAAAGAAAACATTCTAGTCTGTTATCCTGGACCCCACTCACGAAGCATGAATGGCTGAAGTTTACGTCTGTCATTATTGCTATGGGACTTGATCCAAGACCATCTATCAAAGACTATTGGTGTACAAGTGCACATTTATATACCCCTTGGTATGCCACTATGTTTCCCAGGAACAGATTTGAATCTATTTTTCACACCATGTTTCACGTATGTGAACCAGAAGCATCAGGTGAAGAGATTCCAGGAAGCATTTTACCCATTTGAAAATGTGTCCATTGATGAAATGATTATTGGATGGAAGGGCAGATTTCAGCACAGACAATACAATGCAACAAAACCTCACAAGTACCACATCAAAACATTTGGCCTTTGTGATTCTGCGACTGGCTATGTGGTGAATTTAAAAATTTACTATGGACGAAACACCGAATACAGTCCGGATGTAGATCCCACAACTGCTCATGCAGTGAAAGTGTTTGCCACACTACTGAATGTTCTCGGAGCTGGCCATCACATCTTTGCTGACAGATTCTACACTTCGAAAGCTCTGATTGATTATCTGCATTCCAACAATTTCAATTATACAGGGACACTGAATGTCAACCGAGTAGGCTTCCCTCCTGAGTTGAAGCATTTGCGACTTCAGCATCAAGAGATGAAGTGGTTTCTTGAAGGAGAAAGAATATTGTGTGTGGCATGGAGAGATAAATAGTTTATAGTTTAGAATAGTGTTGTTTTTTCAGTAAATTCAATTGGATTAGCAGTGATCAGGATATTGGATAACAACGCCCCCTCGGTAAGTACAATGTTTACATATTTTTACCTCTTTTTAACAAATTATGTTAGAAGTTATATTATTATTTTTATTTTATTTACAACATACAGCAAAAATTCTCCTACCAACATATTCCTTGTGCAATCCCCTTTATTTTGATATATAATACAACATTTCTGCTAAAATTTTAACCATTTTCATAACATTATTGCGACATACACCAATTTCCAGATTTTCGGCCATTAGTTTTTTTCATTTTTTTGAAAAAGACATGGTTCAGAATATGCACCAAAACTTCCTTTTGGGTGATTTATATGAGCAATACTATTTATAGTCTTGAAGACAAGTGGTGTTTGTTTGATTATTCAGTAAATTAAACATGATTAGCAGTATAGGAGTGTAGAAAACACATTCTAAGTGCAATGTTTACATTATTTTTACCTACTTTTGTCCAATTATTTTACAAATTATATTATTATTTTTATTTTATTTACAACCTAAAGCAAACATTCTCCTACCAACATATTCCTTGTGCAATCCCCTTTATTTTGATATATAATACAACATTTCTGCTAAAATTTTAACCATTTTCATAACATTATTGCGACATACACCAATTTCCAGATTTCGGCCATTAGTTTTTTTTCATTTTTTTGAAAAAGACATGGTTCAGAATATGCACCAAAACTTCCTTTTGGGTGATTTATATGAGCAATACTATTTATATTCTTGAAGACAAGTGGTGTTTGTTTGATTATTCAGTAAATTAAACATGATTAGCAGTATAGGAGTGTAGAAAACACATTCTAAGTGCAATGTTTACATTATTTTTACCTACTTTTGTCCAATTATTTTACAAATTATATTATTATTTTTATTTTATTTACAACCTAAAGCAAAAATTCTCCTACCAACATATTCCTTGTGCAATCCCCTTTATTTTGATATATAATACAACATTTCTGCTACAATTGTAACCATTTTCATAACTTTACTGTGACAGACCCCACCTTCAAGATTTCAGCCATTATTTTTTGTCATTATTTGTGACACATACATGGTTCAGAATATGCACCAAAACTTCCTTTTGGGTGATTTAAATGAACAATATTGTTTATATTCTTGAAGACAAGTGGTGTTTGTTTGATTATTCAGTAAATTAAACATGATTAGCAGTATAGGAGTGTAGAAAACACCTTATAAGTGCAGTTTTTTAAATAATTTTTACCTCTTTAATTTCAGTTGTTATTATTAAACCTCTCATTATTGTCATAATATTTGTAACCTATCAATTAATTATTAACACTGTCATGTTCCTTGTGCAATCCTCTTTAATTTGATATGTAATACAATAGATCTTCTACCATCTTAACCATTTTAAAAGCATTATTGTAACACACCCCTAGTTCCAATTTTCTGCCATAAATTTCTGTTTGGTCACAGCCCAGTTTTTGTTTGGTAGTGAAAGAGTTAACCACACCAACCCACTTTGTAGATATGACTAAACTATCTTACTTTGTAGATATGACTCTATTTTGTAAATATGACCAAATGATTCCACACAGTAGATATGACCAAATAATCCTACTCCGCAGATATGACCAAACTATGCAAAGAGGATACTTCAAGAAAACTGATTAGTCTGTTCAGGTGCTTATTAAATTATATGTCCTGGGTTCAAAGTCTGAAAATCATGTTCTGGTAATTTCTTGTCAGATGGTTTAAGATGTCTATGGGGGTCAGGGTCAGAGAACTTGGTGACAACTGGCAAGACCAAGGAGAAGACCGAGAAGTAAATACCTGGATGGATTGGCCACTTGGCATGATCGAGACAGAAACATGGAGCTGATCCATGACTCTGGTGATCGAGTGATATGGCAAAACATGACCGCCCACGCTTATCGGCATGGCACCTGATGGAAGAATGGATGGGGGTCAGGACCAGACATAATTTGTACACTTCCCTCCTGTATCTGTAGTAGTTCATCTGTTCAACTAACTTTCTTTGTTTACAATTCTTATTTGCTGCTTAACTTTGTTTATAAGGCTTGTAGCTGTACATGACTGTTCTTGTCTATATCCTTTCTTTGCTAGTCAGTCTAATTTTTCATTACCAGGTATGTTAGATTGGTCATCATTGCGATGTATGGCTATATGGTCTGTAGTTATTTTTCTAAGACAACCATATTCAACAAGTGTTTTCTAGAGACAATAGAGCTGAAATGTATACACCAAGATAATGATGTTTTGGCCCTGTGATAGAAAGACCTCAAAAACAACCTTCAAGGAGTGATGATGCTTTCTCCAGGGCAATGATTTCTGCTTCCTAATTTGGGCATACCTCTTCATATGCTGAACAGTATGGGTAAGTAAAGGACCCTTTTGCATGTCTTACAACGTACTGGGCTTGTGGTGCCCACATTATTTTAAAGACTAGTCAGCACTCCAGAGGTGATGTGGTCAACATCAGGCACCCAGGTCAAGTCAATTTTTACAAATCTGCCTCGATGTGAATTTGAACCCATGACTACCGAGTCAGCAGGCAAGTATATGGGTACTGTATGTAAACTCCACAGAATGCTTTGATAGTGTCATGAATAGTAGATTCATCTGTCAAAGAAGTAGCCACTAAATACAAGCCAGTAACATACCTAACTGGTTGAGTAGACACAAGGGGTTTGTCTGGATCACTCTGGGGCACTAGTGTCGATCTGCACACCATGCTTGATAGAAACCCAGGCTGGTTAAGCATCTGCAAGTTGTATAATATAAAAACAACTTAGTCAAACATTCCTTCAGAGTGAATTTCCTGTTGTGTTTTGCTCATATCAAATGTATTATAAGATGAATTCTTCCGACTAAACTTACAATTACAAAAAAGAAAGTTAGAAAAAGAAAAACAAAGAATCATAAAGCTGTCTATGTAGCTAAGAATAGCATAGAAAGAAACTATACATTCACTCTTACTGAAAAAAAATATTACTGATGGTGTTGGATATTAGGTATCAACCACACAAACTTTTAATAAGTAGTATCTTTTTGTTTTAGGTCACATTTTTATTTTATGTATATTTTTAAATGCAACAAAAGTGTCAATCTTAGTTGTTTTTTTTTAATCAATGACAGCACTTCGTTTAAATAGGAATAATAATTTGTTTGCCTTTTATTCCCAAAAGGATCACAGCACTCAACCAACTCACATCAAGCCCTCCTATCGTTTGCTATATCTGCAGCTCCCTCCATGTCCTCCCCACATTTATCTGTCGCTAATTCTCTTGTCCTCATGTGTTTCGGTCTCCCTCTATTTCTGTTGCTTTGCTGTTTCTAGAAACAAACAGAACTTTCTAGTTATACTACAAAAATGCTTTATCAATGTATGCCCTATCCAGCGCCAGCGTCTGTTACTCCTCACCTCTTGATTCACTGGGATTTGTGTAGCCCTCTCCATCCATTGGCACCTTGCCGTCTTGACAGACGATAGTTTGTGCTCTAGAAAGGCATAATAACTTTTAACTATGGCGGTAGCGAGTGTGACTGATAAGGCCAATTTGCGCTGTAAATGTCCGTTCACAGTGGGTGCATGTGAACACGTGGTCATTTCCACCATCATGCACCATCTTACGTCTCAAACGCTTGGTATGTGACTTTTCTGCAATAATTTTCTCCTTTGACTTTATTCCATTTCTGATATTTGCCCTCCATGCAACACGTTCAGCGGCGACTTGCTCCCAATGTGCATTATCAATGCCTGTATCAATCATGTCCCGCTTACACACATCTTTGTATCGTAGTAGAGGCCGACCCTGAGATCTCTTACCCATCTGTAATTCACCAAAAAAGATATCCTTTGGTATTCTACCATCATCCATCCTCCTAAGATGTTCTATCCATCTAAGTATACGAAGACTGAGCATGGAATAAACTGTCACACAACCTGATCTTTCCAATACTTCAGTATTTGTGATTTTGTCTTGCCACTTAATACCAAGAATTCTTCGCAGACACCGCATATGAAAGCTGTTTAAATTGTTCTCTTGGTGTGAGTAAGTTGTCCAGGTTTCACTGCCATAGAGAAGAGTACTAAGGACACAGGCTTGATAGACAAGGACTTTTGTTTTGGCAGTAAGCTTCCTGTTCTCCCAGACTCTTTTTCTTAACCTGTTCATTGTTGTTGCTGCCTTACCAATCCGGATGTTGATTTCCTGATCTAGGGATAATTTGCTCTTTACCACTGATCCTAGATATGTAAAATGGTCTACTATCTCTAGTTTGGCGTCGTCAATAAAGATTGATGGTACACCATGTACACCTTGTGACATAATCTGTGTCTTCTTTTTGCTAATTGTTAAACCAAATTCAGAACAAGCATTGGAGAATGCAGATAGTAGACATTGCAATTCTTATTCAGAGTGGGTCGTAACTGCAGCATCATCTGCAAAAAGCAACTCTCTGATCAGTACCCTCCTAATTTTGGTCTTAGCCTTCAATCTCTGAGCATTGTAGAGGCCGCCATCTGAGCGTGAGTGAATGTATATACCACCATCCTGATCACGAAAGGCATATTTCAGTAGAAGTGAAAAGTATATTCCAAAGAGGGTGGGAGCTAGTACACAACCTTGCTTAACTCCACTCTTGATTTCAAATTCTTCAGAAGTTGCACCATCAAACTTGATTATACCCTTCATGCCTGTGTGGAACGATTCCACAATGGACAGAAGAGTTGGTGGGCAGCCAATCTTCTTTAGTGCCTTGAACAGACCCTCACGACTGACCAAATCAAATGCCTTTGTGAGGTCGATGAAGGCAATAAACAGTGGTTGATTCTGTTCACGGCATTTTTCTTGCATTTGTCGCAATGAGAATATCATATCAGTGGTTGACCGGTTCTGTCGAAAGCCACACTGTGATTCGGGGTAGACTTGATCTCCTAGGACGTGAAGTCTGCGCAGAACAATTCTGGCAAATACTTTTCCTATAGTTGTTACAGTCGCTCCGTAAGCCCTCTCCATAAGCTTCACATTAATCATTATGTCAAACTATGTTAGTCCTACTATTCTGCACAAGCACCAGTTAATAAATGTAGTTTATTAGTAATTGCTTTAGTTTCCCCCATATTTTTCATCCATACAGCAGTACTGATATGACGTTGAATTAAATATTTAAAGTCTGGTGCTAGATTTAATTTCTGACTTCCACAAATTTCCTAGTAATATGAAAGCTCTTATTACCTTTTTCAGTCTTATTTTAGTATCTCTGTTTTCCCACTTTGTCTACATTACTACCTAAATATGTGTAGATTCTTACTCCTGAAGCAAGGTTTCACTAAGGGAGATCAGGTTATCTTTTTCTTGATATATTCTTGTCAGAGGTAGGACAGCACATTGTCTAGCAATAATACACATTTGCTGGACAAACTGGGAGGAGTCAACCTCATTCTCCGCCTGACTGGTATTGTAATATTTTAAATGCATGAGAGAAATTCCCTCTGAAGTTTTACCTGTCCAATGTGCATGCCCTTCAGCATGGGGCCTGAATTTTCCAACAAGCTGATGTGAATAGATATTCACATTGTGGTATTATTATATTATTTATGATATAGCAGATAACAACACAATGACAGACAGGTCCCTTCACACAAAGCACAATACGATAGCTGTAGTTAGTCTTAACCTATTACTTGAGCTCATTCAATTACTCAAACAACAACTCTGAGTCACTCATGAATCCCTTGTCAATCTCGACAACTTTATGCCTTCTCATTTAACTTCAGTTTACTACGTACTTCTTTCGCATTTCGACAAAAGCAGTCACACCACTTTAATCCCCCCACCTCAAGGCCTGGATAATTCTCATTACATTTGTCTTTCCCCTATTAAGTTTTAGGCCTTATTGTTGTGACATCTCCTCCTTCAAGTGTGTTTATCTTGCATTTGATATCACATAAGGGCAATGTCATCAGCGAACTGGTCATCAATCTGCTTTGTCAGAGTCCACTGAATTCTATGTCTGGTGGTAGTTATAGTTTTCTTCAGGTCTCAGTCTATTATCAGTAACAAAAACAAAGGTTACAATACCCACTTTGTCACACTCCTGCGCTTATTTCAAAATGATCTGTTAGTTTTCCCTCATGAACAACTCTGCATTTCATTCTTTTTTAATGTATTGATTGTCTGTGAGATTCCATAGCTCTCAAATTCTATGGGGATGTCAACAAGCTCAAGTTGGCTAAAGCTCTCTTTGGACATATTCATAATGTCTGAAGATGTACACATAAGATATTTGTTCTTAGCACTTGTATGTGTTCAGTTAGGTTAGTATATTTAGGAATATTACTGCTACTTATAGTTTTGATCATGATTTCAAACGCTTGCAAAATATGGGATATGAATGTCACTATTAATTTGTTATTACCTTTTGAGACACACGCTTAGCAATATATGTAAGGCTTCTACAGTGGCCATGATAATTTGTTTTCAAACCCTAACTACATACCCGAGTGTTCCAAGGTTTACTAAGTTTTACATGCCTAAAAGATTAACACAAAATCAACATTAAGTATATAAAATGCAAACATTGTCATAAAGATTCTACTAAAAGATTCACAATTGTAAACTTAACATTCTCAATCAGCAGAATGAATCTAAAAACTGTCTTCTTTGTAAATAAAATGAAACTAAATAGTTTCTTCTTTGTAAATAAAAATAAAATATTGTATTTTTTTAAAACAATTCATAGATAGTTTATTTAAAATATAGAAAAAAGGCATTGTGGAATTAATGCACATGCTTGTAAACTAAAACAAAATTAAAAGTAAAAATGTATGCACAACTTAAAAACTAAGCATTTCAAACAAATGAGTGTACCCATATCCGCAAAAGAAATAGACAGAGACCTTAAAACACATAGAGAAGAGGATCAGAGACAGAGATGAATAGCATGGGGAAGAAATGGAGGAAGCTACAGGGGATGTCATAAGTCAGGAATGCCTGACATGAGTTGGTTGAGGTACTGTACTCCACAGGGAGACAAAAGGCAGAAGAAGAAAAAGGAAGTGTATCTAAGAAAGCCAGGTTCTCCTTCAGGAAACCTGGGTTCAAATCCTTGTTAAGGTGTGGATTTTTTTTCCGTCGGTGGAAAAAAGAAAATCCTAATCTGCAGTTCGCAGTGACTGCACTGGCCAGGCGGCCTTAATTCCTCAGGCTCAAGACCTCCCTGCCCTACAGTACAGGACAGTTTTTTTATTTGTTTTAAATAAATATTTGTTCAATCAATTTTTTGGTTTTGTTTGTTCACTTTGAACTCAAGTGTGGTCCATACTCATGCTGCTACTTCTAGTGTGCTGGACTGATTTTTGCGTGTGGATTAGTTTTCCCTATTACCAGTGTTCCTCACCATCAGGTAAGCCCACTCCGACTTCAGAGATACTTGTAATTTACATCCCCAAATC
Organism: Cepaea nemoralis; assembly: GCA_014155875.1. Classification (NCBI taxonomy): domain Eukaryota; kingdom Metazoa; phylum Mollusca; class Gastropoda; order Stylommatophora; family Helicidae; genus Cepaea; species Cepaea nemoralis. The sequence continues at coordinate 515,704 of JACEFZ010022122.1, read as the reverse complement.
AAGGATGAGAAGTCAACATTTTAGTCCAACTGACTGGTACAGGGTTTGAACCTGCTACCTCGGCATCAGTACACCAGATGTTTAAGAACAAGTGCTCTTATCCATTCGGCCATGCTTACCACCTGTTCAGTTTAGTTTAGTTTAGTCGTTGGATCAACATCACGGCACACGGTTTAACCCATAAGTGCTCCGTTTTCTTCCTAACTCAAACCTGAGTCTGGAGAAACTCAGCTCAATGCACAAACTCCGTTGCATCGGCGAGGATCCTGAAATACTTTGGGTAGATTTTTAACTCGAAATTTTGCCCGGGCAGCGCCATTAGGCTACTCTTTTTCGATTTCCAACTGCCAAGGGATTTTTTACGTGCGCAACAATACACACGGGCGTCCGATCTCACTACCCAGAGACCAGGGGAAATTTTATTACTGGAAGTCCAGGTGGATTTTTTATATAAATCCCGGTCCTCACCGGGGCCTGAACCCAGGACCTTCAGCACTCGAGGCAGACACCATACCTCGAGACCACTCAGCCCCCTTACCACCTGTTCAATGTACATAAACCTGTAATGTTCACATGGTTCAAAATGTGGCATAAGTTATCACACATGCACATGACAAATCACAGGCTAACATGTGTACACGCTCTAAGTCAATGTTGCTGTTACTGAATCAATCAGGAGTTTAGTAAGGCCACTCAGCGAAGATAAACATGACTTCACAGACAAATTATGAAGCAATTAAAACGAAGGAAGCGGAGAATATTTGTGATATGCCAGATTCAACCAATTATAAGAAAAATCAATCAAAAACACACATGTGCATGTAGACTTTTTCTTTTAGGAAAATATATAACTTGACCGTGTTGCGTGGTTATAACGTGTTGGTATGGGAGCTGGTAGTTCAGTAAGCAATGGCAAACTACTGAACGTAAAATTTGCCAAGTACATCAACAGCAGCTGAGAAATACTGGTGTTGACTACAACATCCTGCAAGGGATATGCAACATTAAAAAAAAAATATATATAACTTGGGTTTCTTTCATTCTGTCTTTGTTTCTACTTGTCTTTGTTTTCTAGTCTATGCCTTCTGTCACAAAGGTGTAGAGATATCTTGTGGTCTGGTTTTTAGCATAATTTCACACTATTGTTCTATTTGCTACAGATCCTAGAAGACTGAATTCCAGGCATTCAATGCAACTGGGTGGAATGGTGTAGTTCTACTATACAGAGATACTTCTAAAACTTGTGTATGTGATAGTCGACTTATTGATACTCATACATACACATATATAGTGTGACAGGCAAACACATGCATGCACGCACACAAGCACACAAGCACGCACGCACACAAGCACCCACACACAAATACACATATTCTCATTTAAACAGACAGTCGTTCACACAGATAAGTACATGCAAACACACAACTGAAACAAGAACAGATAACATGATGTACCCAATAAAATAAAATTACATTCCCTTCACTTAAAGAAAAAGACATAGATTTTATGAAAATGTGTAAATGTTACTTTCAAAATGTTATGGAAATATTAGTCAAGAAAGAAAAAGAAAAAAATTGAACACCCTTCACCAAAACCAATAAGTTAAAAAAAATAACAGTCCTTCTCCCAGAATGCAACATACTTTCTCTCTGGATACAATTTCCTGTTCCTTTGTATTCAATTTCATTAGAGAAGCAAAAAAAACAACAGTTAACATATTGTTAATGCAATTAACAACTAATGAAAAACAGAACAACAATGATTAACACATACAGTAAGGATAAAATAGTTAATTCTTTGAAACCCTACTGAACAACACATTTGGTTGCTAACATTTTCAGAAGCTCTAATAAAATAAACAATGTTAAATGACATTGATGAGCTCAACAGAATACGCAATCAATAAATATAAAGCAATGTTTTTGCACTGTAAACTTGAACAAAGAAGACACAGACAACAGACTGCACATTTGACTGCCTGGCATTGTTCAAAATATGCGAGGCAGTAAATTTTGTAATCTGCTGTGTGTCTCTTTTTTGTTAAAATCAATAAATATTAAGTTGATGTTATGCTCATGTCATTTTTGACAAACATTAAAAGGGTGGATTTATTTATTTATCATGCAACTTTCACCAAAGACGATGTAATCATTAGAATAAGCACAATAAGCATTCTCAACAGTTGGTAGTACACCTATCTACTTCCATGGAATCCCAAGGTGTCATGCCAGGATAGAAGATAAAGACAGTGAATATCAATTGAAACAGTCCATCCAAATATGACTGAAACTTAGAAGACAGATCTGGTAGACTATGTAAACTACGCCAATATTTTAAATTCATATGTGTATTTGATGTAACATAGATTCCTCTGGAACCCGTGAGGAACATTAATTTATAGACACATATTAACAATTAAAGGAGAAAATGAAGAAACACAAGACCTGCTCTGATTAGACCCAATGGGTCTCCGACAAGCAGATAAGAGATCATATGATCAGTGTTTTTGGATGACTAGCAGTGTCATAAATATTGACTAACATACGTGGGTGGGTGGATGTGACTAGGTGATTTACTACCACACATAAACCACCACTAACAGTAGCTTGGGAGACACAGTGGCATAGTGGCTAGACACTTGCCTGTTGGGCTGGTGGTCATGGGTTAAACAATTGACCTGGCATCCCAGGTCGACTCAGTCTTAATTGGGTACCATGAAATGCACCGGTGGCAACCGGTGTGATATTGACCACATAGACAACAAGTGCTGATTGGTTTATACAAAAATATAGACCTAGCCCATCCCCCTGGCACCTTTGGGTGTGTCAAAGGGTCCTCTACTTGTTACTTTTAAGTGGCTTTAAAAATCTGCTTCAATAAGAAAAGTTTGTGGAGTGTAAAAAAGGAGATTGCTAATACTCAAGACAAATACAATAAATAAATAAGTACAAATATGCTTCACCACGCCTGAAGCTCTATATTCCAGCTACAAGGTAATTATGATTATGTTAGGGGTATTAGTACTGCCCATATCAGCATTCCTTAGTAGTGTGTAATAGACCAAGGTTAGTGACATTAATTGTGCCCAGTTAAACCAGGGTTAGCTTGCTTATATTACCTTCAAACTCAAGTGAAATTCTATAAAAGGAGAAAATATGACTATTAAACTGTTTCAATGTAAGCAGAACCACATAAGTAAACATACAGCATATACACCGACATGAACAGAGTTTATACATAGATGTTTATTCTTTAAAATCAGTGGTTCCCAGAGTGAAAGAAACTGCACCATGCTGGCTGGAACAAAGTCAAAGTGGCGGTTGAGTTGAGGTCAGTCAAGAACCAGCACTCAGGATATTTCGATACATGCTCCATCTCCGATTGTCAACAACCAGCAAAGAGTCCTAAAGCTAATGGTACTAACTGTTTGTCTGGCCTTTTCTTGCAGGACTGAGTGTCGGCCAGATCCTATGGTCACTCCCTGCAGCGCCATCCTCTCCACATAACAAAGATTTATCTGTTCTTCCAACTATTCACATGATCCCAAAGGGCTCTGACCATATCTGTCTTATCATGCACCAATACTCCTACCAGCGGTGCTGATTCATTCAATCTGTCTGCCTGCTGGTTTCCCAACACACCAGCATGCCCTGGGAAAAGATCCAATGGATTCTCCCTATCTGCAATATTTTATCTAAAGTATCCACTCCATACAAAGAATGCAAGTCTTCACCTGTCTCAGCATTCTCTGTAAGTCTTTTACAAGCTATGTCTTTTTCTGTGTTAGGTTTTTTTTTTCTAAAGGAGGGGTGGTGACGTTTTCAATTTAAAATGAGCTTAATATTAAGCAGTCTGTGTATCTGTAGACACTGTGAAAAGGGTGTGGTGAGGAGTGCAAAGAGGGAAACACTAATTTAAACTAAACTAGCTGGCTGCACTAAATAGCTCAAACAAGTATGCTGACGCTCTATTTTAACAATCTACAACATCGTTCATTTCTGGTTGTAGAAAATATCAGCTAACTAAATGACAAATAAAATAATAATGAAGAAGGAATTAAACATAAAATTAGAAAGAAGTGTAGTAACATTCAACAATATGTTCAAAAGTCACTAGAAATTCATATAAAGTCATTATGTCACAGATAATAGACAATTTCAAAAGTATATAACCACAGAGAATATGAGGTCAATTCTTCCATCACTCTTTAACCCCCAATGGGGCATACACCCAGGCTGTCCTATCCTCAGCTGTCTCATGCAGCTCCTTCCATGTCGTCACCCTATTATTCATTTGTCTTTTCTCTTCTCCATATGATTTTAGGCCTTCCTCTATTTTATTTTTCGCCCTGTGGATTCCAGACAAAGGCCATTCTAGTTCTATTCTCATGCTTTCTCAATGTATGTTGTTTCCAGCACCAGGGTCGTTTCTTCACCTCTTTATTCATTGGTATTTGTCTAGTTCTCTCCATGAGCTCCACATTGGTGACTCTGTCATTCCTTTTTATTCCTTCTATTCAGCACAGACACCAGTTAATGAATGTTTGTTGTTTATTAGCAATCATTTAAGTTGATCTCCATATTTCTAATCCACACACACACACACACACAGATTAAACATATAAGGGTCATACTGGTTGCAAAACATAATCCTGCCTCTGCTGTAGATACTCCCCTGTCGGCAGGTGAGTACACTAGTCACTATACTATGCTGGCAGGTTAGTGTACTAATTACAATACTATCTACTGACAGGCAAACATAGCAATGACTATAATTTATCTATTGGCAGGTGAGCTACTATTAATTAATCACAATACTATATCTGTCAGTGAGGGGTGACGAGGGGATCTGGCCGACGATCGACGCTCAGAGGAAAGGTGAGACGGACATATAATCAGATTGCTACTGGTACTATTGGTGTTGGAACTCTTCGCTGGCTGCTGAGGATGGGGACGGAGCGCTTATGGGGATGCCCAGAATGCTGTGATGTCGGTTCCTCAATCAATCAATCAATCAACAGGAGAGCGCACTAACAACTACACTACCATTGTTGACAGATGAACATAATAATCATTATACATCCTCTATCAACAGGTAAACATATTAACTATTATCTAGAATATTTTTTACAAAAATAAAAATATACTTCAAACAATCTTAAAAAATAACAACACCAAAATACGACTGACAACATAGGTAAGGCAATATCAATATTAAAACAAATACAAGTTAACAATGAACCTACCACCAACTCAGACGTGACATTGTTGACACATGTTGGCAAGGACTGCGTACCATGATTACAGAGGGATAGGTTGAAGCCATGGTAGTACTGAGTTCCACTACCAGTAAATAAACGTGCCCCGGCCACAAAGCGCACACTGGACAGAAATATAATTTGTTAAATAAAACCACAATTAAATAATATACTGTTAAACATTTCTTGATTATAATTTGGATATGGCATCATAATTAAGGGAATTGCATTGCACCGTTTAGTCAAGCCTGTGGCTCAGTACATCCGACCTCGACATGCATTTTTGGGGGGTTAGCTTTCCCTAGCCTTCGACTGTCCCCAGTCTACCTATTAAACAGGGTTTTAGTCTAACTTCATCTGGTTTCTATCCCTTGGCCAAGAAGTTCTGGGTTGACTGCAATGTTCTGCAAATAAGATGCAACTAACTTTTAACTATACATTGAGGATATTGGAGATTGTGTTTCAAACTACTACACATTAAGCTTTGCTAATGAACAAGTTCTTTTGTTTCAAACTATATAGATATCATGGAGCTGCACAGTCATAGTGGTTTGTGTGCTTGCCTACCAAGACAGTGGCCAGGGTTCAATACCCAGAAGAGGCAGGATGATTTTTTCCAACAAGTTTGGCTCTAGAATCGACCTCATAAAATTGGTGCCAGACAATTTTCATTGTTTAAGGGAGGAATGTCGTGGCCTGTAATATGCGAAGGTCTAACCCTTCACACTCTAATAGCAGTATCTGCTATGGACTACCTTTTTTTTTATAGATGCCATACATGGTTATATAGGGAATATTTAAAATTTATAACCAGGACAAAATGAAACAAACAAATCTGACAAAAATTACTGGCCGTCAACTTTGGCCTCCTCCCAAACAAATAAAAATGTTGGCCACAAATACTGGTGTCTCACCCATTGAGTTGAGTTGAGTTGAGTTGAGTTGAGTCAAGAACCGACATCATTGCACTCGTGGCATTCCGATAAATTTCATTTCGCCAAGTGAGAGTTAAAACACAAACAAGTTAATTTTGTAGCAAGCCAGTGAATATGATATTTGCTAAATCTGGACATTTATTTGTTGAATACAATGGATTAACTTATCTTCTTAATTCTTTTTTTAGGGGAATGTGTCACACCTACTTATGCACCTTAAGTGTCAATGTGTCTGACTTTAGCATGCATCTAGTGTAAAATTTGCTTCCTCTTGATTGATTCCATCCAAAGTTGTAGGCTCTACCTACCCATAGGTAGGTCTTCTTTCGCAACAATGTTGCCAGGAGACCAGCTTTACAGCCTTCTCTTTGAGAATTTCAGTAGCACTGGGATTTTTAACATGCACAACTTGCACACGGGACCTAATGTTTTTACTCTTATCTGAGATGGTTAGGTATCTCATTACCCAAGAGAACAGGGAGGAGTGTGATATCAGTAGACACCACTAGTTCTTGCAAAAACTCCCAGTCCTGTGCTGAGATCAAACACAGCACATTCTGTGCTTCATTCAGACACAGAACCCTCTCAGCCACAGCTCTACTTACCCTATCCCCCCTTCCTCCTCCTCCAAAAGTAAAGTAAAACCAACAAGTTGGACTTAAATAACTGTCCTATGGCTATTTATAACTTACGCATCCAGCGATGTGAAATCATACTCTCTGCCTATGTCATCAGTGAAGTGACAATCTGACTTGCAGGATCTTCCACCAACGGGATGCAGACCTGGACCACAAGGCTTGCATGAATCTTTGCCCCAAGAGTTACTGCTGGGTAAGACTGTGCCGGCTGGACAAGACTGGCACGTCTGAGACTTTGGATCAATATACTGGCCATCAGGGCATGGGATGCATCTGTGCAATAGATGAGAAATTATTCCAAGTGTTTTTTTCTTCTGAAAGTTATCAACTGCCTTCTTACATCGTCTTTTTAAAGACCAAGAAATGAAAATAAAATTGTCTCATAAATGGCATTATATCTCAGGAACTGAAATACTGGGTGTATTTTTAATGACTGTGCAGTGTTTGAAAATATTGCTGGTCCAAATTTTGTATTTACCTATTATGTTGCATGAACTTTACAGAGGGTGAATACAAAACTTGGACCGGCAATATTTTCAAACACTGCACAGTCATTAAAAATACACCCTATACTTTGGCCATATTAAATATTACAGTGGCTTGGAAAGAACAGTGATGCAAGACTGGTGACTGGAAAATAAGCCATGGGTCTACCAGCACTAACATGGACTCAGGACACTGCAGATAGCTTGGAAATGAGGGTGTATAAGTCAGGAGTACTGCCAAGGGATCTGGAAACTGTACAGTGGGCTTTGATGACAGCCAAATTCTGCAAAGGACCTGCAAAATAATGATGATGAATGAAAGAACATAGAAGCGGGTGGTCACATGGTTAAGATACTAGACTCTCATATCTGGAGAGGTTCTTAATCCTGGCTTAAGAAATGAAATCTTAAATATTGGAGGTAAAAAACCATAATTACCTAGCCCACAAGTTTTGGGCTCATATTAATGAGATCGGATTGCTCATTACCACCAGGATTCTTTAGATGAATCCCTAAAAACCATCTGTTTTCTTGTTCTTGACAATATCAGCTGCTGAATACCTTCCATGCTACTCTGTCAACCCATCTAGTACTGTCTCCCTTTGTTGATCTGTATTTCTAATACCCTCAATCTTCCATGTTGTCACAATGTTCTTCAGACCATCTCTTTTAACACTATCTGTCCCAAACAAATCACCATATGTGATCAGATACTGTCCTTGTGTATGAAACACCATATGGTGTGTTATTTCTTTTACATTTGACCTCAGCATCCTAAAGATATCCAGCTAGATATTTTACCATGCAGAGCAGTAAATGTTGTGTCTGTTAAAGTAACAGACACTTGTTTATTGTGGCTATTGTCCTTCTTGGGTATCTGTTGTAAAATGTTCTGGAGGAGCTGACTTAATAATGTAACCAAACAATTAAGGGTCTTTCATCCATTAATTAGTACCTGTGCAGAACAGACAGACTCAAATGCTATTACAGATTAACCAATGTGAAGCTCATACAAATGCTAGTGAATCAAAAGGTGAGGAAAATACTCTGGCACTAGATAGGAAATACATTGAGAAAACCTGAGAATTGTACATCTAAAGAGATCTTCGTATTGAACCCACAAGGCCATCGAAATACAGAAAGTACTAAAAACATATGGAGACGAGTTAGAGACAGAGATTAATAATATGGGGAGATAGCTTGCTTGGAGTGAGCTGGTTGAAGGCCTATGCCCCAACGGAGGAATCAAGGGAATGTACATATCTTGATTGTAATGGACTCACACAGCATGCTGAGAAGTGTGAACTTAGGCGTGCTTCAGAGTGGCATTGGATCTTTTCCCAGGTCATTCTGGTGTGTTGGAAAAATAGCCGGCGGAGGGATTGGCTAGGTCTGCACCGATGGATGGAGCATTAGCACACGATAAGTCAGATATGATCAGGGCCCTGTGTGATCATCATGTGAATAGTGTGAAAGAACAGATAAATCATCATGGCCTGGACAGAATGATGGAGCAGAAAATGACCAGAGGATCTGGCCGACACTCAGTACTCCAAGGACAGACCAGACAGATACATAATCAGACTGCTACTGGTACTCTTTGCTGGTTGTTGAAGTTGGGGATAGAGTGTGTATGGGAATGTCCCGAATGCTGTGATGTTGGTTTTTCACTCAACAAAGCAAACAGCAACTGAATCTCCACTGGTGAAACCTCACTTCAAGAGGCAGAATCATACACTTATTTCGTTAGGAATGAAGACAAAGATGGGGGAACAGATACACATAAAATAAGAATACAAAAGGCAAGAGGACTTGGGCATTTGTGGTAGGCAAAAGAAATTAAACTTAGCATCACACTTGAATATTTAACTTTAAGGTTAAATCAGTACTGCAATATAGACCAGAAACATGGCAAATGACTAAAAGAATCACTAAAAACTACAAACATTCTGCACAGACTAGTGGGACTAAAATGGTATGAGAAAATCACCAAAATGGAGCTCTTGAAGCACTAAACAAATTCCAGAAAAACAAAAAGTGAGGAAAAGATGCTGGCGTTAGGAAACACAATATAAAAAAAGTTATAATATAACTTTACAATCTTTTCTCTGGAACCCACAGGAAAAAGGATATATTGGCAGATCTAAAAACACATGGAGATGAGAATCAGAGACAGATAATATGGGAAGGACGTGAATGGAACTGCAGGAGATAGCAACAGAAAGGACAGCTTGATGTGAGTTGGTTGAGGACCTCTGCCTCAATGAAGGATAACAGGCAGAAGAAGAAGGGTTAAAATACGACATCACCACTCACCCTTCCTCTGTCTTGCCCTCAGGACAGGACTGGCACATGGTGGCACCTCCAGAAATGGTATTGGTCACTTTGATGCTGTAAATCTTTGCCAGATTTTGGTTTGTCAATGACTGAATTGAGTCGTCTGGTGAGCCAAACCCAAAGTCATCAGGCTGGAAGGCCCAAGTCAGTGTGACTGACTCATTTGTGAAGATGTCATGGCTGTTTGTGGATAGAAATAGGAGCATGAGATTATATTGAACATTTTAATGAACATGAGGTTGTATTGCTCATATTAATGAATATGAAGTTGTTGCTAGTATTAATGAACATGACATCCTATTGCTCATATTAATGAACATAAGGTCGCACTGTTCACATTAATGGACTTGAGCTTCTGTTGCTCATATTACTGAATACAAGACTGTGTTGCTCACAATAATGAACATGAGATTATATTGCATTTATTAATTAACATGATGAGGTCACAATGCTCATATTAATGATAATGAGCATGAGGTTGAGTTGCTCATGTAAATGAACATGAGAACATGTTGTTCATATTAAAGAACATGAGGCTGTGTCGCTCATAGTAATGAACATGAGATAATGTATAAACTCTGAACATTTTGTACCTCTGCTTCCGTAAATCTACTTTGGGATTAATGAACATGAGGCTGTGTCGCTCATAGTAATGAAAATGAGATCATGTGTAAAGTCTGAACACTTTGTACCTATGCTACCGTAAATCTGCTTTGGGATTACATTTACATTTGAATCAATATTAACTAAAGAGGTTAAAGGTGAGAGAATCAACTTCACTACTACAAGTTTATCCCATCTGGTTCAGTCTCTGCAAGACAACATGCCATCTGCCGAGAAGATCACACAAGCACACATTCCACTGCTTCAGTAATGTGTCCCAGGGTTCTCCAGAAAAATTGCACTTGTGGTCTGTACAATGCAGTCCGAAACCGAATCCGCGACCTTCAGAGCTGAGGCAGATATCTTGCCTACTTCACCATGAAGACCCCATTATTACATCTTTATAGCCAAGCAATACCACCCTTTTCTTTTAATCAACACGGCATTTACCTGAAAGCTTTTCTTGCAGTGGTCTTTTCCCAAGATTGCAGGACAGCATTTTTGCCAGTTGCATCCTAGAAATCAGGTAGCAATTATTTGCAATAAGAACAATCACAACAGAATTAAAAGTTCTTTTTAAATGAAAGTTCATAATAAAAGCCCATCTAGTAATTAGCAGTCACCCTTAAAGAACATGATGGCAAGCATCTTTCTCCTGGTGTTCATTTGCACTCTGCCTTCCAGTTTCAAAATGTTCAAATCATTTTTGCACTTTTCGTACACTTTTGTTTTTCATGAGACAGTAAAGTTTTCTGGATCTTAAATTAGAAATTGTTTGTTCCTGTTACGGTAAGAAACATGTTAGATTTTGCCTTGCAGGCAGGGATGTGGACTATCTTTACCGTTTAAATTTGAAGTGCTTAGAAACAGAATGACTTAGTCTGAAGTAATCGATTACATCTTTGGATCACTCATAGTAGAACAACTTAAGATGAAGGTGGTGCATGAGTGCCTACACTTGAAGCCACATCAATTCTTTTCCAGGATAACCTGTGTACTTTGTAGGCACTTAAGAGTTTGAATTTAATGTAATGATAATTACCTTAAAAACATTGATAAATAATGTGTCACTTTTTCTTTTCAAAACATCTTTTAAAAAAATATATCAAGTTTTCATTTGTTGTACATATAAAATGGACTGAGCATTGTTTAAAAAATGTGTACTAAACGAGATACACAAAAAAGACAGAAAAACACAAATGAAACATACTGATAAAAAGAGAAGCTGGCAGGGTGTCTGACATTTCAACTCCATGTCAAAGGTCACTGTGCCAAGAGCAATAGGTTTGCCATCCACTGTTCCTGGCTCCCCTCGAAAGCCTGCAACCTTCAGAATAAGCACCAGAAAGATGTTGCGATCAGTGGGTCCAAAGATTGTTTTCACATGATCTCCAGAAGGCAGCCATCCAGCAGTACTGGTACAAATTTCCACTACATAAGAATGAACAAAAAGAAGTTAATACAACTCTGTACATTCAGCAGACTATTATAATAAATGTGGGAGCTGCGTTAGTGCAATGGGTAGCAACCCAGTCTTGTGTTCAAATCCCCATCGAGACACATTTAAAAAAAAACTGAACTGGGCTCCCGTGTCAACCCAGTAACCACTATGCCACGGCAACACCCATGTACACACACATACACACACACACAAACATATATATATATATATATATATATATATATATATATATATATATATATATATATATATATACTAGCTGACCCGGCCCGGCTTTGCCCAGTCCCTGGTGGGGAGCATCTCATTTAATTCATATACGTAGTCATATAAGCTCCCGTTCCCGACTGTCTGTCTGTCTATCTGTCTGTCTGAGCCGGCCCGGCTTCACCCAGTCCCTGGTGGGGAGCATCTCATTTAATTCATATAAGTAGTCATATAAGCTCCAGTTCCCGACTATCTGTCTGTCTGTCTATCTATCTGACCCGGTGTGGCTTCGCCCAGCTCCTGGGGGGGAGCGTCTCATTAAATTCACACAGTAACTTAAAAGAATGTCCTTCCACACACCATCCATTATTTTTAATGAAAACTGTTTTTAATCACCTACATGACTGTAGATAACTTCTTTAAGCATAAAAAGATGAGTTACAATGTTATGCATTATTTTTATGAAAACTTTGAAAATGCCTTCAAGATTATATCGTTATTTATTATAACTCATATGCCTGTAAATAACTATAGACAAAGAATTTATAAATCTTTGAAAACAATGCAACAATATGACTATAAAGTATATAGAAATGTTATTAAAAGTTATGCCCCTTGAAATAACTTTTCTAGAGTTAAGTCCCCTTGCTATATAGAAATTATAATGAAAAATGAAATATTTAATTTTAGTAAGTAAGTAGCCAATTTTACACTAAAAAACTATGACAGAAAGTTGCACAGGAATGAAAAGAAAACTTGTAGAAAATTTCATCTCAATCGGATGGACGTTCGCGAACGCATAAAGAACGGACGGACATACATCGTGTTTTATATATATATATATATATTATATATATATATATATATATATATATATATATATATATATATATATATTATATATATGAGGATTTATTTATTTCCATTCATTATGTGTAGGCGGTGATGGTTTGCCATCTCACACAATTACCAGTCTTGGAACAGGCCAATGTTCTTGCCTTGATTGTTTTCTTTTCCAAGAGAGTACCAGTTTAGTTCCCCCCAAATCAGAGTAACGTTAAACCATGTGAGCAGGTGGTGGACTGAACTTGAGAGCAGACAACAGATAGTTGCACAAATAGTTTCAAGTTCATGGCGGCAGGTATTTATGGAGACAATGGTTACAGTCACTGACCAGTATTGTCACTGTCAAGAAAGAAAGAAAGGCAGACTAGCTTTTTTTTAACAGAAGCCCATTAAATTATAATTCAATTATTTTCAATATGTATGTTAAATACAAGCAATAACCTGTCTAAGTTACAAAGAGCAAATAAAATATCCACATTTCTCTGTCAACACACAAGACCTGAAATATAGTACAACAAGTGGACAGCTTGGCATACCTCCGGCAGACACACAGTGGGCTGAAACATTGTTAGGCAACACATTCCAGTACTTGTACTCAATGTTGTAGTTAGGGGAGGTTGATGCTGGACATTCTCGGCACACACCATCAGAATCTAGAGATATGAAAATACACAGCCACCATAAGGAATGTCCATAAAATCAGTATGCAGTTTTGCTTGTCAATAACTGTACATGGATAAGTGGTACAAAAGTGGGAGCTGTGGCAAAGATGTTAGCAAAATGTGCTGGTAATGATATGAACATGGTCAAACATGGGATTGACACCTGGGCTCATCGACTGTCATAGTGAGGAAAAGATTGGCCACCTGTTCCTCTTTGCTCTCAAGTCAACAAAATGTGATGACACTATCATCACAGGTCCACAGCAGGAAACTCTCTCTGGGCAATTTTTTTTAAACAAATGGTTACAGTTTGTTCCATATTCTTTACAGAACGTAGCAGTCTATCTCAGCATTTTTTTTTTTTTTAGCTGTTTGTGATTTCTTGGCAAGATTACATTCAGTAGTTTGCCAGTGCTTCCTGAATGACCTGCACTCATACCACTGTATAAAAACCAACTCAAAGCAGTCTGCTTCCAAATCGCCCACGGCTGCGTTTCGAATGCAGTATGCGGGATTACAAATTTTTTTATGTGGTACAAACTTAAAATTAAAATCACCTGAAACATGAATTACGTACTTTGTAAAAACATGTCCAACATTTTTATATAATGTATATTTATTATTATTTGAGTTCTGTTAATCAATTGAGAATGGCAAACATAGTAGAGGCTGGATTAATTCCCAAGGTTGCACAGGTTGGGAAACAAATCCTCCTACAATTGAGGAATAAGTCACAACCACTGTGACAGTTTGCAAATAAATCAATCACTGTGCTACCAAAGTAAGGCTTGAACCATGGACTTCCATGTAGCTTTATGCAGACAATGCAAGGATAGACTGATTAACTGGTTATCGGAGCATCTCTCAGTTTGCCTGGTGTGATATGATGTCAGTTCTTAAACTGACATCACATCACACCAGGCAAACTGAGAGATGCTCCGTCTTCCACAGCAAATGTAAGGTGAAGATCTTGATTGTTCCAGTAGCATGCTGGCTGTGAACACATCATTTTTCTTCCACTCATACGCCCCTTTGCCAGACCCACATTTAAATTCACACATCCTTAAAACTATTGTTTCATCATCTGTTGTTTCATCTGTAATTATATCTTCAGCAAGCATTAGCTCATGGGTAATCATTACAATATTTGCAGGGTATCTATTTCAAGTTACATGGAGTAAATTAATATTCAGCAGTAATATAAATGAGACTAAACAAACACATACCTGCATAATGGTTTGCATCACAGAAGTCACAATGAGAAGCATTGACTTTGTGCATTCCAGGATTACAAGGGGGACAATCTATTAAAGGTCCATCATTAGGTAACATCACAGAGCCACTGGCATTCTCGTAGCAAATCCTAGGCTCAATCCATCTGTAGCTCAACTGAGTCTGCAAGACAGGCAAGCCAAATTATGTCAGAAAGAGTCATTGACTTTACAATTCAAAGATGGTTGACAAATTCCAATTCCAATACCATTTTTCAAAACAAAAATTCAAAATTTGGTCTCGTAAAACCTGCCTCCTCAGCATCGGTTATTGTTGAGATCCATGGTTGTGTGGATTGTTAGTCCTGATTCATACCGGTTTTATTGGTTCTGTTCTGTTTGTCGGATAAAGTTCTTTTGTGTTGTCTAGTTATTTTCTTCTGTCTTATGCTGTGTTGTTCTCACCGGGGCTGGTCCCGGTCACGTTCAGTCCTCATAAGGACTCGATATTGGCAAAGGCAGAGAGTTTAAGTGCAGTCTCAAGTTGTTCCCCCGGTCAGCTGCCCATCCTCCTCTACGTTCGCTTTCTTGTTTTTGTCATCGGTGTATGGGTTGGTGTGACAGCAGGAAGATCAGGTCTCCCTGTCATCCCCGTTCAGGAGCCCCTCCATAAGAGACAACTCACCATCCTGTCACTCACCCCGCCACTCAGCATTTTTTTTTTTTAAAGATGGTTGACGAATTATTACAGCCTTCAATTATACTATTACCCCTACGCCATTCAACTTCAAAGAGAAATTATATTAGGGCCATCCTTGACTTAGATTAATAATCCTGTGACTGAGTCAGTCACACATGGTGGCTGACCATGGTTTCATCCAAACAGGATATTAATTTGGCTGTGACTGTTGTCCAGTTTATCTTGAGAGAAGTTAACTCACAAAGAGAACTGGTTACTCAAATTAGAATAAGACAGTCCACATTCTTTGGTCATGTCATGAGATGGGGAGAGCTGGAGTATGTTGTGACAATAGGAAAAGTTGCAGGGGAAGAGAGGCTTTGGGGAGAGCAAGAGAGAAGATGCTGGACAGTCTGATATCATGGCATAGAGGAACAACAGTATCAGAAATGATTGGCAGTGCACAAGACAGATGGCTGACAAGACAGACGGCTGTGGACAGATACGATCATCAACGCCTCAAGGAATGGACATCAAGAAGATGAATAATCCTTTGCCACTTCTCTTCTTCCATTGTGTTAGGGAATCACCATCATGCTGCTCAGCTGATCTTGTGGCTTTTTGTTCATGTTTCTGTGGGTGGAGTGCCTAGGAGGATGGCTTCCACCTCTAGCCTGAGAAAATTAGGTGTAGATCAACAGCATGGATTTTTACAGAATAAGGAACCAAGGGATTGTATATTGCTACCTGATCCCAGGGTAGTGGTAGATTAGAGACCTAACTCTCTCAGCTAACACCAACGAATGAACAAACTGTATTTTTAAAGAATTAATCATTTGGCATGCAGCTCTGTCTAACTTTCTGCTCTTCATATTGCTCATTGTTCTCATGTCCACACTGCATAAAATAAAAATTCTTCCATAGTTGGAAATGGAAAAAAAGTAGGGAAGCAGGCCACTACCCAAGTCAAAAGTACAATAAGAAAACCAACCCACAACAAAATATCTATAGTATACTTGAAGTGAAAATGGGCACTGTCAAGTAGATATCATCATCATGTGCCATGGAGATAAGAGCAAGCAGTTATGGTTCACCATCTCACATGATCATCAGTCGTGGATCAGGCCCGTGTTCTTGTCTCAATTATGCCATGTGGCTAAGCCATTCAGGTATTTATCTCTCTGCCTTTCCCTTGCTATTTTCCCATCACTCTTGCCAGTTGTCACTAAATTGTCCAGTTTATTTCTCCACATAACACACCCAAAAAATGTTACTGTCTACATCTAATTTCTTGAATCACTTAAGTTTTCATGTGTCTCTTTTAGGACTTGCTGATTGGTTTTTCTATCCATCCATGGTAATTTTTTGCATTTTCCTCAGAAACCACATTTCTACTGCAAATAGATGTTTCTCAGCTTGTCTGCTTATTGTCCATGTTTCACTTGCATATAACAATAGATATCTAGGCTCATGAAATACAAAGATGTTAGCTTACACTGTTGATGCTATCATCATGGAATCCCTGCAACCCATGGTTTAGTTTCAGCTTAATTTAATTAATTTTATCATGCTTTGCCAATGGCATCTGTATTCTGCAGCTTGTTTCAGTGCTGTATATATATATATCCAGTTTTCTTTGGTGGGACTCCACATCAATTAACAAAGAATTTTGCTTTCAATTACTTCCTTTAATTGACTTTCTTGCCATGAATAATGATCAATCCACAATAGCCTTCCCTTTTGTTTTGTTCTGAACATTTGTCAAATTATGTTTATTTGTATGCAAAGGATATGTCTCGCATACGTGTATTTTACATAAATACACTTACAGAGAATGACACCCGACAAGTGACCAAATCTCACATACTCATGAAATAAACTGTGTGTACTATTCTGTTACCACGCAATATATAAAAGGCATTAAGCTCATAGTTTCCTCTACAACCTAGTTCGAAGATGAGCAACAAAGAGATTAATGTGTCACTCAAACAATACAAAAGAAGAAACACTATTCTGCAATACCTCGTCAAAACTATCAATGGAGTTAATATTTTATCATTACTAAAATATTTGAATAACGAAGACACAAACAATAGATTGCACGATTTATTGCCTGACATATTTCGCTGCATCTCGTCAGGTACATACTGCAGAAATCACACAACTTACGTGAATTAACTAGATAAATCCTTCAAACTGAAATATACACATGTTCGCACAGTAATGTCGATTGTCTACCACGGTAATTTTAAACTGACTAACATGTCTTTCTGCTTGCACAAGGATGGCTTCCGAAGGTTGATTATTATAGCTTCAGCAAACTTTAACAATCGACTACTTTGTGTGTTGAACAACACACGGAAGGCACTGTTTCTTTCAACCATGTGACCGCTCTCGAGCACATGTCTCGCGACCGATGAAGCTGGACTTGTCGGCCTGCCTAGGCTACCATCTTCTGTGTGTAGTATCTTGTCCAACCAATTCAGAATGTGTTCCGAAACCCTGCAATGTAACTGTCGCTCAGTTCTACCTATGTAGATGGCCTCGCATCTGCATGTAAATTGGTAAATTGTATGTACCTGACGAGATGCAGCGAAATATGCCAGGCAATAAATCGTGCAATCTATTGTTTGTGTCTTCGTTATTCAAATTCATCACGGGAAAACATTGTTTTGAATTAACCATTTCTCCTTAATATAAGACTTAAAATTGATTGGTCTTAAAAGTCGAGAGGATCAACTTCATTGCCCCGGGTTTTATCCCATACGGCTCGGTCTCTTTCCGCATGTCGGCCTGCCGAAAGCATCGCACAAAGCATGAACTCTGTAGCTCTGGCGGCGAACCCCAGGAGTCTCCGAGAAAAATACTCATGAACCGAAAGACGCAGCCCGGAATCGAACCCACAACCTTCGGAGTGCAAGGCAAGCAGTTTGACCACTTCACCACCGAGACTCCCTAAAAGTAATTGGTTCACCACTAAGACTTTAAATAATTTTGGTTAATGTTAATTATTATCTTACCTTTCCATTATCATTACATGGCTTCTGATACTCATAGTAGTCAAACACGGTACACGGTGGACGAGTTGTACATTCGCCGGAGCCAGGCTCTGTGAGCACAAAAACATGTTTGTTTATACTGATCTGTCACACAAATGAAGGAAAAGTAACAGTTAAACATCATGTCTTGGACACTGAAATATTTTGGCCATAATAAATGTCCCAGTGGTTTAGACAGAACAGTAATAGAAGGCATGGTTCCATAATAATGAGGCAGGGACTAAACTACATGACTGTGACTGCAGGACATTAAAGACATTGTGGTTATGACAATGAAATTCATTTGTCTCAGCTATTGGAACTTCTCAGAGGCAGGAAAACGTAAAGGATCAAGAATCTTTCCAGCGGGTTGTGATAAGAGCAATGTTCTGCTTCATGATGCACAGTTAAGCCCATTAACATTCCATAAGACATGTTGAGGAAATGGTGTTTTACCCATATCTTCCTCTACCAAATGGCACATATGGGGTAAAATGGTCAGCATCATCCTGGCTGCCTTAACTTTCACCCCACTATGGAACCCATTTTATGAGGCTGTGTTTATACTTGTGCTGTGCTCAAAGTCTGACCATCCATCCATCATGTGCCATGCCCATAAGCGTGGGCGGTCATGTTCTGCTATCTCACTCGATCACCCGAGTCGTGGATCAGCTCTGTGTTCCTGTCTCGACCATGCCACGTGGCCAAGCCATCCAGGTATTTACTTCTCGGTCTTCCCCTTGGTCTCTTCCCTTCGATCTTGCCACTTGTCACCAAGTCATTTCTTCTCATAACATGCCCAAAAAATTTTGACTGTCTATGTAATCAGTTTACGATCTTCATTTGTTTCTTGAAGGACTTGTTCTTTGGTTTTTCTGTTTGTCCATGGTATTCTTTGCATTTTCCTCAGAAACCACATTTCCACAGCCATCAGTTGTTTTTCAGCTTAACTGCTTATTGTCCATGCTTCACATCCATACAAAAGTACAGGTTATATGTAGCACTTGAACACTCTTTTTCTCGTTTTAATTGATATCTTTTTATTGGTCAGTATGTTTTTCATCTTGCAAAAGGCTACTTTCGCAATGGCAATTCTTGTTCTAATCTCTTCAAGGCATCTCCCTTCAGATGTTATGACTGTTCCGAGATAACTGTCAAAACTGAAAGCAATGGCAAATGTAAGAGCTTTTATATAAAATTAAATATACAACATGCTTCAGCCATTTCTGACTAAAGGTTATGCTGCCAAGCTAGTGTTCCTTTTGGCTGGTTGTTTACTCCCTAGCTTGTATTAGCCTATTTTCATCCAGCTGAGCAAGCTGTCCTATGATAGGTAGACAACGCCATCCATCCACATACAAACTGACCTGCATACTCCCAGGATTTACAGGCCTCACACTCAGTGGCTCCATGCACAGAGAAGTGATCAGCAGGGCAGAATTGACAGAAAGATGCTCCTCCACTGCTGTAGGTACCATTGGCACATTTTGTACATGCAGATGTGTAGGCAACACCTGCAACAGAAAGAATTGTATCACAATATCTTGTAACTCAGTGGTTCTCAACCGGTGTCCGTTTTGTAGCCTTGAACGGGCAAGATTTTTTCAGGTTCGGTAAAATTTCGGGTCGCGTTAGTAAAAACATCACAAATAAGGTGTTAGTCAACCGATTTTAGTTAAATAAACAACACAATGAAGGGAAAAGCATGCAGAATATGTTACTCACGTGATTGTTGTCGGTAATCCATATAAGAACACAAATATTTACGAAATACGGCATGTTGTTTGTGATTTTCCGTCATCTATACGGCAATTTACAAACACATTTTCAGAATCATAATCACTTTCTTTAAAGTCCGACTCAGACTGCTAATGCAAAGTAATGCTTTGCACTGATATCTAGCTCCGATTAATAGTCAACTTCGTGCCCTTTAATGTCACTTAAATTGAACAGAGCGAAATCTCGGCTATCACTTGAAGAATCGCCGAAATCCGTTTTGAAAAACAGCGTAAAAACCCCGAAAACTATCAAAAAAAGTCCGTAAAAGTCCGTTCAAATTCATAGTACGCGCTTTACAAATGGCGGCCACGTTGTCAAGCTATCGGCGAAAGCGAAAGTAGCCGTCGGAAGTATCGGAAAGCCGAGAGATCGCGTTTTTACAATGCATAATAGTATCGGGCGGTTTGAGACGTTTTGCCCGTTTAACGTATCGGACGGAAATGGCCGGTCCACCCTGTAATTTCTTAGCAGCTGGAAATCAAAATGAAGAAATTGAATAGGCTGTTGCCCTGTCTACATTTCAATACTTGAAAACCTAACTACACCATAAATAATTATAGTTCTGATTTGCAAACATAAAGCTTCCCACCATGTAGCTTATACACAGTTATGAGATTCTGCCTGAGAGATCTATAAGAGGAGGCTGCAATGCTTATGGAGATATTTGTGTGCAATGAAGATTATTTTTTGCAAACCAAACCAATCCTAATTCCTAAAATTCTAAAGTTTAATTTTGCATTAAAATCATAGCAATAAAAAGACACTCTTTTCTGGAACCCACAAAGCAAACGAAATAGTGTAATAACACATGGAGAAGAGAATTAAAGACAGAGATTAACTATATGGGGAGCTCATAGAGTTAGCTGAAGGAGGCAGCAAAAGATAGTGACTTGGAGTGAATTGATTGAGAGCCAATGCCCCAATGAGGAATGAAGGGCAAAAGAATAAAACTACAAGGGAAACTAATATAAACCAAGAAACCCTGCACTAAACATAGTGATGGAAAGTGCAAGCCTTCTTACCTAATAAACTTGTGGCCTAGCTGTCAATTCCTGAGAAATACAATTACTTTCACTGCAAATTTATCACACACTATAGAGAATAATAAATATGTGACATACAAAAGATAACCAATTTAACTTCTGGAATGAACACAATATCTCATGCTTCTTTGCAGCTCAGACTGCAGAACATATACTACAACAATGTATCAAAAACAGCTCAGAGAGTTCTATTCTATGGTTAGATGAAACAATCCAGATCTTAAATTCTACAGACGCCTTCTTGAATTGTAGACGACAGTATCATTCTTGCAAAGAAACAAAATTGCAGATATGGACACAAAGCTGAGGTTGACTGCTGTTTTCTGTGGATATATTCAAGTTGACATCTGAAGGTGTTCAAAGGAGATGGATTCCAAGGTAACAAAAAGAAGCAGAAATGTTTCTTTAGTAAAAAGACTTTTTTTAACCAATGAAACTTAAATTAGTTTTATTAGACTGAATGTTCCAGTCTCCCTGGCGAAGGAGTTAAGAATGTTGTTCGTAACCCCGTATACCCATGTACGAAACACAGTTGCACGAGATTTGGCAGCAGATCGCGTCACGCTGGTTACTTACGGAAAGGTATGAGAGCCGGTCGCTCAGAAATCAATAGCAAACTACTGAACGTAACACTTGCCAAGACATCGAACAACAGCTGAAAAATGCAGGTGTTGCCTGCAATGTCCTGTAAAAAAGATATGCGAGAAAATAAAAAAGACAATGTGTTCAATATACATATGCAAGGATAAATCTAGTCCCATAGCAGATGCCGTCATTGAGGTGTGAAGTGTTGGGCCTTCACATATTCTAGGTCATATCATATGAGGTTAGATGACCTGTTTCCTTCCTCACTGCATTTCCTAATCAGCAAATTTCCAGAAATTAAAACTGTCTGGCACCCATTTTTATTTATCTCTGTTGACCCCCAAGACATAATGGTCTGGAAAACTAATCCTGCATCTAATGGAGATTGAACTCAGAACATAGACTTGGCAGGCCTTGCCCTGTACAATACTTTGACAGGTGGTTAGCTCTGAGTCTGAGTTAGATGAAGAAAAACCTGGTGCAAGGAAGTTGCTCCTTTTATTTGTTCAACCTTTCAACAGACGTGACTAAAGTAAAAGCAAAATAAGCACATAAAACTGACTACCTAATGTGACTAGTAATGGCTACAGTTTAACATTTCACCTGTGATTTCAATTTTTCTGATCATCACCGGGCTGACACTTGAGTGAATCAATTCTGATAGTGCTCCAATTGTCCTCCACTGCAGAACATTCATTCCTGTCTTCAACTCTACCTACACATGCAAGGAAATACAGACATTATATGTTCCGCAACTTGAAATGTTAACATTTAAATATTCTTTGAATAAAGAAGACACAAACAATAGATTACACAATTTAATGCCTGGAATATTTTGCTGCATCTTATCAGGTACATACTGCAGAAATCACACAACATAAACTGCAAAATATGTCAGGCCACGTGCAATCTATGTCTTTGTTATTCAAATTCACTATGGTAAAACATTATTTTGAATTTAATTAGTCTAAAGCGTTGTGAGGTTCTGTTGTGATAATTTGGTGTGTCCAGTGTGTGCCGCGTGGTTACACACCCGCTTCACACGCGTGATCCGGGACTGTTTCCGGATCCGGTCAGGGATATGCACTACTGACGAGCTCAAATGAGGGCGAAACTCGAGTATAGTGCTTCCGTGTTGACGTGGATAGGCCTTAGGTTCATACCAGAATGCGATCGGTGTTGCCAGTAGTGGGTTGTGCTCAATATTTAAAACTGTTATGTTTTCATCAAAGCAATTACAAATTCAGTAAAGTAAAGGTAGTCACATGACAAAAGTGTGAAGTGTTACACATTAAAAGACACGACACTTTTATAAAAACCATATTGGAGGGTAAGGTTGAAGGCAAGCAAGCAAGAGGTAGACAACGATACAAGTGGTAAAATAACATCAAGAGATGGACAAACAGCAATCTGCCAGAATGTACAGTCTTGGCGAGAGACAGTGTTGGAGATCCATTACAGTGAACCTTCATTGTGGAGACGGCACTTGATTGATTGAGGTTCAGAGCCGTACTTGTCAGAAGAAAATAATTCTGCCATTGCTGAGATAGAACCCCGACCACTTTCTTGTTAGGCAAACATAGTAATTACTATGCCACTGAGGCTCTTCAAATTTAATACTTAGTGTAAAAGAGCAATTCTTCTCAGATATATTTTAAAATAATGAACTGGAAAATTTTTTTGCACATCACAATGCTATCGGGGTTCACTTCCCAGTACTTACTGGAATTTAGTCTGAACATTAAGGATCTAGGGCTGACATTGCCTGACGTTGCTCATGTTGAGTATCCTATAGTACTAAATTATTCACTTCCGTATGAAGTGATGGAATCAAGGATGGTGATGGCATGGTTCATCATGGCAGACAAGCAATACACGTATACTTGTAAGCTCTCCACCCAACACTGGTGTGAGTGTTAGGTAATTTACCATCTGTGGAAATTACTGTAATTCTTGAACTCTTGCAGCATGCACAATTTATTGTCCCTGGCAGGCTTCATTACAGTAAACATCACGCCGATCCTCTGTTTATTAACCAGACCAGACAGTCTCTTATTCAGTTTCAGGTCAAAGGTTACTTAATACTGCTGTCTCCTCCCATAGATCACACAAAGATAATCTCAGCACAGTGCGCAAACTCTGTGTCACTAATAAGGATCCAAATATCCAAATAACACATGCTATAAATTCATTTGTGGGTAGCTTTTCTAATTTTTAATAAAAATTTAACCTAGGCAGCAACCTACTTGAGCTATTGTTTCCAATTTCCAACTGCCGAGGAATTTTTAACGTACACAAAATCCACACACCAGCACAAAGTCCACAAACATTCTTCAGATTTTCATCCTATCCAAGAAAGCTAGACATCCAATCCACTACCCTAGGATCAGGGTTGAGTGTACTATCCTTTTCTTATTTGTAAAAACCTATACAGCCCTTGCCATGAATTGAAACAGACCTGCACACGACTGAGACAGATACCACAAGCTCTGAGCTACACCGCCCATTTAGAAAGCCTTCAAAAATGGGTAAAATAAATGTGACAGATGTAATAATGAGACCTTATTACCACTTAGTTAGTTAGTTAGTTAGTCGCAGTTCCAACTTCACAGCAACGGGTCGTCCCCATAATGCTCCGTTCCTTTGCCAGTGAATATCATACAAAACGCTCCCCACTGCCCAATGTGAAAAGTGGAAAAGACAGGAGTCTCAACAAACAACAGCCCGCACAGATGCACTGTGCATAATGCCGCCGCCAGAATGTCAACACAATAGACCCCCACAAAACACCCAGTTCATTTCTGATGGAATCTGCAGCCATTTTCCCATCTGGATGTTTCCTAGATGTTCACCCACACAGTCCACGAAATACAGTTTATTACCATTTACATGCTGTTAATCCTCTTAAAACATGGACATGATCCCATGTAACCAATATGTCTTAATAAGCCAGGATGTTTTTTTTACCAGCACAGTGGAGGTCAGCATGGCCAAATGGATAGGAGCGCTCATTTTTAAACATCAGGTGTGCTGATGATGACGCAGCGGTTCAACCACTAGGGGCAGTCAGTTGGACTAAAATGTTGACTTCTCGTCCTTGACTTGGTGACATAAATTACAAGTGCCTCTTAAATCGGAGTGCATTCGCTTCATGACGAGGGACAATGGTAATAAGGAAAGTAAAGCAACACACAAAAATCAGACCTGTGCACTAGAAGTAGTAGTAACACATGTGTGGACAACACTTGAGTTCAAAGCAAGCAAATACAATAACACACAAACACCAGCACAGCCCTGGGGTCCATCAATTCTCTAACTTCTTCTTTTCAGCGTTCCGAGCCATTGAGGTTCTTTGCTGCAGGTACAATCCGTCTCCATTCGTCTCTTGGTTGACCTTCTCTTGCCAGTCGTTGATTCCAAGTGCTTGTAGATCTGTATGTATATTATCTCTCCACCGTCTTCTTGGTCTACCTCGGGGTCTACGGTCATTTATTTCCTGAGTGTAAGCGAGTTTTGTTTCCCTATTATCTTCCATTCTTTCTATATGCCCCAGTCATTGTAGTCTATTAGCCTTCATGATACCAGTGATTAGCGGGGACTTAAACAGATCATAAATGTCTTTGTTACTTCTTCTTTTCCACTCTCCATTCTGTGTATCCCTAAAGGGTCCAAAGATGTGTCTTAAAACTTTGTTCTCAAAGGTTTGTAACAAGGCTTCGTCTCCTTTCGTTGTACTCCAGGTTTCAGAGCCATACAGCACAACTGGTCTTATCAGTGTTTAATTCTCTAACATAGGTACAAAATAATTTTCTGGAAATTATATGGGAAGGAATGTCTGCAAAGAAGGGGAATGATCACAGCACTTCATTATACCATTCATTCATTCATTCATTGGCACCTTGCCGTCTTGACAGACGATAGTTTGTGCTCTAAAAAGGCATAATAACTTTTAACTATGGCGGTAGCGAGTGTGACTGATAAGGCCAATTTGCGCTGTAAATGTCCGTTCACAGTGGGTGCATGTGAACACGTGGTCATTTCCACCATCATGCACCATCTTACGTCTCAAACGCTTGGTGTGTGACTTTTCTGCAATAATTTTCTCCTTTGACTTTATTCCATTTCTGATATTTGCCCTCCACGCAACACGTTCAGCGGCGACTTGCTCCCAATGTGCATTATCAATGCCTGTATCAATCATGTCCCGCTTACACACATCTTTGTATCGTAGTAGAGGCCGACCCTGAGATCTCTTACCCATCTGTAATTCACCAAAAAAGATATCCTTTGGTATTCTACCATCATCCATCCTCCTAAGATGTCCTATCCATCTAAGTCTACGAAGACTGAGCATGGAATAAACTGTCACACAACCTGATCTTTCCAATACTTCAGTATTTGTGATTTTGTCTTGCCACTTAATACCAAGAATTCTTCGCAGACACCGCATATGAAAGCTGTTTAAATTGTTCTCTTGGTGTGAGTAAGTTGTCCAGGTTTCACTGCCATAGAGAAGAGTACTAAGGACACAGGCTTGATAGACAAGGACTTTTGTTTTGGCAGTAAGCTTCCTGTTCTCCCAGACTCTTTTTCTTAACCTGTTCATTGTTGTTGCTGCCTTACCAATCCGGATGTTGATTTCCTGATCTAGGGATAATTTGCTATTTACCACTGATCCTAGATATGTAAAATGGTCTACTATCTCTAGTTCGGCGTCGTCAATAAAGATTGATGGTACCCCATGTGCACCTTGTGACATAATCTGTGTCTTCTTTTTGCTAATTGTTAAACCAAATTCAGAACAAGCATTGGAGAATGCAGATAGTAGACATTGCAATTCTTCCTCAGAGTGGGTCGTAACTGCAGCATCATCTGCAAAAAGCAACTCTCTGATCAGTACCCTCCTAATTTTGGTCTTAGCCTTCAATCTCTGAGCATTGTAGAGGCCGCCATCTGAGCGTGAGTGAATGTATATACCACCATCCTGATCACGAAATGCATATTTCAGTAGAAGTGAAAAGTATATTCCAAAGAGGGTGGGAGCTAGTACACAACCTTGCTTAACTCCACTCTTGATTTCAAATTCTTCAGAAGTTGCACCATCAAACTTGATTATACCCTTCATGCCTGTGTGGAACGATTCCACAATGGACAGAAGAGTTGGTGGGCAGCCAATCTTCTTTAGTGCCTTGAACAGACCCTCACGACTGACCAAATCAAATGCCTTTGTGAGGTCGATGAAGGCAATAAACAGTGGTTGATTCTGTTCACGGCATTTTTCTTGCATTTGTCGCAATGAGAATATCATATCAGTGGTAGACCGGTTCTGTCGAAAGCCACACTGTGATTCGGGGTAGACTTGATCTCCTAGGACTTGAAGTCTGTGCAGAACAATTCTGGCAAATACTTTTCCAACAATACACAGAAGTGAGATACCCCTATAGTTGTTACAGTCGCTCCGATCACCCTTGTTCTTGTACAGCGTTATGATGTTTGAATCTTTGAAATCCTGTGGGACTTGTCCTTCACGCCAGCATAGCTCTATTAGCTGGTGGATCTGTAGAGTGAGTGTTTCTTGCCCACTCCTGATAACCTCTATTGGAATCCCATCCTTACCTGGAGCCTTGCCAGATGCAAGTTCATTTATAGCACACTTAACTTCTGTTATGGTGGGAAGTGTGTCCAGGTGGTCAAGAGTTGGTAGAGCCTCTATGGCATTTAGGGCATCATCAGCTAGTTTGGTCTCACTTGAGTAAAGCTCCAAATAGTGCTCTACCCATCTGTCCATCTGCTGTTTCTTATCAGTGATGACTTCTCCAGTCAAGGTTTTCAGCGGTGCACTTCTTTTGATCACTGGACCACAGGCTTTCTTTATTCCTTCATACATGCTTCTTATGTCTCCCTTATCACTTGCGATTTGAATAGACTCACATAACTTGATCCAATAATCATTTGCACACTGCCTGGCAGCCTTTTGCACATCCTTCCTAGCTTGCCTTAGCTCACTCAGAGTGTTACGCGTTGGTCTTTCCTTGTTTCTTAAGAGAGCTTTCTTCTTCTTATCAATCAAGGGCTGCAGAGTCTCGCTGTTGGCCGCAAACCAGTACCTGCCTCTTATGATCCACAGTGCCGTAAACCCCTACGGCAGTTTTATAAAGAGTTTCCTTAATTTGACCCCACTTTTCATTTACTGTACAATTTTCTGGTGTATCAGTGAAAGCGTCTTCAAGTTGCTGTTGAAACTGAAAGCACTTTTCAGGATCATGAGTGTTAATAATATTAATCCTGGGGCTAGATTTGTGTTTAGCTGTGTAGATTCTTTTTGGTCTCAGTCTAACTCTTGCAACAACCAAAGAATGATCTGTATCACAGTCAGCACTGTGGTAACTACGAGTCAATGATATATGGTTCAGATGTTGTCTCCGTGTGATGATGAAGTCCAGCTGGTGCCAATGGCCGGATCTTGGATGTTTCCATGTGACCTTATGCATCTCTTTTGTTTTAAAAAAAGAGTTTGTAATACATAGGTCATTACTGGTGCAATGCTCCAGCAGCCTTTGCCCATTTTCATTCATGCGACCGATGTTGTATTTTCCAAGGGACACTGGCCATGAACTCGAGTCCTTGCCCACACGAGCATTGAAATCACCGAGCATATAAATGTAGTCAGATTTTGGAACTGCCTTGATCACGGAGTCTAACTCCTCATAGAACAAATCCTTCACATCATCAGAGGAATCGAGTGTCGGTGCATATGCAGTAATAATGGTGGCAAACCCACAAGAGGTTGCCAAGCGCAGGGATAATAGTCTTTCATTTCCTCCTGCTGGACTTTCAATCATTCCCAGTAGCGAATTCTTCACTGCAAAGCCCACACCGTGTTGCCTTTTTTCTGCCTGCCCTCTACCCTTCCAGAAAAAGGTGTAGTTGTTTTCCCTGAGTGACCCTTCCTCAGCGAGGCGAGTCTCCTGCAGGCCAGCAATATCAATGTTAAGACGATTGAGTTCGGCATCAATCACAGCCGTTTTTCTCACATCGTCAATATTGGTCAAGTCAGTGGAAAATCCTGGACACATGGTTCTCACGTTCCAGGTTGCAAGCCGTAGCTTGAGGTTTCTATTTTTATTTTTATTTGTACCTGGTGCATTGGTTTTACAGCCTGCGATTCAGATTTTGTCCTAGCCCCAAGCACCCATTGAAGCAGGCAGGCTGTGGCGGATCAGCACCCAATTGGCTGGGGGCTGCCCAGTTTGAGGCGGGCGGTAGCTGATCAGTGACACCTATAGGTGTCTCCCACCGTCAGAGGCAACGCGTGGCGCCCCCATGTCTACGCCAACTGACAAGGACTTATAACCCGTAACAGTTGCCTCTCGCTTTGATTCCGAGACCAGTTAAGACCAGGGATGGAGTTATTGCCTCTCCATAGCACAAAGCCTGGGCTAAAATATAGAGATCATGTGTTGCCCATGCAGCATGATCCCTCTCTCGGCCTGCCTAGTTCACTCCAGAGGAAAGGTAACACCCCTACATCTGGAACAAGACAAGCTGCAGAAGCTGCCGGATCAGCAAAGCATTGCTCTAACTGTCCGCCTGTCGGAGCTTCGATCCTAGACCAGTCGCCAACCAAGGCTTAGGGCCTGGTCAGCCCTGCCATGACAATTTTGTCTTTAGCTTGCATTTCCTCGCACCAGGGTAAGGCTTGTACCCTCCCAATTGTGCTCTTCCGCCCGAAGCCGTTGGCACAATGTGGGGTGTCGGGTTTGGTAAGCGCCGCCCAACGTTCGGTGCTAACAGAAACCAGGTAGTACCGTCTACTGTTATACGGTAGCTCAGTCATATCTGACTAAGACCTGACTGGATCATTATACCAATACCTAGTAAATGTAAAGGTCTTTCATCTCACACCTCGATAACTATATAGATTATTTTTCTCACGTATCTATCTCCCTGTATATTTCTCATGTTTATGTTCCTGAAAGTATGTAATAATATACACAACACTTACTGTAATTGTTGACCATCTTCCTTCACTTGTAATCTCTGGCCACTTATCTGTGTCGTCACTGTCCATGGCTTGACACTGGTCATTCTGCACCTGAAGGGGGATCATTTCTGTGAGTTTGATTTCATCACAAATAAGATACTTACTAATCTATGAATGTTGCTGACACACACACTGGTTATATTATTGATGATTTAGTACCTTAAAACACATATAGCATAAGCCGGAGCATATGTATGCATGCTCGCTTGTGCACATACAAATGAAAAGTACTGTCATTTTATGGATTTACACGGCAATTCTTGCATCAAAATGAAACAACTATGAAACAGCATAAATAAATGTGAAACTAACAAAGGAACAAACACGTTAACCACAGGGTCTTGATTGGCAAAGAATAGCTAAAACAGAGATACTGGGCAAGATACTATTATCAAATGAGTGTCAACAATAAATTTGTAAATGTCTTGTCTTCAACCACAGCCTTCCCACCCCAATAGCTTAGTTTTCAAGGTACCCTCATAGTGTAGACCTTTGAGGGACATTTCATGCCCCCTCCCCCACTTGTTTTGTTCCTTACAGACTGTATGACTTACTTTCATATGTGAATGTTTCTTATCAGGATATCAGTTTCACTGTTCATTATTGAATATTATTTGTCCTGTGAATTATTGTTTCCTTTTTTGTTTCTTTGGGAATGTTTCAAAAAGTATACTGCCGGATAACCTAGTTTATCTTGACACTTAACCATACCACTGGAGGTTTCTTGCTTAAGAATCATTAAGAGGTGTTTGTATGGTCCTCATACTGTTACATGTTGTATGCTGACAACCCAGACATATTCTTCATGTATTATTTTGTGGCCGTGTGAAGCACCGCTATTGATTACATTTTCCTTTCTAGTTCAACATGTAATGTCCACGTTTCAAAGGCATACAGATATACAGAAATTGCCAACGTTTGTGATAAATCTTATTTTGGTTTTTGATAACCTGTTCTTATCTTGCTTATATTGGTTCCAGCTTTGCTAGAATGCTGTTATGGGCGTGGTTCTTGCACCTTCATAATTTACTAGAGAACCAAGATACTTGAACTACATTAATGTCTCCAGCTCTTGCCCTATTAATTGTGAACTTGCAATCTGAAACATAAAAAGCAAAAGTGGCATACATACCACAAAATGAAATATGGATTCTGGGTCAGTATACTGGTACTCAAAGGTTAACCGGCCTGCCCTGATCAATTTGGCAGAGAACAAAAGGTTACTAGGACACTGCCCAGGTACAGACATGATGTAGTTTCCTCTCGGAGTCCACTCTGACCTAAAAATAAAAACATATTTATAAGGCTGAAAACACAGTATACACCGTAAATTGAACCAGATCTGCATGAGCCAGACATGGACATTATAGCATCTAAACTTCTCTACCCCCTAAATTCAACTCAATATTGTTGTTTGTGATATGTTTACTGGCTAAAAGGGTACAGATAACATGAAATGACCACGGGCCATTATTTTCAAACAGTAGTTTTAAAACACTCAAGATCAAAACTCTCAACTGTCATACAACAGGACTACATGGCAGCAGATCTTAATGCACTTGCACTTAAACTCCCAGGGCACTGGCAATGGGGTTCACCTCCTACACCAGTCAGCTGGACTTCAAAGTTGACTTCTTGGTCAGGAAGCAATGGCAAGCTACAGAACGTATAACTGCCTAGACAATAACCTAGAGTTGGTGTTAGGGTTGATTGCAACATCCCACATTCAAAACACAGCTGCGGGCGATTTGGTAGCACACCGCCTTGCGTTGGTTTTTATAAAATGGTACGAGCGCCGGTTGTTCAGAAAACAATGGCAAATCACTGAACGTAAACTTGCCAAGAAATCACAAACAGCCAAAACCTGCTGAACTTGACTGCGGCGTCCTATAAAGGATATGCAACTAACATTTTTAACAAATACAGATCTAGTTATTACACAAAGAATCATAAAGGAGGAATAAGTGACACTGTGTTTTTACCCAGAAAATGTTTAAAACTAATGAAGACACAAATGAACATGTTATGCATCAGTGATAATACAAGTGTACAGTTTTTACGGGGTGAACAATTTCTGTTGATTTGCGTGTAAACAATCACGTGAACAACAGTTCATGAACAGAATGCTTCACTGCTGTCATTTTGAATAGTGAAGACACAAACAATAGGCTGCATAATTTATTGGCTGGCATATTTTGCTCTATCTCATCAGGTGGATATTATGTATGTCAATCAATATAAAATGAAGCAAGTAATGAATCCTTATATCTTAAATACACAATACACATATTATCATAATAGCTCTAAACTGACTATCCTGATTTGTTTGTTTACAAAGAGGTGGGTTTGCCAATCAAATCACAGCAGCTTCTTCAAATTTTAGCAAACTTATGTGAAATATGCCAGACATTAAGTGTGCGTCTTTGTTATTCATATTTACAACTGAAAAACATTGCTTTGAACTGCTGTCATTGTCGGCTGGAAACAAAATATCATTTTTATCAACAATTACTAATATAGTCTCACCACCTTACTATCATTACTGCATCATTTTCTATAAAATATACATTTTATTTCATACCTGGAGCAATTTCCTTTACGCTGTATTCTGCTACCCCAAACAGATGGAGCCACATGCTCAGTTTTAATAGCAAAACCAGAGGGCAGCTGATCCCACTCGTCAAATCTAATGCCACCACCCAGGGAGTAGGTTCCTGCAGGGCAGGCATGGCATGACTTGATCACCTTGAATGTCTAGGTACTCTCCTGGGTTGCACGCAAAGTCTGGAAGATGCAAGTGAATAATGTATTTAGTGTAAATCTACATGGATAACAAGACAAGTAAAGTTCTCAAGTATCAGTAGCAAATATCCGATGAACTGTTTGTTAAAACAGTCTCACTTACCAAAATAGTCTTTAGATAATAAATTCTTTAACACGCAACAGTACAATGTATTTCATGCACTACAATACAAAGTTGTTCATACATTACAATACAAAGTTGTTCACATATTACAATACAAAGTGGTTCACACATACATTATAATATGCAGTTTCACACTCTATAACTTACACTCTATAACTTTACACTCGGTGATTTATACAGAAAACCGAATGTGTTAGAATGTCAGTGTGGAGTATGTGTGAGAAATATGAACTATGAGATCAAGAATCAACACCATAGCACTTCGGAAATTTCTGCATATGCTCATCTTTTCCTACAGCAGCCAACAAAGAGTTGCCATGTGGATGGTACCAGCAGCAGTCTGACTGAGCATCTGCCTGCATTTTCCCAGATTTATTTAGTGTCATCCAGACTCTCTACTTAGCAACACCCTCCCTCCACCCATACCCATTACTCAACCTCCCCCCCCCCCTTAATCAGCTCTCCAGATGTGAGTCCTTTCTTTCCTTTGCTGCACTTTCCACTCTATCCCAGACAGCCTTCACTTCATCAACCTTGTTATAATCTAGGAGTGGCAGCAGTGAGTTTATCAGGATATTCATTTCCTTGTACACCTGCATGCTCTGATCAGAAAATCATATGCTCTTGACCTTCATCTTTTAGAGTAATGCAAGCCACTCCATGCTGAACATATCAGTTTCTCTTTTATGTAACATGCTTTGTGAGTCTGTCACAAACACATGTCATTCTGTGCTACTCTCCAGCCATCGGAATGCCACCATTACAGCCTCCGTAGCCATTCTCATGCTGGAAATCATGATATCATATGCCAAACTCTCCTTTTTTTACACAGCAGCCCTTAAACCTTACAATAAAACCCTACCTCATATGACACACCCATCCAAGTACATTATCACATCACATAAGTGTGAATAAAAGGGG
Source organism: Cepaea nemoralis (assembly GCA_014155875.1). Taxonomy (NCBI): domain Eukaryota; kingdom Metazoa; phylum Mollusca; class Gastropoda; order Stylommatophora; family Helicidae; genus Cepaea; species Cepaea nemoralis. Next base: position 482,049 of record JACEFZ010022122.1, on the reverse strand, counting down.
AAAGGTTATATTAATGACAGATCACATAGAGCATGTCTAAATCACAACAAAATATGCCACTAGTTTCTCGTGGGTGTGGAGATTATGTTGTAACCAGGTCAGGATTCAGAAGAGCACATACGGACTGGCTGAGATTAGGCCCAGCTTGGTCATGTTTCCTCTATGGATTTTAGGTATGTCATTGTCAACAGACTCCAAGCCAGTGCCCAGAGGGAGTTACAAAAGGTTAAAAAAATTAGAACGCATGAGCTCATTATCAATGACAATATCATAACAATTTTCATGAGTGAAGTTTATCATTGTAAACTCTTTTAATGCAAAGAAGCAGCTTATAAAAACAAGGTCTGCATTAAGTCTATCACTTGTGCACATTCCTTCTAGTTCAGTGAATAAAAACAAGCTGGGGTTTGTATTCCTTTAAATGTCTGTGAATTTGCTCAATCTCTTCATTTCAACAACCTTTTTTGTGTATGATGACTAAATATCACCTAACTTACATTCATGTAATCCTCTGTAACAGTTTTAACTTTGCCTCTTTTATTCTTCTATTTCATTACACACTTTCATATTGCTGACTACAGGTATCTGTTCAGCTTATGCTGATTCCACCTTAACAATCAATACAGGCTAAATACATTTGACTAGCTCAGTGCCTCTTCAGAATGCACACTCTAAAGTTACTTTAACTGATTCAATGCCAAACAAAAATTAAGTTTGGACCAAACCAGGCACACAATTAAATGAACAAGTATAATAGCATAAATTTCCGTTCACTGAGCATTGAAATTGTGGAAGATATTACGAAACAAAACAAAAAACATGATGAGCCTAGTGTAGCGAAATATCGTCTTTCTGTCCAAAAGGGTGGTCACATTTGGCGATATATTATCCTTCAACACTGAATCAGTTAACATTATAAACAAAATGAACAGCAAAACTATGATTCTTAAAGACAAATGTTTTCTACTCAAGAACAACACTAACGTTCATCATATGTCCCTGTGTTATTATACCACAATTTTATTGCCTTTTAAGATGTTTAAATCTCAAAGATTGAAAAAGATCTTACTGCACTCTTTTCCTCTTACAGGGGCATTAGGTGCTGTAGTTGGTATGCACATGCCTGGTTCCTTTGGTACAGGCACCCTCCACCTCCCACCATTACTATCACATTCTGTATATTCATAATGGAAATCATCCTGTGGTTGAAAGATTTAGAAACATGTAATACAAACAAAAATAAAATAGCATTTCTAAATATAAAAAGTCGTAATGCGCAGTTTCAAATAGGAATAAAGCGTCACTTATTTGTATATTCAAAAGGCAAAAACTAAAATAAGTACATTTTAAAATGAATTACTACCAAGCAATCTTGCAATACACTCATTGAGAGAACTGAACAACTTCCAGTGAATCAAGAGGTGAGGAAAATCATCTGGCAATGGATAGGGCACACATTTGGAAAACCTGAGTGAGAATTGTGTAACTAGACACTCGCTTGTCTGGAACTCACAAGGCAAATGAAATAGTGGGGTACCTAAAATCACAAATGGAAGAGAACTACAGACAGAGATTAACTATAAGAGGAGGACACTGAAGGGGCTGCAGAAGATTAAAAAGATAGAACGAGTTGGCATGAGTCGGTTGAGGAGATAAAGAGCAAACGATGAAGAATCTTGCAACACAGAAATTAAAAGTCTGAGCGCGACGTCTATATACATGTAGGCAAATATGTTAATCTTTGTGCACTTTCCTGAACCCATTCACGTACTTTGAATTTCAGATTTGTCCTTGATGTGGTGATAGTAATGATGATTACCAAGTGAGATATCTATTTAAATAGATCGCAATAGCTCCAACGGCTAATCTGAGACTGGCTATCTCACATCGTGGAAAGGAAATCAGGCAACATCCAATCAACCATGAACTGGACTACAAAAGACCTGGCATGCATGGTTGTTCGATTATTCTATATCAGGAGTCTCAAGGGTAGAAAAATCAGCAGCAGCAGATCACAAGGAAGAGGAAGACAAAAGAGGTGGAGGAGGAGAAGAAGAAAAAGACATTTGTATGGCATAAAAATAAATGTAAAAGTAGACCCATGCTGCCATTTGGTTGTGAAGTGCTAGATCTTCACATATTCTAGGTTATGATATAACGAGGTGGGGTGGTTAATTACCTTTCTAACCACCTTTCCTTTTTAAACAATTGTGGTCATTGTTTGATACCCAATTGTATTAGTCTGGGTTGACAGAAACAATCAGCCAGACCGCTATCTCAGTAGACAAGCATACTAGAGCTCCTGCTATGCAAATTATTAAGTAAAGGTCCCTTGCCACACCTTGAGGCGTACAGGGAATATGGTGCTAGCCCCATAATTATTACAGACCAATCAGCGCTCAATGGGTGATGTGGTCAATATTACACTAGCCGCCTATACTTCCCTGAATATTTCCTGATTTTAGACCTTGTCCACCTGTGTGTCCAGGTACATTTTTTAAGTCCCCGTCTTTATGGGGATTCAATGGCATGACTAGGCCAGAAAGCAAGGTACCTTAGCCACTGCCCTATCCTGGATCCTCGCTATAAACATGGTGTAGTGTTAATTCTGTCCATACTTTATTGTTGTAGTTTTAGGTGGAATCACTTTGGTTTCCAGCTTGATCCAACAGACTTACTGTGTGCGTGTGTTGTTTTATCCTCCCAGTTTTAAAGATTTTGTAGAAACGTTTGCCTGTATCTATGTGTTTTACTGATCATTAAGCTTCTTTGTCACATTTTGTCTTTTTATTTGGATTCCCGGGTCACATTGGTTACTTACGAGAGTATGTGAGCGGGTCGCTCAGAAAGCAATGTCAAACTATTGAGCGTAATCTTGCCTAGTATATCAACAGCAGCGGTAAAATGCTGTGTTGACTGCGATGTCCTGTAGATAGGATATGCGTAAAAAAGAAAACAAAATTGGATTCCGATAACAGCTCGGTGCTAGCAAATAATTGTTTATATTATTATTCTGCCTAGAGACCACGACTGTTTACAGTGTCCAGCTAAGTCAAGTACATTTGTTCCTTTAATCAGCCAGCAGTTGCCATTTGCAAATGACAAGTTGGAACCCTAATACTAATATTACTAAATTATTTAATCATGTTAATAATGAATAATTATTCAGTGTCAGTTGTGTTCTGTCTAGATAGGACACCTCACATTTCTGCTCTATTATCTATACTATTACTATTACATTACTTTATTATTCTGTCTTCTATGAGTGTTAATCATTACCTGTACATTTATTTATCATATTAACAACAATATCATTAATTTATAATTATTAACATAGCTCGCATATGTGTTTACTCAGCAGTACTTATACTAATTTCTAAATTACAAATTCAAAATCTGAGCAGCCGGCTGCAAGACTGCAAGATCATATCTTGACACGTCCGATTCGTTGTGATTTTGATACCAGTCAAAAGATGTGCTATGTTAAACCACGTTTATTATTTAATTCTAAACATTAAAATCTTCTTTCCTTACCAAATGGCATTGTCGCAGAGTTAGAGGTTGATCAGAAACCGCCAACCAGACTTGAAATAACACAATAATTGCTGTTATAACGTGGCGTTTGCTGTTAACTGCCGTCGTCGCCGACAAGCAAGCAGACGACAAACGAGACATCTTGTTTTGATACCAAATACGTATTTAGTCTTCTCTTCTAGCTGCGCGTTATTACTCTGTGGTCTAGCAGCAATACGTATACTTCTACAGAAGAAAAACAAAGCACTAAGGTATCGATTATTTGAAGGCTGGCTGTTTGGTTCTGTATGCCCGCTTTCCCCTCGCGCTGCCCAAAACTATAAACTATCATCAGCACACTGAGAGTACTGAGACATTTTGACGACAATCGCTTCGGGTAACCAAATTATTCTAAAAATAACTTCGTCCCTTCTAACATCAAGGGTTCTCAACATATTTGCGGGAGATCTGTGGGGGTTCTGGAAGAATCTCAAAACTGAGAGGGAAGACCGTCAAGACGGGAGAACTTTAATTCAGATAGCGATTGGAACGATTAGTAGTATGACTCTTCGCTGGCCGTTGAACGAGGGGATGGAGCACATATGGGAATGTCCTGAATGCAGTTATGTCGGTTCTTAACTCAACTCAACATATAATCATAGAACTCTGCCGAACAACATTTACCATCGTGAACTTTCGCTCCCCGCCAATGAGAGGCTATTTGGGGGAGAGGTCTCCCCCATGCTGATATTGATATCTGCCTAACACCAGATCAGATATCAACTGTTATTGATTGTCCTAGATCAGAAAAACCATATAATTCTTCAAGCAGCTTTCCACTTGTTAGGCCTATATCTTTGATAACTGGCTTGGTTGGCAATCAAACTCAATAATACCAACGTTTATCATATGCCCGTGGATAACTACACCACTCTTTATTGCCTTCAACGATTAAATCATCTCAAAGATTGAGAAAGATCTTACTGCAATATTTTCCTCTTATATGTGCTCCATGTGCTGTAGATGGTATACACATACCTGGTTCGTTCCGTGCAGGCACAATCCACTACTATTTTTCCCCCGTTTATGTAGATGTAAGTCGTTTCGATAATTTAGTATTTGTACTTGGTTTACCGAACGTAAACTTGCCAAAAGTCTCAAACAGCCGAAAATGATGGGGTTGATTGCGACGCCGGCAGTGGAATGTACGTGAACGGCAGTGTGGGTCTAAGCAGGAAAATATTAACAGCCATCATGCCTAAACAGGTTCAAGAGATCAAAAACTTTCTGCTCACAGCCAGAAAGACGTGTCAAATATGTCAAGGTCAAGAAGAACAAGGACATTGTCAAGTTCAAGGTACGTTGCAGTAGATACTTCTACTCTTTGGTGATCTAGGACAGAGACAAAGCAGAGAAGAGGGACACTGAGGTGTTTCCAAGGCACCAGGGTCAGGTTTCATACTGGCCAAGACCTATTATTAGCACGTCCTAGCCGTGCGTCCTGGGCAACAGATCCCTCGGGGTCCTGGCTAACGTAGTAGAATCGCTGATTCTTCCGAAGTCGGAGATTATCTGCCTGCACGGCGAGGAACCACCAGTCTGCACACCAATAAGCCAGACATGGGACAATGGATACTCACGCAAACCTCAGTCCGGTATGACATCACACTGATGTTGGACAACAGGATGTCTTCATCCGACATACAGGACTTCACGCTAGAATTCACAGCCAGCGAACGCAAGCAAGCAAGTAAAGCAGAGAAGCTGAGACAGTCATTGCCACCTGGCTTAGAAGTCAAAGAACTTAAGTGACATTAATAAATGAAGAAATCATGAAATATAATAAAAATATGATTGTTTTATTGATTCTTAATCAATCAGTCAGGAGCCGTATCCACAATGAAGGTTAATTGCAATGGATCTCTAACAGTGTTTGTCTCTTGCCTTGATTGTACATTCTGTCAGACTGCTGATCATCCATTTCTTGATATTATCTTCTCAATTGTATCGTTGTCTACCTCTTGCTCGCTTGCCTTCAGCCTTACCTTCAAGGGTGGTTTTTATAAGAGTCCTATGACTTTTAACGTGGCTGAAACATTTAACTTGCCTCTTTTTTTAGTTCTTTCATCAACTCTCTTTTCATTCGCAGTTGTTCTAGACTTCTGTATTTGATTGTTTTTGTTTCCATGAAATACGACATATTCTTCTGTATATCCACATCTTCAAGGCCTCTATTCGACTTTCTAATTGTTTGTTCAATGTCCAGGCTTCCGTGCCATATAGTAGTGTTGAATATACATAACATTTGACAATGTTCATTTTAATGCACTGTTAATCTCTTTAGATGTTAATGCTGATTTCATGCTGTTGAAAGCATCTTTGGCCATCTCTATTTTTTTTTTTAAATATCTGTTTCACTTCTGCTATCATCTGTTATTACATGTCCATGATAGTAGAAACTTGTTACTTGTTCTAGTATCTCTCCGTTTATTGTGATGCTCATTGACGATCTCTTCTTTCCAGTGCTTATCATCATAGTTTTCGTTTTTTGGATGCTAATATCTAAGCCACATTCTGTACTATGCCTGTTAACTTGTTCCACTGGTTTTTGTAACTCTTGCTCGCTTTCTGCTATTAACAGTGTATTGTCTGCATATCTAAGGTTGTTTATGATTTTTTCATTGATGTTAAGTCCAGGCAGTTCGACTTGTTTAAAACTTTTTTCTGCATATAAGTTGTAGAGGTTTGGAGAAAACACGCATCCCTGCCGTACTCCTCTTTTTATCTCTATGAGCGACGAATAATTATTCCCGTATCTAATTAACACCATATGTTCCCAGTCAATCAATCAATCAATCATGTGCCATGCCGGAAAGCGTGGGCGGTCATGACCCGCCATTTCACTCGATCACCAGCGTCGTGGATCAACTCAGCGTTCCTATCTCGTCCATGCCATGTGACCAAGCCATCCAGGTATTTTCTTCTGGGTCTTCCTCTTGGTTCCCTTCGATCTTGCCAGTTGTCACTAAGTTCTCCAATCCATTTCTTCTCCTAACATGTCCAAAAATTTTTGACTGTCTACGTCTAATTTCTCTAATCAATTTACTGTTTTCATTTATCTCCTGTAGTACTTGGTCATTAGTTTTTCTATCTGTCCATGGTATTCTTTGCATTTTCCTCAGAAACCACATTTCTGCAGCCATCAGATGTTTTTCAGCTTGCCTGCACATTGTCCAAGTTTCACATCCATACAAAAGAACAGGCTCAATGTATCCCCTCAACACTCTTTTTCTCGTTTCAATTGACATCTTTTTATTGGTCAGAATGTTTTTCATCTTGCCGAAGGCTACTTTCGCCATGGCGATTCTTGTTCTAATCTCTTCAAGGCATCTCCCATCAGATGTTATGACTGTTCCGAGATAATTGTACCGATTCACTTGTTGAAGAATATTCCCATTTACTTGTATATTACATTGTGGTACTTCGTTCTTCCTAGTGACGACCATAACCTGTGTCTTTTTACAATTTAATTCCAACCCCAGCCGCTCACTCTGTACCACAACCACGTCTACTAATTGTTGTAGATCTTGTGCATTGTCTGCAATCAATACTGTATCATCTGCATATCTAATGTTATTGATGTTTCGTCCTCCAATGCTGATTCCATTTATATCTTCTACATTTCTGAAAATATGTTCACTGTATAGGGAAAAAAGATCTGGAGACATTACACATCCCTGCCTAACACCTCTCTTAATAGGTTGATATTGTCCCACTTCATTATCAATCCTTATTGCAGCTTGTTGTTTCCAATATATGTTTTTTATAAGTCTAATGTCTTTCCCATCAATTTGTAGATCTGCAAGCATATCTACCATGTTGACATGTCTAACTATATCAAAAGCCTTTGTATAGTCAATAAAGCAAAGGTGTATACCCTTGTTTACTTCTATAGCACGTTCAATAACTGTTCGCAGCATATACACAGCATTTACTGCACCCTTTCCTTCTACAAACCCATATTGTTCTTCCCCTATTTCAGGTTGTATTTTCTTCCTCACTCTTTGCATGATAATTCGTAGCAAAATCTTTGTGATGTGACTCATTATACTAATTGTTCTATGTTGATCACAAGTTACAAATAAGTATGATTTCCTTTCCGTCTATTCCTATATCTTGAAGGTATTTAACCAATCGTTCATGTTGTGTTCTATCAAAAGCTTTCTTATAGTCTATAAAACAATTGTTTTATAGACTATAAGACAAACCTAACAAACCTATGTAGAAGTTTATACAACAGCAGTGAATGCATAGTAAGAGCAACTGGAGGACACTCAGAACACTTCACCATAAGATCTGGAGTACGACAAGGTTGTATCCTGTCCCCTCTCTTGTTCATAACATATATAGACAACATATGTAAAGAAATCAGCCAAGCAGAGACAGCAAGAATACCGCATGACGAGAACACAGAAGAAGAACCATCTGCAAATCTAACCATTAGAGAACTCCTGTTTGTGGACGACCAAGCACTCATAGCAAAATCAGAAGCTGAATTACAAGACCACATGAATAGTCTAAACGAAATGTGTAGGGAACATAACATGAAAATTAGCACAAGCAAAACAGAGGTAATGACAATAACTAAAGAAGAACAAACAACAACAATTCACCTAAACGAACATCCCTTGAAACAAGTAAAGAGTTTCAAGTACCTAGGAAGTATAATATCATCAAATGGCAGATCAGAAGACGAGATCGAAAATAGGTGCAATAAGGCAAATCAACTCATTGGACAAATGGCACCAATACTAAAGAACAAACATGTATCAATAACTACTAAGAAAGCACTTTACAACACAATCTTCCTACCAACTCTATGCTACCAATGCCAAACCTGGACAATGACAGAAAAAGAGAAAATAAAAATCACAACAACAGAAATGAGGTTCCTGAGAAGAATACTCAACGTATCAAGAAGAGATAAGATCAGAAATGAAGAAATCAGGACTAAAGTGGGGGTTAAAGCAGCACTAGATTTTATTAGAAAGCAGCAAGTCAAATGGTTTGGCTATGCAAGTAGGTTACCAGTCAACAGCATACCACAACAAGCAATGATGTACAGATCAGATGGAAACAAAGGAAGAGGCCGACCACGTAAACGTTGGGCGGAAGGAATAGCAGAGTCCATGGGAATATCGATACATGAAGCCCATAATCGGGCACTCTCATGATGTTTATACTTCACCTCGACACCGCAAGGTACAAGAGGAACATGATGAGATGAGATGAGAAACAATTGTAAATATGCATTGTAAATAAAACTAAAGTCACAATGAACAATACAACTTAAACCTACTAAAGAATAAGATACAAGATTACAAGCAATCTTACACCGAGCGTACATCTGAGGGGTGCCTCCGTAGTTGTGAGATGAAATATACTTGCCCTTTCAGCGAAGGAATGCTATGTGGCGAAGGAGTTACGGACGCAATTAGTAATCCCGCATTCCGAATTCGAAACACAGCTGCGGGCGATTTGGCAGCAAACTGCCTTGTGTTGCTTTTTATACAATGGTATGAGTACCGGTTGTTCAGAAAGCAATGGCAAACTACTGAAAGTAAACTTGCCAAAAATCACAGCCAAAACAGCTGGGGTTGACTGCGACGTTATGTAAAGAATATGCAACTAACTCTTTTAGCGAAGAGGCGTTGCCGTCGCGTGGAGGTTCTTGTGACCACGGTCCAAACACAGGTATTAGCTTACCGATGGACGATCATTTCTCAGGACGTGCTCATCACACTTTTCTACTATAGCGCACAGTGCGATGCCAGTCATGCTTTGGTGTATTGCACGATGTTATTACGACCAAAACAATTCTACTACATCAGACATTATGAACAACCCAGGAACAGATGTTAGTTAGTTAGTTAGTCGACAGATCATCCTCATTGCACATCGAACCATTCAGTCCTTAAGTGCTCGGATCCCCTCCTCAGCAAATCCCGCAGCGTGTAGCGGCTAACGACGCCAGTTCTGTGTTGGTTTATCAATCTTCTTTGGCTTCCTGCATAGTGTTCTTGTTTGGCCACCCTTCTTTTAATTTGCTGTTCTCGCAGTCTGGCCATGGTTGTAGGTTCACAGTCATCACTTGGTTCACGCAAGAGTCTTACTTCTCGTAGAGCATTCAGAATGTCAGCCTGGTCCATGGCGCGTCCGCCCTCCACAGTAGCCTCACCTGCGAGCTTGTCAGCCCGCTCATTTCCTTGTACTCCCGCATGCCCTGGCACGAAGATGAAACTAATCTTTGTCAGCCGAGACCGCTCCAGAGGCAGCAACCATTCTCTTCGGATCGACCCCTCCTCTATCCTCTTGATCATGTTCATTGAGTCGCTAAGGAAACATGCCCTAGTGAATGTCTGTGTCTCGAGCCATGTTATTGCTTTACTTACTGCCATGACTTCCATAGTCAGGCTACTTGTGGTTTCAGTGAAAGCACCAGAGTCCTCCTTCACAATTCTCCCTCCGGCCCGAGCTGTAAAGGCCCATGAGCTTCTCACATGTCGGACGACCGACCCATCTGTGTAGATGACCGCATCACCGTCTAGCGAATTCTCGAAAATCAACGCTTGTACTTCAGCCTCCACAGCAGCCGGATTTTCTTGTCTGCATTTTCTATCTAGTTGGATGCAAACTGAAAAGGACGTGCAGAAATCTGTTGGCACTTGCACCCACTCCTCGCCAGGTTCTAAGTCCTCAAGTGAACACACCTGTTGAAGAATGTCTTCGGCTTGACCCATCCACGACCGTCCTCTTTTTAACCTGCTGCCCTTCACCTTCATAATTTCACTATGCAGTGGATGTTGTGTGTTTGCGTTAACTCTGAGGGAGGCGCGTGCCCTGCAAACCTGTATTCTCTCTTCAATGGTTGGAAAATCAAGAAGGTAGCGCATCGCCCTGCATGCTGTATCTCTTGTACATCCAAGAATAATGCGCATAGCTTCATTCTGTATCCTTTCCATCCTTTCTATCTGCTTACGGCTGAGAGTCAGGATTGCCATTGCATACTCCAAAACAGACATGACCAGCCCCTCGTACAGAAGACATAGATGGCGCTGCTCACAGTTTGCTGCCGCCATCACCCGCATCGCAGCCAAACCCCGCTTGGCCTTTGTTATCACCTGGTCTATGTGCTCATTATAAGCAAGGCTTCGATCAAACCGTATCCCCAGGTAATTCATTGCCTGCGTTCTTTCCACCGTCTCTGAACACAGCATTACAGTTGGTGTTGGAGTGTTGACAATATGATTATTCAACGAGAACCAAGTCACTGTTGCCTTTGTTGGGTTGACCATTGCCCCAGCTTCATCACACCAAGTACTTATGCGTTTGAGTTCGGTTTGTAGTTCCACAGCAACCTGCTCTCTATCCTTACCCTGACGATACACTAAAACATCATCGGCATATGACAATGTCCTGCCAGGTCCAGTGATCTGCTCACTGGTGATTCTCACTGTGTAGGCGTTGAACAGTACCGGAGATAATGGTGATCCCTGTGGTAGGCCAGGATATATTGTTGTTGGTTCCGAAGTCCAACTGCCACATCTAAAAACTACTTTCCGTTGGAAGAGGGCTGCAGCGATCCAACTAAGGAGGAATGGACTTACTTTTAGTTCAAGAAGCTGAAGCATTAAAAAATCCAATGGTACTCTGTTGTATGCGTCCTCAAGATCAATCGCTGCAGCAAAGGTTTCAATGCCTGAGTGGAAACCTTCATAGACATCATGGGCAAAGACTGCTGCATTGGTCCAGGTTTCTCTTTTTGGACGGTACCCACCCAGGGTAGGTGGGAAAACACCTTGCCTCTCTAGCTGGCTTGATATTTTCCTGGCAATTACCTTCTCCAGCAGCTTGCCTATTGTATTCTGCATGGTTATAATTCGATATCCCTGAATTTTTTTGTGGTCTTTGTCAGGCTTCGGCAAGGGAATCATATAGCTGTGTAACCACTCCTCCTTGATGCTAGCACTCTCTATACTGTTGTTGTACATGTCTGCTAGTTTCTCTAGCTCATTGTCGGTACACCTATTGATGTCGTCGTATCTTATGCCATCAGGCCCTGGAGCGCTGTTTTTTGATCGTCGAAGTACAGCCTTGATTTCTTTCACTGTCACTGTGTCTTCATCCGAAGTGTTCTGGGCCTTGCACCTGTCTGAGGTGACCTCCTTGGCCAGATTTCGGCCTCCCATGTCTGTCTGGTTGCTCTGCTCTAGATAGCGTTCAAAGAGGGCTTTGCCCTTGTCCTCGTCAGTCCTCTGCCAGATGAGGTCAGCACCTTGGAAGTCAGAAATGCTCTTATTCTTGACTACACCACTCATGCTTTTATGTAGTCGCCAGAACAATTTCAGTGACTTGTCTGTGCTTACTCTTTGACACACCTCTGCCCATTTTTCGCTTTTAACCACCTTGACCAGTTTTTTTAAATGGCTTACTTTTGTGTGCATCTCTCTTTCTAAGTGCATGCAGGGACTAGGATGACCAGCTCTGTTCTTCTTGGCATTTTGCCATCTCCTTACAGCACTACGCTTATCCACCCAAGCCTTCTCCACCTCGAAATTCCACCAAGGTGGCTGCTCCCAGCTTTTTTTCCTGCCCTGAAGCTTTCTGCGCTTGTCACGTCTTATTTTACTCACCACATCTTGCCCTGTACTGTCATACTGGAAAGTCTTTACCTTTAGCTTGTGCTGCCTGGTTCTGCCTTTCTCCCCATAATATGCTGCAAGGGTGGTGGTCGCTGCCGTGGTGTCCTAGGATACCCCATCTACACACTGTAGTGAGTGAAGGTGAAACCAGCGCCAGATCAATAGCACTGTCCTCATAGCCTGGACTGCTTGCTGTCCTGGTGACACAGCCACTGTTGATACAAACCAGGTCAATGGTTTCAAGTGCAGTCTCGAGCTCCTCCCCCTGTGTATTGGAGGAAATGTTTCCCCATGATCTGCCTTTAGCGTTGAAGTCGCCACAGAAAATAACATTTCTCTCGTGACCTAATATGCCACTTAAGCACTGCCACTTCTGGGCGTCCATACTCGCATTGCGGGCATAAACAGATGTTAGAAATATGTCAAATCCAGCCATGACTGAGCAATTTACTAAGACAGGAACAGATGTTAGAAATATGTCAAGTCCAGCTATGACTGAGAAATTTACTAAGACTTGAGAACCCCGGGTTTCCGCAAAGCGCAGGAACATCTTGGAAATGTCATAGGTAATAATATTAATATCTGCATTAGCGACATTCGGGAAGAAAACAGCAAAATATGAAACCCATGCAACCAGATGATCCCTGTTGTGAAAGCCAAGCGTTCAGTTAGGACTGAATATCCACATCAAGCAAATTAAAGAAATCTACAAACTCTCTTGATAGTCAGAAGAAAAGTCAAATACTGTCTGAAGTTCGCGACGAGAATATCCACCTTCTAGGAAAAACTCTGCTCTGCTTGATTTTAAAGTCTTGGTGCTCTGTTCGGAGTACCCTACTCTTCGTGTAAATAAATGGAGAAGTCATTAACCAAGTTGCTGATCGTGGAAACAAACAATAGTTTAAATATACGGAAGGGAGTCTAAGCAGCCATGCGCAGGACGTGACGATTCTTTGGTTGAGCCCAGTATTAGAGCTTCAAGTGTCAGATCTGCCCCTGATTTCCAGTAAGGGACGATCGGCAATCAGCCATATGAACCCACAACTATGACATATGGACAGAATTCGAATCTAACAAAATATCGAAATAGCGCCACGATGCTAGAATGATTGATTGAGTGATTTAGGAACCGATATCACAAGAATATCATCCGCAAATGTTAGAATTCTTCCAACCCCTGGTGCTTCTAGGTATGCAATCTTGCTCGTATACACATTATAGAGCACCGGTGAGATTGCAGATCCCTGTGGCAGTCCCGGGGTTAAAATATGTGGCTCTGAGGTCCATGCACCCAGACGGAGAGCTACCCTACGAGAATGCAGGACGGCTGCTATCCAGTTCACCAACCAGGGATTGAGCCCTTCTCCATAAGTGCGGTCATAAGTGCGATGCTAGATAGACCTGACTAACGAAGACGCATTTTTAGGAGTGTCTAGATTGATTGATTGATTGATTGGCCTAGGAACCGAGTGTCTAGTTGGTGATCAACAGGGGGAAGGCAGAGATGAAAATACCTGGATGGCTTGGCCACGTACAAGAACACAGAGCTGATCCACACCTCTGGTGATCGTTTGAGATGGCGAAACATGACCGCCCACGCTTATCGACATGGCACATAATGATGATGATGAGTTGGGCGTCGAAGTACACTGGTTCATGTAGCGAAGTGCCGTCATCATTTCGGGGGGGGGGGGGGGGTGTGACAGGTTCTAATGCGGGTTTCTTTCCCTTATTTCTATGAGCCCTAAACAATACACTTGTGTTTATTATTGAAAGCAAAAATACATTTGTAAAAAGTGACTATATTCTCCTTCGGATGAAAACAGTTTTTGGGCATGTTAAAGGCTAAACACTTTAACAAACTGAACTTAAATGCTTTCTAACTCAATACTTCTTATTCTCCACCAGAAAGACCAATGGCTGTTAATATATTTCTCAATGTATCTTCAGTCTCTTCATAGTGTCTGATTATCAGCCTATAATGCAGTATAGACAATTGTTGCATGAGTGGAAACGAATCATTGATATTTCTGCTTTACATATACTTACATAGATATTCTGACCTGGCCATACAGTCATACATGAGTGTGAGGTAACAATTTATTGGCAACTATAACCTCAGTAGTTTGGATATCCACAAAGGATAAGGCACATGTTTTAAAGACTATAAGCTAATGCTAGTTCAATATACGATGGTAGATAAAACATCCTTATTTATAGATGTTTGAATTTGAGTTTACTCATGGGTCTGACAAGGAGGGATTATGTGAGTAATATTACGACGTGTTTGCAACCTGCATCTACCCCTCACTTTTGCCGCAGGCGGCGGGTTATTAATGGATGGGTTGTCATGTGTGCTATTATATCGATTATACTATAAGTCAATCTCTTAAAGGGTTCTCCCGGTGACTGATATTCGTGTGATATACCTCATGTTTAAGTATTACTGATCCCTTTGTACATTTATTGTGGCCCAGCCTCAGGAAATACGATGCCCTAAAATATTACTCTAAACATTCTAAAATATGGCCGATCCTGGAGTTTATATGATTGAATTGAGAACCGCTGCGGTATATTCGTAATAATCTGCAATAACAAAATGGTTATAAATAAATATTAAAACAAATTATCGTCATTTGTGAGTTTATGCTGCATTGGATAAGGATTATAGCTAATGGATACAAAAAGTATGCAACTTAAAATTAACTGACCTTAGAGATTAATCCATCTCTATGGATATTATTTCAACTTCCGGTTTAGAATGGTAACCGTTGACTGTTAGTGTTACTAAGTTGAACTTCTTTGATACTCGTACTAGTTATCAAAAGATATAATCTTGGACACTTCTGTTATTATCGACAAAATAAGACGATCGCAATGGCATTAACTCACGCTTCCAGAGATCCATATCAATTCCCTAAATTGCAAGGAGATGATGACTTTATGGGAAAAAGGAAACCGGAGGTAAAAACAACTGCCTGGAGTAAGCTGCTGCTACGACTACCTTTCAAACCTAATCTCTCTCTGGATTTTTACTTTCTGATTCTTAATGCTTTTAGCTCTGTAAGACTGAGATGAAGTAATATTGAATATATGTACATTATATTCTGTATCAATTTGTTGCAGTCATTTAATATAAATTATATGACGTGATGTGATTCCTGATTCAGTCAAAGGGAACTTGGCTAATAAAAAGAAAGTTGGGCACTCTTCCGACAGACGGGTCTAAATAGTTCTGCAGTGAATAAGTGATTAGGGTTAGGGTTAGTTAGTGTTAGTTATATAAAATTATTCACTGCAGAACTATTTAGACCCGTCTGTCGGAAGAGTGCCGAAAGTTGACTAAGTTGTACTGTAGAGCTAAGAAGTACTAAGTGAGTCTTAGAACTTAATTAGTACTTAGCTCTACTAAATGATACATTGTTGTTTTAAACATCGCATACTATGTTAACCATGTACTTATTATTTAAAAATTAATCATTATCTTCTTGTTTTATTTCGATGGAGCATAGGCAGTTGACCAACTAATGCCAAGCTCCTCGTAGACTTGTTGATTGGTTAGACTTTCACTTTGCAGCTAAAGTTTTCTTTGGGATGTAGTAGCAGCATCACTGACCCAACTCGCCTACACACACATGCACGCGTGCCCGCCCACGCACGCGTGCGCGCGCACACACACATACATTATTCTTTGGATCACTGGCAACAAAAGCTGTGATATTTGTTTTCTATTAATTAAATTTGTGTTTATAATGAGTGGAGTGGCTTATAGGTACAACGTCTGACTCAACTTCTTGTAGTCTAGGCATAACATGATTCCTTGGATGGGCACCATATCAGCACATCATGCATCAGCTGTGCATTTATGGAAGCCTCATTGGATGGCAGAGAATACCCAAGGGCTGCTATTTGTGGGCCAAACAGCATGAGCAGTCTTGTTAGAGTATATCACTTAGATGGACAAGCAAAGATGATGTTACCACTCTAAGCCAGTGGAATGTTGTATAAAACTTCCCAACCTAGTAAAATGAAAATGCCCAAAGTTATTTATGTGACAAAAGTCTGGGTAATCATCAAATGGAAAATGTTGGCTCTCAAAAATTCCTTCAATGTAAAGTCTAATCCAACAACACCACTGTGGACAATGGACTGCATGTACAATACTGGCCTATCTTTAAGGAAAATAAAGTTTCTGCTCTGCATGTCTATCCAGGGTTGCTTGGAAGCTGTTTGGAACATGCTGCTGTTTGAGGAAACCACTGTGGAAGCCACTAACCAAGACCCTGATTATGGAAATGGGAACATCACACATCAAGTGCTATTGATCGAACTGTTTGTTTGTGGTAATTAAAGCTCAAAGTCTACGGACTGCACCCTACTGACCTCATTAGCCCATGATGAACAGAAGATTCAGTCTGTGGAAGAGAGGTGAGCAGCCATGTGGAGTGACGAATCCTTGGGTGAGCCCTGTACCAGAGCATCATGTATCACATCTGCATTTATTTAAACCTCCTTGGATGGTAGGGAACGCCCAAATGCTAACCCTGTAGATGGAACAGTGAAGATTATGTTGAAACCGAGGCAGTCTACAAAACTGTCCACGGGTAGCAGTTTTCGTTGTGAAGCTTCAAAGCTGAAAGTGAGTCACAGCAAATTCCCCTGATGATGGTAGACAGACCACACACAATCCTTGCATTAACACTTAAAGATCTCACGTGCATGAAGGAAACTAGTTATCTGTTTAATCACTAGGATGGAAACTAAATCACGACTACTTCTCTAATTCTTCTTGAAGTAGTGAAAACTAAAGCAGCGGGGCTAAAAAACACACAAACAAACATGCTCCAATGTATTTTAGACCCTGTATATCAAATATAATGGGCTTGTTAATGTAGTTGATAGGGACTTAGCCAATAATATCATGAGCATTGTCAAGAGTTATTACAGGTAAGAGGATGAGGGTTTGATGCCAGCGTTCATCATCTCGCTAAGTGAGGCAAAGACTGGCCACCTATTCCTCCGTTCATTCAGGCCGACAAAACGTGATGGCCCTATCACATAATAGACCCATAGCAGGAAATTGCTTTGGGAGAAATTTAAAAAAAAATGTATATTCAATATGGTATTAGTTTTTATTTTCTGTGATGGAACGACATATAAGGGGCAATATAATCAGTATTAGTCAACAGTTATCTTGACTTTGCCAAATCTCTAGTACCAATTTTATGAAGGTGGGATGATCCCTGAGCTGTTTAGGTAACAAAACCTTCAAATGCCACTACTGGGCATTCAATGTTCAAAACAGAAATGCAGTATTCCAGCAGTAACTTATTTGTGTGTTCTTTTTATGTTGTTGAATCAGACAATATGCTATCCAGTACCCACACATCTGGCACAACGTCAACATCCCTGGAGCCGTGTCAGCAACCAGCATACACTCAGTTCAGCAAGAAGACAGGTCTACCACTATGATCCATCTGCACCAAATGATGACTTGGACTTTGTTCTGAAATCAACTTATAACCAACACAAAGAGCTGCTGAAGAATAAAAATGAAGTTGTTTTCCAGCCAGAGACATTTACTGATGACCATGGGTAAGTTCTACAATATTCAAGGGAAAATGAAGACCAGGTAATGTAAATGTAACAGGGTAAAACAATCAATCTAACGGGATAAAACAATCAATCTAATGGTTAACTGATTCAGTGCCAAACAAAAGGTAGGCTTGCACCAAACATGGTACACAATCAAATGAACAAGTATTATGATGTAAATTTCCATTCCCTGAACATTATAACTGTGGAAGATATGAAGAAACAAAAGAAATAGCATGATGACCCCATATTCAGAAGACATAGTAGGTGATTACCAGGTGGGTTTCAGACAAAACAGATCAACAATAGATCAGATATTTATCTTACGACAAATAGCCGAGAAAAGTTGGGAATATAAAAGAGATCTCCATAACATTTTTGTGGATTTTAAAAAGGCTTATGATAGTGTCCATAGGAATAGTCTATGGAATGCTATGCAGGAATTTGGAATACCAAGGAAGTTAATCAACATGACCAGACTATGCATGGAAGATACTTATAATATAGTAACATATAAAGGCAGGAAATCAGACCCTTTCCAAATAACATCTGGCTTGAAACAGGGTGATGCACTATCGCCTGCTCCTTTTCAATCTGGCTCTAGAGAAAGTTGTAAGGAAGGTAAAGGAGGAATGTGCTATTGGAGGAACATCCAGACTGCTTAGTTACGCAGATGATATAGATATTATAGGGGAAAATGAACAAAAGACAGTGGAAATATTGACTCACTTAAAGGAAAAAGCTCAACAAATGGGGCTGGTTATCAACCAAGATAAGACAGAATATATGGTAATTTCAAGAGAAGGAATGGCAAAAAACTCTGGCCACATACAAATAGATAATATGACCATTAAAAGAACGGAAACATACAAATACCTGGGTACAATCTTCAACTGCTCCAACATAATAAGGGAAGAAATACAAGCTAGAATCAACTCTGGAAATAAGATATACTATGCACTACAACACCTGCTAAAATCAAATGTGCTATCTCGTAACACCAAGATCACAATTTACAAAACACTGATCAGACCAGTTGTGCTGTATGGCTCTGAAACCTGGAGTACAACTAAAGGAGACGAAGCCTTGTTACAAACCTTTGAGAACAAAGTCTTAAGACGCATCTTTGGGCCCATTAGGGATACACAAAGTGGAGAGTGGAAAAGAAGAAGCAACAAAGACATTTATGATCTGTTTAAGTCCCAGCTAATCAGTGGTATCATGAAGGCTAATAGGCTTCAATGGCTGGGGCATATAGAAAGAATGGAAGACAATAGGGAAACAAAACTCACTTACACTCAGGAAATAAATGACCGTAGACCCCGAGGTAGACCAAGAAGACGGTGGAGAGATAATATACATACAGATCTACAAGCACTTGGAATCAACGACTGGCAAGAGAAGGTCCACCAGAGAGACGAATGGAGACGGATTGTATCTGCAGCAAAGAACCTCAATGGCTCGGAACGCTGAAGAAGAAGAATGGTTAAATTATGAAATGTAAGAGGATTGACTTCATGAATTTAACAGGATAAAACAGTCAATCTAACAGGATAAAATAAACAATCTAATGGTTAAATTATGAAATGTAAGAAGATTGACTTCATGAATGTAACAGGGTAAAACAATCAATCTAACAGGATAAAATAATCAATCTAATGGTTAAATTATGAAAGGTAAGAAGATTGACTTCATGAATGTAACAGGGTAAAACAATCAATCTAACAGGATAAAATAATCACTCTAATGGTTAAATTATTAAAGGTAAGAGTTTAGTTTAGTTTAGTCATTGGATCAACATCACGGTACACGGGTTTAACCCATAAGTGCTGCATTTTCCTCCTAACTCAAACCTGAGTCTGGTGAAACTCAGCTTAATGCACGAACTCCGTAGCATCGGCGAGGATCCTGAAATACTTTGGGTAGATTTTTAACTTGAAATTTTGCCTGGGCAGCGCCGTTAGGCTACTCTTTTTCGAGTTCCAACTGCCAAGGGATATTTTACGTGCGCAACAATACACACGGGTGTCCGATCTCACTACCCAGAGACCAGGGGAAATTTTATTACTGGAAGTCCATGTGGATTTTTTAAATAAATCCCGGTCCTCATCGGGGCCTGAACCCGGGACCGGTCCTCATCGGGGCCTGAACCTGGGACCGGTCCTCATCGGGGCCTGAACCCGGGACCTCCAGCACTCGAGGCGGACACCATACCCCGAGACCACTCAGCCCCCTGGGGATAAACAAAGGTAAGAGGATTGACTTCATGAATTTAACAGGATAAAACAATCAATCTAACAGGATAAAAAAATCAGTTTAACAGGATAACATAAGCAATCTAATGGTTAAATTATTAAAGGTAAGAGGATTGACTTCATGAGACTTGGTTTCAATCTCATCATCATCAAGTGCCATGCCGACTGGGGTATGTGTTCATGACTCTCCACAGATTTTAGTTTAAATCTAACAGGATAAAATAATCAATGTAATGGTTAAATTATTAAAGGTAAGAAGATTAATATGTGATTAGTTATGAAGTCTTGGGAGTATAATGTGGTGGTTTTCCCTTACCTTCCACATCCACATGGGGATCTTTTACCTCTGCCTTTGACAGCAATTTCTGACTGTCATAACAAATGAGTAACATTAAATGAGTTGGGAAAATTGAACAATGTTATAAATGAAATGGAAAGCATAAACATGAATATCCTAGGCATAAGAGAAATGTGATGGAAGGGATTGGGTAAAATTGTAACCCACAAACACATAACAATTTATTCAGGAGGAGATACACACAAAAAAGGAGTAGGAATACTATTTGATTAAAAAAACAGCCAAGTCAATTAATGGTTACTGGTATATTTCAGATAGAGTTATTATGGTCAAAATCAAAGGCAAAACAATAGATTTTTGCAAACAAATAGATATTATACAAGTACACGCACCAACAATAAGTAGTAGTGATGAAGAAATACAACACTTTTACAACAGAGAAGAAATGGTGATGTCAAATTAAATCCCAAGAAATAAAAATAATAATAGGAGATTTTAATGCAAAAGTAGGAAAGGGGAAAATAGAGGATGTTTAGGTACAAGAAATGAAAGAGGAGAGAAACTAATAGAATTGGCAAACGGCAATGATATGATAATTGGTAAAACCTGGTTTAAACACCATAAAAGATGACATTACATATGGAAAAGCCCTGATAAGAAAATACAGTACAGACCTGTTAAGGCGAACCTGGGACCCCAAAAAATAGTTCTTATCAGAAATTCCTCTTATAAGAGACAAGAGACAAAGAAGAACAATTGCCAGGGATAAACAAATTATTCTTCACAACAGAAAAGTGCCACATCCGAGACACCTTACGTGGTTTGCACTGTACTTAACCAAATTGACTTCATACTTATTAATGAAAGATTTAGAAATGCTTTAATTAATGTTAAAACCTGGTGCTGACTGTAATAGTGATCATGTACCACTATGTGGACGACTAAAAATAAGATTGAAGAGAAGGAAAACAATGGTTCTGAACATGAGGTTTAATGAAGAGGTTTTGAATGTAGATAAATACATTCAAGAACAATACAGAGTTACTGTGATAAATAGTTCCAAGCAATAGCTAAAATATTGAGTATAAATGAACAATAAGAAATGTTAAGGGACACCATTCATAAAACAAGCAAAGAAATATTAAAGGAGAGAAGCCAAAAAGCTAGGAAAGAATGGATAACTGAAGAAATCTTAAAGTTTATAGACAAAAGAAAACAAAATGAAAATGACAAACAAGAATATTCTAAGATAAAAAAAGAAATAAGAGATAAATGTGTGAAGGCAAACAAATTTGGTTAAACTAGTGTGTCAAAGACTGGAGTACAGAGGTCTGAGGTCTGCCTCAAGATAGAAGACCACCGGGAAGAGTGGTCAACCTCAAGTAGATTAGAGGTAACACAGTGCCCCGATATAAGGGCAGGGTAGGTGATAGGAAGGGGGACTATTAACTAGTTCTCTCATGAGACACGGAGGCATCGACCAGATAGTTAGTACTCTGGTCACGGCAGAATCACGCCTACGTGATAGCCACGGAGAAGTGGATTGCCACTCAACAGGAGACGGCTGCGATACGCGTGCTGAGTGTGACAGCACGCAAAAAGCCGAAGGACGCACAAGGTCTTTCCGCGTGCTGTGTAGCCACGCGGAGTAGGAAAGTCAGACTGGGGACTGACTTCGTAGCGAGCAGATCAATTAGTGTCGATAGGAGTTTTTTGTAGCCAATTAGATAGAGATAGCAATAGGGTTAGGAAACTAGAGATAGGCAATTCTGTGGCTTTGTGTGTGATTTGATAGCGACTGTTTTGTAAATGTAAAGAGCCAACGGCAATAAAATGTATCATTCATTTCCTCTCACACGACTTGCAAGTTTTTTGTGTGGTGCGGGAGAAGTAATCCTATGATGCCTGAAACATTGGCTATCACGTAGGCGTGATTCTGCCGTGACCAGAGTACTAACTATCTGGTCGATGCCTCCGTGTCTCATGAGAGAACTAGTTAATAGTCCCCCCTTCCTATCACCTACCCTGCCCTTATATCGGGGCACTGTGTTACCTCTAATCTACTTGAGGTTGACCACTCTTCCCGGTGGTCTTCTATCTTGAGGCAGACCTCAGACCTCTGTACTCCAGTCTTTGACATAGTGCAAGAAAATTGAATTAAATTTTATTAAAGATACAACAAATATGCACAGACAAATCAGTGAGCTCACGTAAAGAAAACCAATAGTAAATACAGGGTTTGAGATTTTCACACATGCTAGGTCATGGCATTGTGGGTGGGTTTTGAAAAAAATATTCCCATTTTATAAGGCTGTATGGACTCCAGATTCATGCTAATCAGAATAAAAAATATGCCCTGCAGTACAGATGTGATCTCTAACAATTTCACATATGTTTGTTGTGTGTCCATCAAGAATGATGATGACCATTCATTTCATCCAGTGGAGTTGAAAGTATGGAGCCGTGAGTTCTAAGATGGCTGATAAGGCCTATTTTGACTCAGAATGTTCTTTGACAATGTGGGCAAAGAATGCTTGACTTTCCAGGAGGGGGATCTCCTGCAGTGGTTTTTCTGTCCAGCCTCTTCTTCACAGCTCTTGCAGTCCTGGTTGCTTCACAAGTGACTGCACCCTTGGGTAATGATGTACGCCATGAATTTCGGTCTTTGGCAGCAGTCTCCCAGGTGTCATGATGAATTCCAAAAGCTTTCAGTGAGATTTTCAGTGTCTTTAAAGCGTTTCCTCTGGCCGCCTTGGGAGCCTTTACCACGACGCAGCTCGCCATAAAAAATTCGTTTAGAGAGCCTGTGATCTGGCATGCAAGTTAAGTGACCAGCCCAGTGAACCTGATTCTTCATTAGTACAGTGTGGATACTGGGCATGGACGCTCTTTCTAGGACTTCAGTGTCTGGGATCTTGTCTTGCCATTTAATCTTCAATAGCTTCCTAAGGCAAACTGTGTGGAAGTGATTTAATTTCCTAGCATGTACAGTCCAGGTTTCACAAGCATATAGCAGTGTGGATAATACAACTGCTTTATTGACTTTCAGCTTTGCTTATGTTATACTAGGTCATGGTTTGCCCTTGTTTTACCCGGCATCTAAGGGAAAGAAAAGATCTTTATACTGTTACTTACAATGGATGTCGTAAGGGGTGATTGAGGAGGTTTCTGCCAGTGTGTTTCCGAAACCCTTAACCTTTTCCACTCGATTTTTTTTTGGGGTCTGACTTGTTGCCAGCTCGGAATATTTTTGGGGAAAAACAATCAAAACTGATGTCAGCTACATTCACTCATTTTCCAAAGGAAATAACAGAACATATTTAATGTTGAATGTAATTTTATTGATTATTGGTTATTATGTAATGTTATTGGCTGAAGATTGTCCAAAAAATAGTGTTTTTTTATTTATACTGTGCCATAGTGTGGTATTTTTTGAAACATGTACCAGGATGTAGTCCGGGTTGACGTGAGCAAGTTTCGCAGTAAAAGACTGTCTGTCGCCTCTGACCAGGTGTTTTTCTGCCACTACACACTGCACAATCTTTTGTTTTCTTTTCACTGAATTGGGCAATGAAGTGCTGGCGCCGGTCAAGTCTCTCCTCTGCATCTAGAGTTGATGGTCGTCCTCTTCTCAGCTGCATACCTGTTAGTTTCTTTCACTATGTTGTCAAGAAGTGCAGGTGTAAAAAACAGTTGAAAGAAACCACATATTGTTTCAGGCACGTCTGTACCAGATATTTGCACACCAGCGTTTTGAACAGTAACAAATGTTTAGTTATGTGAGAAGAATTCGATCTGATCCACTCATTACTCGGTACACTAGGCCCAGCTGTTGATTCAGATCGACCATCATTGGTGACATCTTCATCGCTACTGCTGTTATTATTATCAGAACCTTCTTCAGCTGACACATCTCTACTTCCAATGTCTAAATAATCACTGTCACTTCATTTATAACACTATCCAAAGACACATCTGAATCAGTTTGCTCTAAATGCGTAATAACTTCATCAACAGTCAAGCGAGCGCGTTTGCTAGGACCAGCCATGATTATCGTAGTGATCGTGTCCGGTTCGTTTTAACATTTCCTGTTAATTCCTGGATTCAAACCATAAAATTGTGGTCCAAACAAATAGATTAATGCCACAAAATTAAGGTCCACACAAATGTCTTACCTGGTAGGACATACGAGTAATTGATACTGCTTTTAAAAAGCATGTCTTACTGGGTAAGACATTCGAGCGGAACGGGAAAATCGGGATGTCTTACCCAGCTGGACACACGAGTGGAAAAGGTTAAAGGAAGCAGAGAATAGTATCACACTGTAACCTGTCATTAGAGGTGATGAAGGATGGCCCCTGTGCTGGCTTCCTCATTCTGTAGATACACGTCAGCTGCACAATCCAAATAACCATGAATTTTCTTAATGTACATCGTATCCTACTGCATCTTTTCCTCATTTCTTGATTTATTTAAGTTTGTTTACTTCCTTCTATAAGCTCTACACTGTTGATTCTCTTAAATCATTTCAGTCCTGTTCTGCTGAGGGAGAATTTTAATCACTGTTTTAATTTATTAATAAATATCTTTTTATTGTTCTTTGTGTTACTGATCCATACATCAGTATTCACTTGACATTGAAATGTGATCCTGTGACAAATTCTTCCAATGGGGCATCTCTGACACATTTCCTTTCCAATTTCCAGAACATTCTGATATTTATCTTGTGCCCAGTTTATAGATATGGGTTTACCTCAGAGCCATAATGGTCAGAAAAACAAATCATGTCATTATTAAGGATTGAAACCAGACCACTGTTGTAGTAAGCAAATGCATTAAGAACTTTGCTACAGCTAACTTGCAATTTGACTAGAATATTCCAGATGTGTTACTCATTCAAGAAATCAAATAATACCCTCTACCAACTGACCTATCTTAATGCTTACCATCTTATAATAAGCAGAAAGTAACAAATGTACTCTTTATCTGCTTCACCCTTTCCATTTAACTTTGTTAACATTTTTTGAGGTGTTGCCTTACAGTGTTAGACTGTTCCTAAATTTCCATTTTCTTTACATAATTATTCACAGTGACAGCTCTTGGATGTTGGAATGGAGTTTTTTGACAATGAACAAATTTACTGAAATGATATGTTTGTCATACTACATCATCTATCTTTAACTTTTTTTTTTTTTTTCACAACTTGCACATATGTACATAATATACATAACATGCATATATACTATCTTAATTTTCATGAAATATAATTGTTTAATTGTTTCTAAATTAATCAATCAATTAGGTACCATCTCCACAATGAAGGTTGACTGTAATGGATCTCCAACACTGTCTGTCTTTCGCTGTGACTGTACATTCTGTCAGACTGCTGTTCAGCCATCTCTTGATGTTATCTTCCCATTTGTATCATTCTCGACCTCTTGCTTGCTTGCCTTCAACTTTAGTCTCCAGTATGGGTTCTACAACAGTGTTATGTCTTTTAACATGACTGAAATATTTCACTTGCCTCTTTTTTATTTCTTTAATCAGTTCTCTTTTCATATACAGTTTTTCTAGAACTCTGTATTTAGTTGTTTTTGTTACCATGAAATATGACATATTCTTCTGTATATCCACATCTCCAGGCCCTATTTCTAAATATTCCTTGACAAATAACACATGCATCTAATTTGCCAATACATTTTATATTGTGGAAAATTTAGTGTATTATTTAATATATTAACTGTATTAGAGAGGGAGCCACAGTTGCCAGCATGTTTGCTTGGTGGTCATGTGATCAAATCCCCTTCAATTTAAGGATCTTTTGTGACTGACCTGGGCTCCCAAGTTGATCCGGCCTAAAATGGGTACCAAAATATTTCCTGGGAAGTAAGAGTGGCCGGCATGATACTGACCACTACCACTCATAGAGCAGTGATTAGTTTTAAAATATGGGACTAGTAGACCACAAGTTGCAAGAAATGGCTATATGTGCAACAATTATAATCATGTTATGTTTTTATATTAGGCGAGTGTTAAAAAATCGAATAAAGGCAGAACCTGAGAAGAAGATGCCGCTGAATCACCCCCTTATTGTTACAAGTCAGACGAAGAAAGAAAACATCAATAGTGTTAAGAATGCAATTGGTGAGTAAACTATAATTTTGCATTTATTGTGTTATATTTCAGTTTCACATTAACTCTTTCTGCCCTAAACAGTGTACTATGTGTGATAAGCTATTGTTCATGTGGTGTGCTATAATAACTTTTACATTTGGTCTGAATATTTAAAAAAATCTGGCTAGATTTTACACAAGCAGCAGAGTATATGTTGAGACATGGTAGTGGATGGGCGATCAGGCTTCATTGGCTTAATGGTCATGGGTCCAAATTTGCATCAAGGCAGATTTTTAAAACTTAGGCAACCTAAAAATGGGTACCAGGTTATGTCTTAGAAGGTAAATGATGCCAGCATGATATTGACCTACTTTGGATATCTGCTGCAGCATCTTCTGGGACTGAAAGAGTTAATTGTTTTATTTCTATGAAACTTTTGTCATATTTTTAACAAAAGTATGTTTTTACAGTAAACACTGAAAGTGATGTTTAGTGAGGAAACAAAATTAGTGAAAACAATTTTATGGAAACAAGTTTTACTAGCTACAAAAATCATACGGGAAAAAAATATTACAGGTTGTTTAGAGTAGAACAGAAGTTTAATTGAACTACTGCAGACAAAAAATGGTTTCTAATGGAAAATGTATGAATTATTTTTAATGTTTTCTTTGAAGTTTCATACTTAGTTGAAATAAATGGAAACAAGTAAGAAGTCGCATACTGGCAGATCAATTGAGTATGGGATATATGGCAAAGCTTTTTTAAAATAAAAATTTTGTCACACATGTGACATTTTCATAATGTGAATAATTAAAAATATATGACACACTTTTTAACAATAAAATTGTTGTCACAGGTGTGACATTTTCATTATGCATCACATTTCACACTCACATTTCAGTGTTAAGTTAGACATACACTATGGGGTTGAATAATGCACTAAACAAATAGTAGGAATGTATTTCTCAGGTGATGTATGGCTACAATTTTCAGGCTAGTTTCTTATGTAGTCAGTCTCATTACTTTTGAGACATACCATTTTACATATAACGGCTTCGACTAAATTCATAAGTAAAGTACCCTTTTGCACATCTTAGGACACATGGCATATGGAGGGAACACTACGTTACTGAGGCCACAAATAAACTCTTTAGCCTAATTAAGTAGCTTCTCAGATTAAGTTAAAATTTAAACTCAGCCGAAAAACATATTTGAATATATATAAATGGGGGGAGGGGGGATGTGACACATCAGGTCTTCACTATGAACTAATTTTGTTAAAAACTTATAGCTAAAACTATACATTTTGTATAACTAGTAATCTAAAAATTATTATGAAAAATAACATCTTGTTAAAGTTTTCAATTATTTGATTTTGTTTTGTGTGATTTTCTGCATTATACTTACCTTTTCTTGTGTTTTCTTTTAAATGTTTGTTTAAACAGCCAGTCATCATACAGAGACCACAAACAAGGGATATTCCAGAAGACCAGATGGAGGATTTTACTGTTCTTGATTTTGTTATCATATATAACATTAACTTTTAATGCTTGCAGCACCCATAATAACGTGATTGTAGAAAGTAATCTCTTAAAGCAATATTTGTTTGTATCTTTTTATTAAATAAAACACATTGGTTATTCTTCCTCTTCTGCTCTTTATTCCCTGCCAGAACATAGGTCCTCAATCAGCTCACACCAAGTTTTCTATCTTTTGTTATCTCTTGCAGCTCCAACCATGTTCTCCCCATGCTATTAATTTCTCTCTCTAATGATCTTCTACGCATGTTTTTAGGTCTCTCTCTGTTTTGGCCTGTGGGTGCCAATGAAAGGACTTTTTAGTTATACAATTCTCAGATGTTCTCAAAGTGTGTCCTATCCATTGCCAAAGTCTTTTCCTACCTCTTGATTTGCTGGGAGCTGTGTCTAGTTCTTCTAATGAATTATTCGGTGGTCATTTTGTCACATGTTGGTGATTAATTTGAGCGGTAGAAAATGTTACAGCCTGTTTAAAAAAAAAGTAAATAGTTCTTATTTTCACACACACAGACACACATACACACCCATCCACCAACACTATAATACATATTTGAAAAAGAAATATTTAGGTTTCTTGAAACTGTTAAAATACTTATTGTAAACAATTTCATTCTGTTTTTGTTAAATTATACGTTATGTTGGGGGACACAAAGCACAGTGGCTAGCACGCTTGCCTGCCGACCCAGTGGTTATATGTTTGAATCCTTATGGAGATGGATTTTAAAAAATTCACCTAGGCTCCCATGTTGACCCAGCCTAAGATGGCTGCCAGGAAATAAATGTCCTGGGAAACAAAGTCAACTGGTATGACACTGATTATATCACCAATCAAATGTCATTTACTCTGTAAAAGCACATACCCAATGCACCTCAAGGTGTGGAAATTAATCTTTTACTTTTCTTGTTGTATATTTTTATGCACTGTTATATTAACATTTTTCTGATAGTTGTTAAAGAAACTATATAATTGTTCTTCCCGCTCACTTACTTTAAACTCAAGCATGTGTTACTAGTATTTACTACTATTAGAGATTGCATTGGACTGATGTTTGCTTTCCCTATTACCAGTGTCCCTCACCATCAGATGAATCCTCTCTGATTTCTATGGTACTTATAATTTATGTCCAGAAGTCAAAGACAGGAAGCCAAAATTTAAATCCAACTGATCGGCATGTAGAACGAATTTCCTACCCTAGGCTGAGGTCTAAAGAGAAGTTTAAGCGCGTTACAAACCTCTCATCCATGCCAGCTTTCACATCAGCTAACTATACCTTTCAGGTTTTTATGATATCCATAAAATGTCTTGTTGCGCAAGAGACATATATATTAACATTACCTTTTCTGATTACTTAGCATCTAAATATTAGAGTTTGCAGTATTTGATTGAATAAGCAATAATTTGATTAGAGGGTATATAATAAGCATCTAATCTGTTCTTATGTGTTTGGAGAAGTTTATTTGTTATAACTTTTTGTAATTTTTATAATGTTTTTAAGGCATGTTTTTCATTATCTTAATTATGAAGTAATTATCTATAATTATCTAGTGCATTGATTAGGGGATACATAATAAGCATCTAATCTGTTGTTATATGTTTGGAGATGCTTTTTTGTTATAACTTTTTGTAATATTTATACTGTGTTAAGGTATGTTTTTCATTATCTTATTTACGAAGTAATTATCATCATTTAGTGCCTTGTGTCCGGATGGCGTTGTTGGTCATGTCTCTCCACAAATTATGATCTGTGACATCGTGGATCAATTTGTGCATTGACTCCCTTCCATGCCATGATACAAGACTGTCACAAATCTTCTCACGCTGTCTTCCTCTATCTCTCTTTCCGCAAATCTTTCCGGTTGTCACGACACGTTCCAGTTTTTGTCTTCTCGTAATGTGGTCAAAAACTATGAATGCTTCTTTCTGTTTGTGATAAGTTGTCTTAAAACATCCAGATTGCTCATTTTGGTGAAGTGATTATTTGTATTTATATTATATGCGTTATTGAATATGTTGCTTGTTTAATATTTTTAAAAATTCTGCTGGTATTTCAAAGTTTTAGTCTCAAGCAATGTGTGATTGATTGGCTCTTTCCTGTTATTTCCAGCCATCCAGATCCTGTACTTTCTTGCATTTGTCAAAGCATACTTAAGAAATCTAGCTTTCTCCATTTCCACTGTATTTAGTCATACATTTTCATAATGATTATATTCTATCTTAAACAACTGTTGTGAAACTTCTCAAACCGAAAACATTAATAAATTTCTATTCTGTTTTATTTTATATTTGGAATAGTTTATTTAATATATATTTATTCATTATCATCATCATCATGTGTCATGCTGATATGGGTTGACGGTCATGGTTCATCATCTCACACAATCAGCAGGGTTTTGGGTCAGGTCTGTTTTGAGATTATGAACTTCTAAACATTGTTTATGTCACAGCAGAATGCATCTATACTGTCTTCACTGCTTTGTGATGTTGGGGCATGTGCTTGAATGATGTTGACATCAACAGACTTCCTATATAACTTTATCAGTAATATTCTGTCTGGCACTGCCCAGTATTCTTTAATAGATTTGGGTCTTTCCAGATCTCTCCCAGAATAGATAATTGTATAGTTGTAGGATGTCATCATTTCCATCATGTTGCCACTGGTCTCACATATTTCTGAGATGTTAATGTTCAGTCTTTTCAATTCTTGTTTGATATTTTCTATTTTACCATCTGTGCTCATGGTGCAAACATTCCATTTTCCTACTGCAAGCATTGTAAATCTTTTACACTTTATTACATTACTTTCTTGATGATCTGGAGATTTGGTATACATGACATTCCCTACCAGAGGAGGCTGCTTCTATGGGGCATCCTTTACACGTTTATTTGAAATTGTGTGGGCAGAAGCAACGAGGATGGCAAAAAAGAAGAACCCGACCAGACATGCAGTAACAGAAGTCATCCAATGCACAAAAGACCAGAACAATTTATACCGCACTATGAACCACCACAACTATAACCAAGGCCTGTGAGACTGGTTGAACAAGGTGGAAAGTTTTTTTTTCTTTTTTTTCTACAAATTAAAATCGGAATTATGTGAGTTGTTGAATCATAATGTACCAGACATCTGTAAAGAAGACAATCTTCTTTAGCCTTTCCTTAAGATAGTCTTCTTTAGTCTTTCCCTGATTTCCTTGACAATGACCATACTGGTCGATGTTCTCAGCCATTGTCTCTATAACAAAATCCACTGTTTACCATCACAAGCTTGAGAATAACAAAATCCACTGTTTGCCATCACAAGCTTGAGAATAACAAAATCCACTGTTTACCATCACAAGCTTGAGACATAGCTAACAATTGTCTGTCAGCTCCTATAATGCTTAATCTACCAACTGCTCACATGGTTTAAAATTGCCTTAGTTGGGGGGCTAAATAGGTACTCCACTTTGCTACTGGAGGAAAGAAGGCATATGTATAATACTATGTTGTCAAACACTATATTAAAATTATTTATGTTTGGAGTAATGTAAACTTCATTAACATAAATGTTAGTTCTATGAGTTAATTGTAGAATTATGATTCTTCATCAAGAGCTCAGAAAGTAATTATATCATGTTTGATGTTTATCAGGTCACTATTTTGTCCACTCAACACGCCAGGGGTATGACCGTAAGCCGCATGATGGTACCTACTACCTCTCATGAAAGTGTTTTGTATCATCTTTCTTATGCCTTTAAGATATCGCCATGGATGCCCACAATTATTAAGATATTATGATATCTGTGTACAAGGATACAGGATTTCCTTTCTCATTTCAGTTGTGCGTACACATTATTTTCTATATTAATTGGTTGTTTCATACATAAGATGAAATTCAGAACTTGATTATAGGTAGTAATATTACAGGACTAATAATGTTTTACAAATGATATACACAAACATAATTGAAAAAGTAGTTTTTCTGTTTCATTCTTTTTATAACTTCTTCTAAAGTGTTTTGTATGTATGATTGCTAGCACTGCAGAATGGAAAAATAATTCTATATTTTAATTGAATTTTAAGTTTGTTGATTGCTTACTTAATTATTTGTTTGTGTTATTATCTGTGTTAACAGTTTATAATGGATGTCATAATGAAAATAATGTGAGAATAATGACAGTCATGGCAAAAATAATATTGCTAATGTCACTGGCTAATAAATAAAGGGTACAGCAGACAAGAAACTATCAATGAGATAGGTTTGACACACACAAATCAGTCGAGTGCACTAGAAGTAGTGGCACATGTAAGGACTACGCTTGAGTTCAAAGCGAGTGAACTTATTTTTTTTTTAAAACATCAGAAAAGCCTTCAGTCCTGTGGACAAACACACACAAAAATGTTTTGCTATAGTGAACTTGTCAGTGCTTTGTTAATAACAACTTTTTTTACAGTATCATCAGTTTCCTACTCATAAATTATGAAAGAGAAAAATAAGCCGATAAGAGCAGCAGATAAGAAAGTCGTATTGTATTAACTGTATCATTCATTATCAGCGAATCAATTCAAATGATCTTTCCTCCGCATTTGGTACACGTGTCCTTTTGAATTTTACCCGTCTGATTGTTTTCATGTCTTTTGGAATAATAAAATGCTACAAGGTTGGCCATGAATACCCGTAGGAACAGAGAAATTACAATGATCAGGATACTGATAAAAGTATTACCTGAAAACTGCCACACACAACACACAAGAACAGACACATGTACACTCAGTAGTTGGTGAGTAGGTAGGTAGATGGTGTGACAACACGGGGTGAATGTCTGAATGCTCTCTCAGGGTTAAAATAGAATAAGCATTCAGTAGTAGTCTAGAATTACTAAATTAGATTCAACATTGAAAGCAGTCAGAGGCGGAAAAGCTCCATGTTTACATATCCATAATTAAGCAAGAACACTTTACACAAACAAATCTAGTCTCAACACACAAAAAGAATAGTTCACATAAAGATAAGTCTAGGGCAGTGGTTCTCAACTTTTTTTGGCTCATGCACCCCTTCACCATATATTCAGAATTTTAATCCCACACACCTTTTCGTATTTCCTCCTTATAAATCCCCCCATCCTTGCCCCTACACAGTATACGTAAAAATGGACCCTAAATTTAATAACACATACTATAACAAGTCTAGACGCCTACATATAACGTGATTTGCAGGTCTTCTTACGCTATACAATGAATTTCAGAAGAGCGAAAAGTGCAGAACTGTAAAGTATGGATGGAGGGAAAAGCAATGTCAAGTAATCGGTTCTTGAATTAACGCGATCTTGAAATAATCTTAATTTCCCACCCCCCACCCCCAGGAAACCCTAAAATTCCCCCCTAGGGGGGGGGGGGGGAATTCCCCACCGGTTGAGAACCACTTGTCTAGGGGATCATCATGAACACTTTTCTCCACAGAGACATATAAACAAAGGATATAGTCGATAATTGCTGTGCTTCACAAAACACGAAATACACAAGTTACACTGGTACTAGGAAGAGTCCAAAACAACAACAAAACTCGAATAATAAATCACAGTAAAAGGTAACAATATTGGTCAATATAACTATTGGGAGAGTTTATTCGCAACCAAGTTGCGAATAAACGAAGTTTCTATTTGCACACCAAGTTGCGAATAAACGAAGTCTCTATTCGCAACCAAGAGTAGATACAAACAAGCTGTGGGAAATCCTTAAACAATATGGAGTGAGTACACATCTAACAAACCAATGTAGAAGCTTATACAATTAAGAGCCATGTGCGGGGAATTCCCAAGTCTGCCCCTGCCTGAAGTCTAAGTGGGTTTACCTGATGGTGAGGGACAATGGTAATAGGAAAAATAATCCTGATGCAAATATCAGTCCAGTGCACTCTCCAGTAGTGGCTGTTAGTTAGTTAGTTAGTTAGTTAGTTAGTCGACAGATCATCCTCACTGCACATCGAACCATTCAATCCATAAGTGCTCGGATCCCCTCCTCAGCAAATCCCGCAGCGTGTGGCGGCTAACGATACTAGTTCTGTGTTGGTTTATCAATTTTCTTTGGCTTCCTGCGTAGTGTTCTTGTTTGGCCACCCCTCTTTTAATTTGCTGTTCTCGCAGTCTGGCCATAGTTGTAGATTCACAGTCAGAGTCATCACTTGGTTCACGCAAAAGTCTTACTTCTCAGAAGTTACCAGTAAGAGAGTTACCAGTAAGTTAGCTAATTTTGTCAAAATGTCGAATAACTGTCTTTGTACATAGTTATCTTGTCGCTTTCACTTAATTAATTTCTGAAAAATGAAAATACTTTCTTGATGAGGTTTTTCATGTCTGGATAGAGTCTCGCACTTGTTGAGGCCTGGAGTAATTGGGTACCCACCTCGTCATATGGTGCTGTTTCCTTCAGGGAGTTTTACCAGTTGTCGTCTCTCCTGGTGTTCCTCCTATTTCCCCGTCGTGAGTTGCCTTCGAATCTTCTTGGCGTTCGCCAGTCGGGTCTTGGCGGTGAGCAATATCGTTCTTCCTCTGTTGCTTCTTCGTCTATTTGTGCTCTTGTATCCTCTGGTTCGGGTGTGGCTCTCTGGGTCTTGGTCTGGAGCAGGTCGAGCATCTCATGAAAAGTGTCTTGTATTGTAAGTAGCTGTTCATCCGTCTCAGTCTTTATAGTAGCCATTCGAGCGACATCCTGAGCTATCTTCTGCTGAACTTGCTTCATTTCTTCGAGGATGCGCTGAGCGGTCGTTGTCTGTGTTTCTTGCTTCTTGTCCTTTTCTTTCTCCCTGCTTGATAGACTTACTTCTGTCTCAGCCTGTATAGCAGCCATTTGGGCGACATCCTGCTCAACCTTCTGCTGAACTTGTTTCGTTTCGTCCAGGATGCGCTGAGGAGCTGTTATCATGATTTTTCTTGCATCTTGACTTTTCCTTCCTCCATGGTTTACAATAAAAGCTTAACACAAATGTATAATATAGTCAAACACATGTCCCGATGACGTCACGTATGTCACGTGACTAGCCTTTGGTTGCGAATAGAGACTTCATTTATTCGCAACTTAGTTGCAAATAGACACGTCGATAACTATTTGATTGCTAGTTCCTGGTAGTGCTGATGTATTGTTTGTAGCCTCTGTGTTTAAATTATAAACAGCCATACGATCACTCACAGTCGCTCGAACAAGATATAAACAGCCATACGATCACTCGCACTGCATCACAGTCGCTCGAACAAGATATAAACAGCCATACGATCACTCACAGTCGCTCGAACAAGATATAAACAGCCATACAATCACTCACACTGCATCACAGTCGCTGGAACAAGATATAAACAGCCATACAATCACTCACACTGCATCACAGTCGCTCGAATAAGATATAAACAGCCATACGATCACTCACACTGCATCACAGTCGCTCGAACAAGATATAAACAGCCATACGATCACTCACACTGCATCACAGTCGCTGGAACAAGATATAAACAGCCCTACAATCACTCACACTGCATCACAGTCGCTCGAACAAAATATAAACAGCCATACGATCACTCACAGTCGCTGGAACAAGATATAAACAGCCCTACAATCACTCACACTGCATCACAGTCGCTCGAACAAGATATAAACAGCCATACGATCACTCACAGTCGCTCGAACAAGATATAAACAGCCATACGATCACTCACAGTCGCTCGAACAAGATATAAACGGTTGTAGCGGTAAAATTTAAAATAAAGAACACAAATCACTCACTAGAGCCAAGTCATTGTAAACTTTGACTCTTGGGGAAATCCAAACGTTCGTTTTGTAATTTTGCGGGTATGTTTTCATTCACTGAACGTAAGTTACTTGATGTCTGTTATTCAACAATCTTCACTGATTTGTTAAAGTTGCATATCCTTTACAGGACGTTGCAGTCAACACCAGCATTTTACTGCCGTTGTTGATGTCTTGGCAAGTAGTTTGCCATTGGTTTCTGAACGACCGGTTCCAATACCAACATGTTAAAACCAGCACGACACGGTCTGCTGCCAAATCGGTCGCCGCTGTGTTACGAACGGGGGTGAACGGCATTACGAATCGATTCCGTAACGCCATCGCCACGGAGTCGGTTGATTTAACTGATGTTAATACTTATTAATAGTTTATGGTAGGATGATGAGCAACGGTTGGCTGAGTAGGTGAAACGCCGGTCTTTCATTCCGGAGACCCAGGTTCAAATCATCGGTAAGATAAATGGATTAAGTTTTTATTCACCGCTAAGAACTAGAGGCAGTATTGACAGATCACCATAATGAACAGGGCGCAAGTGATTCTGCTTGAAAAGAACTTTGATTTCACGCGTAAGTGGTCTAGATTCAACAAGTTGAGAGGAGTTCACTGATTCCGAAAATAGATCACCCTTTAGACTTTGACTCATCATGGAGGAACGAAACTTGGCACACCACTTGGTAGTTTGTAGTCTATTAGAGATGAATGTGTGAAACTTTGAAATGACATCAAGTATATATAAACTCTAGTTTCGCTCTAGTTTGAGCTCGTCAGTAGTGCATATCGCCGACCGGACCCGGGATTGAACTCCGATCACTGGCGTGTGAGGCGGGTGTGTAACCACTTGGCCATGCGGCTCACGCTAGACGTGACCAAATTATCATACTAGAATATCACAACGTATCCCATTGTAAGTTTACCCGATCGCCGCGATTGACATCCGTCAAGCCCGGCATGCAATGGTCAAATTGATTTATTTGGTTGTTTCGGGATTTGAGATGACACAGTATTTATTAGTGGCGGATAATGCAACAGATCTACAACAATTGTTGGACATTGTAGTAGCAGAGAGTGAAAATAAAGGACTCTC
This sequence comes from Cepaea nemoralis, assembly GCA_014155875.1. Classification (NCBI taxonomy): domain Eukaryota; kingdom Metazoa; phylum Mollusca; class Gastropoda; order Stylommatophora; family Helicidae; genus Cepaea; species Cepaea nemoralis. The sequence continues at coordinate 445,173 of JACEFZ010022122.1, read as the reverse complement.
CTTGAATATCAGGAAAACGGTAACAATGGTGATATCAAAGAAATAGGTGACACCAAAATATGAAATAGAGAAATAGAAAAAGAAATTCTTAACCAAGTGGATAGTTTTGAATACCTAAGGGCATATATAACATCAGATGGAAGATGCACAACAGAGATTAGGAGCAGAATATGCAAGCAAAAGCTGCATTTCAGAAAATGAAGAATACCTCATGCAATAAGTCACTATCATTGAATGTAAGAGAGTGCTGAAGTGCCCAGAAAGGTTAACCCGGTCAACAAATATCCGCAGAAGTCAGATGTGTCGCCCGAAAGGTGCAAACTTCGCAGCTCTGCTGTAAAAAGGCACAACGCAATTAAAAGAAGAAGAAGAAGAAGAGGAGGAGGAGGAGGAGGAGGAAGAAGAAGAAGAAGAAGAGGAGGAGGAAGAAGAAGAAGAAGAAGAAGAGGAGGAGGAGGAAGAAGAAGAAGAAGAAGAAGAAGAAGAAGAAGAAGAAGCTGTTTTGCTGGTAGAATCTTGTGAATCTTGGAATGTAAATGAACAAAGTAGGAAGAGCTTGGAAGCAACAGAGATGTGGTTCCTGAGACGAATGTTGCGAATTCCTTGGACTGCCAAAGTAATTAACAACGACTGCTTGAAAGAAGCTAATGAAATTAGAACATTATATACAACAATAAGAAAGAGACTAACAGCGTTTTTTTGGTCATGCGATGAGAAGAGAGACATCGGAGAACATTGTAACAACTGGAAAGATCAAGGGGAAGAGAGGCAGCCCAAGAGAAATGATGCTGGATGGACGGTGGTGTGGAGAAATATGATCAGCAGAGTTGATCTAGAAAACAATAGAACGAGATATGCGGAAAGTCATGAACGCCTACGCTAGCCGGCATGGAACTTGGTGATATATATACACGGGTCGTTCATTTGAAACCCGTTCCAATGGCTTTATTACAAAAGCATGAAAGAAACATTAACAGGTGTGGTAGAATTAAATAAAGCATTCATTTTGAATGAATTATGCAGCATGGGTTGGTCAGAAGAAGTCGCCGTAGGCATTCAGGCAAGCATCCCATTGCTTAGGTAGGCGGCGAATGCCGTCCGCATCAAAGGATTGTGGTTGCTCACTGAACCAAGTGGTCACCGCGTTCATTACGTCTGCATTTGTGTGAAATCGTTGCCCCTTGAGAGCTTTGTTTTAAGAGGTCCGAACAAATGAAAACCACATGGTGACAAATCAGGATTATAGGCTGGATGTTGCAGAATTTCCAACTTCTTCCAAGCTAATGCTTCCTGCACAATCTTTGCAACATGCGGACGAGCATTATCGTGCAACAAAATCACACCGCGAGAAAGCATGTCGGGTCGTTTATTCTTGATGGCTTTTGGCAGCTTGTCCAGTGTTTGCCGGTCTCCGTGACCAAAGGCTTGCGAACGCGGTTCGTGAGCCGGATACCAGGCGTTCGAAACTCAGCTGTGACCGATTTGTGCAGCAGACCGTGTTGCGTTGTGTTATAACGTGCTGGTATGGCATCCGGTCGTTCAGAAAGCAATGGCAACTACTGAGCGTAACACTTGCCTAGTACATCAACAACAGCTGAAAAATGCTGGTGTTGACTGCAACGTCCCGTAAGGGATACGCAACACAATTATTTTTCATAGTGTTTGCAAGTGGTGGGTATAGTTGATGTTGACACCAGGTTCTTTAAAGTCGGCCAACAATAGTCCTTCATGGTAAAAAAAATGCGCTCAGCATAACCTTACCAGCGGAAACCTGTTACTTGAATGTTTTGGCTTTTGGTGATCCAGTATTCTTCCATTGCATGCTCTCTCTCTCTCTTTTGCTGTTCGGCTCAAAGTGGTGACACAATGATTCATCGCCTGCCACTATGTGGAAGAGAAATGCATCACCCTCCACTCTGTAATGCAGCAAGTGGTTCAAACACCATCCCATGTGTTCCTCTTTTTGGTGGTCGGTCAACATTCGTGATACCCAATGTGAACACACCTTCCGATATTGCAGTTTCTTACGAACGAGTTTTTAAATTGTTCCAATTGACACATAAAATTCTTTCTCTAGCGAACGTATACTTCGACAATGGTTCATCTGTATTGCTGCATCAATTTTGGCGATGGTTTTTTTTTCTGTTGCAACAATATGCGCTTGACCCGGCCGTCGAAGATCTGTCATGAACTGACGTCCTTTCCGAAAAATTCGTGCCCAGTCTGTCACTGTTGTCTTCGACACACATTTGTTACCCGCTGCCTGCATTCTTCGATGAATGTCCACTGGTCGACATCATTCAAATGACGGAAACTTAATCACCGCTCATTGAGCTTCTTTCGACGGATCTTGGATAAACCCCGCCATTTTCTCAAAGGTCAGATATAGAACCTATGCATCATGAGACGATAAGCACGTGCTCTTTTATTCATTGGTCAGTACTTATCACATGACTATGACATGATCATGTTCAACGCACGCAATTACGCGCGGTGCGACACGAACGGATTTCAAATGAACTCTCCTAATATATATATATATATATATATATATATATATATATATATATATATATATATATATATATATATATATATATATATATATATATATATCAGCGCATTTTTTCGAACGCCTGGTATCCGGCTCACGAACCACTGATATGATATTCTCATTGCGACTAATGCAAGAAAAATGCCGTGAACAGAATCAACCACTGTTTATTGCCTTCATCGACCTCACAAAGGCATTTGATTTGGTCAGTCGTGAGGGTCTGTTCAAGGCACTAAAGAAGATTGGCTGCCCACCAACTCTTCTGTCCATTGTGGAATCGTTCCACACAGGCATGAAGGGTATAATCAAGTTTGATGGTGCAACTTCTGAAGAATTTGAAATCAAGAGTGGAGTTAAGCAAGGTTGTGTACTAGCTCCCACCCTCTTTGGAATATACTTTTCACTTCTACTGAAATATGCATTTCGTGATCAGGATGGTGGTATATACATTCACTCACGCTCAGATGGCGGCCTCTACAATGCTCAGAGATTGAAGGCTAAGACCAAAATTAGGAGGGTACTGATCAGAGAGTTGCTTTTTGCAGATGATGCTGCAGTTACGACCCACTCTGAGGAAGAATTGCAATGTCTACTATCTGCATTCTCCAATGCTTGTTCTGAATTTGGTTTAACAATTAGCAAAAAGAAGACACAGATTATGTCACAAGGTGCACATGAGGTACCATCAATCTTTATTGACGACGCCGAACTAGAGATAGTAGACCATTTTACATATCTAGGATCAGTGGTAAATAGCAAATTATCCCTAGATCAGGAAATCAACATCCGGATTGGTAAGGCAGCAACAACAATGAACAGGTTAAGAAAAAGAGTCTGGGAGAACAGGAAGCTTACTGCCAAAACAAAAGTCCTTGTCTATCAAGCCTGTGTCCTTAGTACTCTTCTCTATGGCAGTGAAACCTGGACAACTTACTCACACCAAGAGAACAATTTAAACAGCTTTCATATGCGGTGTCTGCGAAGAATTCTTGGTATTAAGTGGCAAGTCAAAATCACAAATACTGAAGTATTGGAAAGATCAGGTTGTGTGACAGTTTATTCCATGCTCAGTCTTCGTAGACTTAGATGGATAGGACATCTTAGGAGGATGGATGATGGTAGAATACCAAAGGATATCTTTTTTGGTGAATTACAGATGGGTAAGAGATCTCAGGGTCGGCCTCTACTACGATACAAAGATGTGTGTAAGCGGGACATGATTGATACAGGCATTGATAATGCACATTGGGAGCAAGTCGCCGCTGAACGTGTTGCATGGAGGGCAAATATCAGAAATGGAATAAAGTCAAAGGAGAAAATTATTGCAGAAAAGTCACACACCAAGCGTTTGAGACGTAAGATGGTGCATGATGGTGGAAATGAACCACGTGTTCACATGCACCCACTTTGAACGGACATTTACAGCGCTAAATTGGCCTTATCAGTCACACTCGCTACCGCCATAGTTAAAAGTTATTATGCCTTTTTAAAGCACAAACTATCGTCTGTCAAGACGGCAAGGTGCCAATGGGGAATATATATATATATATATATATATATATATATATATATATATATATATATATATATATATATATATATATGTGTGTGTGTGTGTGTGTGTGTGTGTGTGTGCGTGTGCGCGTGCGTGTATGTGTGTGTGTATTTGTGTGTGTGTGCGTGCACGCACTTATAATTCTTACATGATAACACACGTAGAACAGTGCATACATACAGTACATACTGTGGCGAAAGCCTGGCTGCACCCTCCTCTCTTGCTTCGTACTCAGTATATTATTAAGATTCTTTAATATATGTTTACATTAAGGTTACATTTACTTTGTATTTATAGTAATGGGGTAATTTAGTTTGGCTTACTTATCCTGGCCAACTACAACCAACAGACAACTGGGACCGGAAACGGCTACTTGCTAATTCCTAGTTCCACGTCCGGTCTCACTTTTCTGCTAGAAATGGCAGACAACGGTCGGGTCCTATTGTGGTGTTCGAAAGGCAACCCTTGTACAGTATAGTACTGAAATAGTAGATTACTGATATAAGTAATAGTTCAATAGTAGATTACTGAAACCAGTAAGAAGTTTCACCAAATTTTATATTGAACAAGTGCCCCGACCCGTAGTGAGAATCTGATTCTGGAAATAAAGTGTTGTGGTATACCAGAGCAACTCACCAGCAGCATCAACTATCGTTGCAACCCAGCAACATAATATCAGTGTTTCGCATCAGCGACCCTGTGAAAGAACTGATTTGTGGGCCACTGGCGGACAGGGTGACCTTAAGAGGATCGACGGAGAGACTACCAACTTCACCGTTAGAAACACCATTTGCAGCTGAAGGCCTAAACACCTTCCTGGAGTCACAACCATAATTTGCTTGACCACAACCATCTCGTCTCATGATTAATGAGACCTTGCTCCGAGAACATTGTTTTTTTTTTTTTTAAATACTTCTCATCAGTTATTCTCCTTTTATGTTCCTTGTGGGAACTTATAATTTCTATTTTCAATTACTATATTTGTGGTAAGCGGTGTTGTCTCTTATTGCTAAATAAGCAACCCTAGTTATTATCTTCATATGCAACATTTAAATAGATCACACAAGTGTGAGAGTAGGGCGAAAGTCTTCATCTTTTTCGACTTCTTTGTGCTGCATAGCTCAAGTCAAGTCTGGGGAATACATTCTTTTCCACAGGATCATGATGTCGCTGCTAACTAAGTTTGCTATAATCTTTGTGTGTATAGCTATACAACTTTATCTGAAGTGCTATGCCACTGTAAGAATAGTAGACTTCTTTTTCTGGGACAATTTGTCATACTACCTTTGTTTTTCACGAGCCACTCGTCGGCTATTTCTTCAGTGGGGAGTCTTTCCTAGCGGTTAGGCTTATTGTCTTTTACTGTACCTGTGAGACTTCTCTCAACAGTAGCTGACCACGCGACAGATTGGTGTCTCGTTTCCGGGATCTTAATTTTAACCCAATCCTACATATTTGGCTGCTCGTCCACGAGATATTTCATAACCAATTCTACACATTGGTAACAGTCCGAGAGCTAATACCATATATTAGTGTCTTGAGTGCTGTATAAGATCAACTTTCTTAGTCTCTTTGACTCGATAGGTCTATTAGTGTTGGATAATTTGCTATGAGTGGTACTCTTAGTAGGGCTGGTATCATATATTATTGGTCGGATAATACTCGGTTATACCTGTAATTCTTGCATATGCACCGAGGCATATTCCCATAAAATATTCCCTAGTGATAAATTGATTGTTAAGCAAAATGGTGCTGACGAAAGGAAAGGTAAATGTTTGTGTGTATCTTAATTAAGAATTGTTAATTAAGTCAAAGATATTGATTGCTATACATATATGCGCTTATTACAGAGTAATAAAGTCAAAGATTGATTTATTGATAACAGAGATATTGATAGTGAATAATTAAGTCAAAGATGTTGATTGCTTATCATATATGCGCTTAGTACAGAGTGATTAAGTTGATTGCTAGATAGGGTGTGAGTATTGTTAAGTTTTCAGGTTTCAGGTTTCTCATCAAAGTGCTCAAGGATCATGTCGGTCGACAAGCAATCCACTACACAGGAGTTGACTGAGAAAAGAACATTGATGGGATATAAGGGTGATGAATTGAGAAATTACATTAGAGAAGCGGAAAGAGAATGGAGGCAAGAGCAAAGGGAAGAAAGAATTCGGATGGCAGAAATAGAATCCCAAAAACAGATGAAACAGGCAGAACTGGAGAAGGACAAGGAGTTGAAATTAGCGGAACAGATGAGACAGCATGAGATAGAATTAAGAAGACTGGAATTACAACACCCGGATGCTTCAAGATTCAGTAGTGCGAGTTCTCCCGTCTAAAGTGTATAGATACTCCTCCAGCACAGAATGGTTCTCTTGGATCCATGAGTTTTCCACTGCTCCCATTTGATGAAAAGACCGAGCAGATGGACAACTGGATTGAAAAATTTGTGTTGATGGCCTGAAGCATATAGCCTGCCCAAGGACAAATGGAATTTAAAACTTTCACAAGGACTCCGCGGCGCAGCGTATGATGTGTTTTCCAAACTACGTTCCGGACACGAAAGGAACTTCGACTCTCTTAAAAGTGCTCTACTCAAGAGGTATGAGTCGACCTCATCTGCCTATCGAATGAAGTTCCGAAACGCCAAGCTTTTACAGGGAGAATCGTATTTGCCTCACAGCTACACACGTATTTCACCAAGTGAGTCAGACTGAGTGAATACGAGGCGACCTACGCAGGGCTGGAGGAGATGATTTTGGCAGAGCAGATTATGGAGACGATGCCAAAGCTGATGCAGACTTTTATTGCAGAAAACAGTGGTGCGCGGTTAGAGGAGATAACGTCTCTGGCTGAAAGATATCTGATTGCTCACGGCGAAGCAAATACCACAACAGCTGAAAATAGTTCTCACGCAGAAAAACCACAACACTCTAAGAGTTATAATTCGAATAACTCCAGAGGTAAGAACAGCAGAGGACAAAATGCTGGTCCTCACCAACAGCAGGGGATTCAAAAACCAATAGCAGAAAAACCACCCACAAACAATAGTGGATGGGGTAAGTCATTTTGTACGTTTTGCAGGACGAATACCAGTGCCTGCAGGAACAAACCGCAACCTTTTCATGCGGCATGTTTGACTACGGTAGCTAAAGCTCACCAAAGGAGGAGACAGGGTTACAGGCCTCCAGTAATCAAGACAATTATGGTCAATGGAAGGCAAGCTGAATGCTTATATGATTTAGGACTTAATTATGATGGGATCATAGCTGCTGATTGGTACGACCAGGACAGCTGATCAACCAACTTGACTTGAGCTACGCAGCACAAAGAAATCGATAAAGATGAAGATTCAACTTTCGTCCTACTCTCACACTTGTGTGATCTATTTAAATGTTGGATATGAAGATAATAACTAGGGTTGCTCATATGTTGGCATAAGATATGACGACATCAATAGATGTAGGACAACGAGCTAGATTAACTAGCAGACATGTACAACAATAATATAGGGAGTGCTAGCATCAAGGAGGAGTGGTTACACAGCTATCTGATTACCTTGCCGAAGTCTGGAAAAAACTCAGGGATATCGAGTAATAACCATGCAGAATACAATAGGCAAGCTGATGGAGAAGTTAATTGCCAGAAAAATATCAAGCCAGCTAGAGAGGCAAGGTATTTTCCCACCTACCCTGTGAGGGTACCGTCCAAAAAGAGAAACCTGGACCAATGCATCTGTTTCGGCCCATTATGTCTATGAAGGTGTCCACTCAGGCATTGAAACCTTTGTTGCAGCGATTGATCTTGAGGACGGGTACAACATAGTACCGTTGGATATTTTTTTAATGCTTCAGCTTCTTGAACTCAAGATAAGTCCTTTCCTCCATAGTTGGATCGCTGCAGCCCTCTTCCAACGTAAAGTAGTTTTAGATGTGGAAGTTGGACTTCGGAACCAACAATAATATATCCTGGCTTACCACAAGGATCACCATTATCCCCGGTGCTGTTCAACGCCTACACTGAGAGAATCACCAGCGAGCAAATCATAGGACAGGGGAGGACCTTGTCGTATGCAGCTAGTTAGTTAGTTAGTCAAGGTTCCAAATTCACGGCAACGGGTCGTCCCCATTATGCTCCATTCCTGTGCCAGTGAATATCACACGAAATGCTCCCCACTGTCCAATGTGCAAAGTGGAATAGACAGGAGTCTCGGCAATCCAACAGACTGCACAGGTACACTGTGCCAGAATGCCAACACAAAACTCAACCATGAAAACCAAATTTCATCGTCGCTGGACTCGGCAGTCACCAGAAAGACCCCATTGACCCGGGTTTTCTCACATGGCTCGGTCTTTCTCCGCAGGGCGACCCGCCGAAAGTGTCGCACAAAGCACGAACTCCGCAGCTTCCGCGCCGACTCCCAGGAGTCTCCTGAAAAAAATGCACTCGTGAACCGAAAAGGCAAATTAGTCAATTCATCAACAGCCGGTAGCCATTATTCCAAACATGCAGGTCATTTTACAGGACAAATGTAAAAGCATTCCACGCGAATTTCACAGCTCACAGTGTCGTCCACACACTCACTCAGTAGCAGGGCGACGGAACCATGTACTACCAGTCCAACATGAGGAAAATGCGATTGCAAACCGTAGCTACAAGCGTAAACACGCCACATGCCTTAACGGTTCAAAGCCTAACCGCCATGTTGGCGACCGGAAGTCTCTTGTCGTATGCAGACGATGTTTTTGTGTATCGTCTGGGTAAGGATAGAGATCAGGTTGCAGAAAACTACAAACCGAACTCAATCGCAAAAGCACTTAGTGTGTTGAAGCTGGGGCAATGGTCAACCCAACAAAGGCAACAGTGACATGGTTCTCTTTGAATAACCATATTGTCAACACCCCAACAGTAAATCTGGGTTCAGAGACGGTGGAAAGAACGCAGGCAAGGAATTACCTGGGGATACGATTTAATCGAGGCCTAACTTATACTGAGCACGTAGACCAGGTGATAACAAAGGCCAAGCGGGGTTTGGCTGCGATGCAGGTGATGGCGGCGGCAAACTATGAGCAGCGCCATCTATGTCTTCTTTACGAGGGTCTGGTCCTTTCTGTTTTGGAGTATGCGATGGCGATCATGACTCTCAGCCATAAGCAGATAGAAAGGATGGAAAGGATACAGAACGATGCGCATTATTCTTGGATGTACAAGAGATACGGCATGCAGGGCGATGCGCTACCTTCATGAATTTCCAACCATGAGGCACAGAATACAAATTTACCAAGCACGTACCTGTCTCAGAGTCAACGTAAACACACATCTACTGCATAGCTAGATTAAGAAGGTAAAAGGCGACAGGTTAAAAAGAGGAAAGTCGTCGATGGGTCAAGCTGAAGACATTCTTCAGCAGGTGTGTTCACTTGAGGACTTAGAACCTGGCGAGGAGTGGGTACAAATACCAACAGAGTTCTGTACATCATTTTCAGTGTGCACCCAACTAGACAGGAAATGCAGACAAGAAAATCTAGCTGCTGTGGAGGTGCGGAAGCACAGGCTCTGATCTTCGATAATTCTTTAGAGCATGATGCTATCATTTTCACGGATGGGTCGGTCTTCCGAGGTGTGAGAAGCTCATGGACCTTTACGGCTAGGGCCGAAGGCCAAATTGCGAAGGAAGAGTCTGGCGCTTTTGCTTTGACCACAAGCAGCCTGACTATGGAAGTCATGGTAGTAAGTAAAGCATTAACATGGCTCGAGAAACAGACATTCAATCAGGCATGTGTCCTTACTGACTCAATGAGTATGCTCAGGAGGATAGAGATGGGATGGGTCCGAAGAGAGTGGCTGCTGTCTCTGGAGCGGTCTTGGCTGACAAAGATTAGTTTCATCTTCGTGCCAGGGCATGCGGGTGTACAAGGAAATGAGCAGGCTGACAGGCTTGCAGGTAGGGCAACTGTAGAAGGCGGAAGAGCCATGGACCAGGCAGACATTCTGAATGCTCTACGAGAAGTAAGTCGTTTACGAGAACCAAGCGATGACTGGGAATCTACAACTATGGTCAGGCTGCGAGAACAACAAGTTTAAAGAGGTGTGGACAAACAAGAACACCATGCAGGAAACCAAAGAAGAGTAATAAATCAACACAGAACTGGTGTCGTGAGCCGCTACACGCTGCGGGATTTGCTGGGGAGGGGATCCGAGCACTTATGGACTAAAAGTTTCTTCTTCTTCTTTTCGTTCATCCGGAGTCTTTTTTCAGATGTGATTGCGGTGTGTCTGTTATGCGCCCTTGGGCCGAAACCCGTAGGCCAACACATCCGACGACAGCGTGCTTTTTTGACCAGGTAGCATTCCTGGGAGACTCTCACTTTTGTGGTGCCATCTACAACCCAGCTGGTCAAGTTGGAACGGTCGAAGACAACGGTCATCCCTCAGGGGAAGGCAGGGACAGTCCATAGCATTTTCCGCCATCCAAGGCTGCTTCCATATTTGCAGGGCCGACACATAGCGCCCTGGTCCTGGGCTTACCGAGGGAATCGTCACTTCCTGCTCATGGCTGCTTTAAATCCTCACTTCAACATATTGGGCGTTCCTTCACCACGGGCCGCTCCCGCACAAACCAGGCCAGTCTGCAGACGGTATCTACTCAGCGAGTTTTCGGTTCGGACATGTGCTTGTCTCTGTGCCCTTCAGAGCTGTTCCAGGCACGAAGGACATTAGGGTAACTACCTAGTCAGAGCTGTTCCGAGCAAGAGCGACATTCGGAAACAAGGCAGATTTTCCTAGCACGAGGGAAGACTAGTTAGAGCTTTTCCGGTCACGAAAGACATTTCACTCGGACGTAGTTGCGTAAGTGCCATTTTTATTTTGCCGCCCGTAGGCTGACACTTCCGGCTTCAGCGGGCATTTTTTAATGAGGTTAGCCTTCCTCAGGTTCTAGACAAGTTAGACTCTTATTTCGACTTCCACACAGCAAGCTTTTCCTTTGGTCTGCCACATAATGGATTCGCAAGCCAGGCGTTCTATTTCGTGTCTTCGAGACAATTTTCCACCTTTGACTACACTCACTACATGAGTACGGTTAAAGACTTTCATCGGAACGTGCGACCGATGTGTTTTTCCAACTTTAAGTACTCGCTCACGAGGTAGGCTACATGTGATGCCGGCTCAGCACCTTACCTCCGTACAGCAGTGAGTGAGAAACGGCCAGGCCCTCTCATCCGGGGATCCTTCATATCCCCCAGCTGAGAGCCTTCGGACAAGTATCTGAACTGGGCATGTAGCGTGCCCAGTATCTCACCTCCATTTATCGGTGGAGGCGTTTGTGTAAGTATCTGGACCAAGATTGTGGCTTCGTGCGCCGGAGCTTAAATTTTGACTGTTATCCTCAGTCTACCTGCAGAGCAGCAGGTTGTGTCTCTCTTAGTCTGGTCCCTATCCCATATGCTGTCCGATATGTAGTTTTTCACCCATCGGCAAGCACATGGGGTCGATGGGACACGCAAGCTCCCCCACCACGGCAAGGTGGAGACACATCGGGGGAGACTAAAAGTTTGATGTGCAATGAGGATGATCTGTCAACTAACTAACTAACTAACTAACTAACTAACTAACTAACGAACTAACGAACTAACTAACTAACTAACTAACTAACCTGACTGACTGACTGACTGACTGACTAAACTAACTAACTAACTAACTAACTAACTAACCTAACTGACTGACTGACTGACTGACTAACTAACTAACTAACGAACGAACGAACTAACGAACTAATGAACTAACTAACTAACTAACTAATTAACTAACTAACTAACTAACTAACTAACTAACTAACGTATCTAGGATCAGAGGTAAATATCAAATTATCCCTAGATAAGGAAGTCAACATCAGGATTTGTAAGGCAGCAACAACAATGAACAGGTTAACAAAAAGAGTCTGGGAGAACAGGAAGCTTACTGACAAAACAAAAGTTCTTGTCTATCAAGCCTGTGTCCTTAGTACTCTTCTTTATGGCAGTGAAGCCTGGACAACTTACTCACACCAAGAGAAGCGTTTGAACAGTTTTCATATGCGGTGTCTGCGAAGAATACTTGGTATTAAGTAGCAAGTCAAAATCACAAATACTGAAGTATTGGAAAGATCAGGTCGTGTGACGGTGTGTTCCATGCTCAGTCTTCGTAGACTTAGATGGATAGGACACATTAGGAGGAAAGATGATGGTAAACACCAAAGGACATCTTTTTTCTTGGTGAATTACAGATGGTTAAGAGATCTCAGGGTCGGCCTCTACTATGATACAAAGATGTGTGTAAGCGGGACATGATTGATACAGGCATTAATAATGCACATTGAGAGCAAATCGCCGCTGAGCGTGTTGCATGGAGGGCAAATATCATAAATAGAATATAGACAAAGGAGAAAACTATTGCAGATAAGTCACACACCTTGCGTGTGTGACAAAACATGGTGCATGATGGTGGAAATGACCATGTGTTCACATGCACCCGCTATGGACGAACATTTACAGCGCGAATTGGCCTTATCAGTCACATTCGCCACCGCCATGTGTTGTAGTTATTATGCCTGTTTGAAGCACAATGTAACAAACTATCGTCTGTCGAGACGGAAAAGTGCCAATTGCTATATAGTGAGTGCAAACGAAATGACGTCATATAAATTAGAGAGAAATCCTCGACGCCACAATACGATAAAAACTAAGTGACGCGTTGGAAACAACAAAAACGTCACAGGGCGATCAGAGTAACAACAGACATACTTGCGGGGACATGGAACCGAGAAGGCAGTGCAAATTTTAGTAGTGAAGGGAAACATTGGCGTGGCTATGGATCAGAGTTGGCATGATGATGAGTGGCTGGAGTTACAATAGCAGAGAAAGAACAGGTGACAGACATTCTACAAGATATCGCCACAAAAGTAACGAACTTGCAGGCAGAGAAACTAGACATATTTCATATAGAGCAGAGAGGCGAACACTGAGTGGATGGACAGAAGGTCGTCTGCGGACGAATAGAACAAATGGCTGATAGTTAGAAAACCAGGTTTGTCTTATATTCATGCATATTCATATCAAATGTTCTTAAGCCCCGCCTGGTGTCACATGCTCTTAAGTAATAATGAATTGTAGTGTTTGTCGAAGCAAACGGTGTACATTGTAACAATTAAACAGCGCGAATTATAATTTAAAGCCAAGAGTCTGCTTCGTCCATCACTTTCAAGTTACGGCTCCAGTTGCTCTAGGTTGTACAGTTCACTGAGCCAGAAAGAATTATATGCGTACCGTTGGATTGTTGGAGTTATTATTACTATGATTATCCTAAACCAGCAGTATGGCACCAATGAACGTAAAGGATCGGTTGACACGCCTTAAGGCGTATTGGACACATGATACCAGGCCTGCTTTTTTTAAATAGGCCAATCGACACTCGGTAGTTGATTTTTTTTTTTTGTTGGTTGCATGTTCCTTACAGGACGTTGCAGTCAACATCGTCAGCGGCGATTTGCTCTCAATGTGCATTATCAATGCCTGTATCAATCATGTCCCGCTTACACACATCTTTGTATCATAGTAGAGGCCGACCCTGAGATCTCTTAACCATCTGTAATTCACCAAGAAAAAAGATGTGGTCAGTATCAAATCAGAGTATATACATAGACATAAACAGGACTAAAAATATGTAATAACCAGTAATACGAAACACAGCTGCACAAAATTATTCGCCCGATTATGTGGCATTTGTGAATTGTTCTGTGAATTGTTCAAGCAGAAGACATTCTTCAACAGGTGTGTTTACTTGAGAACCTGGTGAAGAGTGGGTTCAAGCGCCAACAGATTTTTGTGCGTCCTTTTCTGTTTGCATTCAACTAGACCAGTGTTTCCCAACCTTGTTTGTGCTATGCCCCACCTAAGCCTTTCTAAAATTCATATTGCCCCCCCCCCCCCCTCCCAACATATACATTATTTCTAATATTCAAAAATTGAAATGTTCACTAAAGAAACTTGAATGATAGGTTTTAGGAAGAAATCACTAGGAAATTATTGAGCAAACACAGTAAGTAAGATTTCAAAACATATAATGGAGAACTGAAATTCAAGTACAAAATAATTTTAATGAAAGATTTTTCTATATTATTTTAATTATTAGTAATTATTTATTATTTAAATTTAGTGAGATCCTGGCGCTTGATGCTTGCTGCAAAGAGATCTTATGTCAGGTTCCAATTTAGTTAACTTCAGTCTCAGGTCTCCCCGTTTTGTTATATCCAGCCGATTTCTTTCATTTTCGAATTGCCCTCCTTAACAATCGAATTGCCCCCCCCCCCCCCCCCCCTGTGGGGCGTGGGCCCCACGTTGGGAAACACGGAACTAGACAGAAAATGCAGACAAGAAAATCCGGCTGATGTGGAGGCGGAAGTACAAGCGTGGATTTTCGAGAATTCGTTAGACAGTGATGCTGTCATTTACACAGATGGGTCGGTCGTCCGACATGTGAGAAGCTCATGGGCCTTTACAGCTCAGGCCGGAGGGACAATTGTGAAGGAGGACTCTGGTGCTTTTGTTGAGACCACAAGTAGCCTGACCATGGAAGTCATAGCAGTAAGTAAAACAATAACATGGCTCGAGACACAGACATTCACTAGGGTATGTTTTTTTAGCGACTCAATGAGCACGCTAAAGCGGATAGAGATGGGGTGGATCCGAAGAGAATGGTTGTCTCTGGAGCGGTCTCAGCTGGCAAAGATTAGTTTTATTTTCGTGTCAGCTCATGCGGAAGTACAAGGAAATGAGCGGGCTGACAAGCTCGCAGGTAAGGCTACTGTGGAGGGCGGACGCGCCATGGACCAGGTTGACATTCTGAATGCTCTACAAGAAGTAAGACTTTTGAGAGAACCAAGTGATGACTGTGAATCTACAACCATGGTCAGACTGCGAGAACAGCAAATTAAAAGAGGTGTGGCCCAACAAGAACATTACGCAGGAAGCTAAAGAAGTTTAATAAACCAACACAGAACTGGTGTCGTTAGCCGCTACACGCTGCGGGATTTGCTGGGGAGGGGATCCGAGCACTTATGGACCGAATGGTTCGATGTGCAATAAGGATGATCTGTCGACTAACTAACTAACTAACTAACTGGCTGACTGACTGGCTGACTGACTGACTGACTGACTGACTGACTGACTGATTGATTGACTGACTGACTGTGAATTGTTCTGTGCATTTCAGAAGTCTAATTTTCAAAATATGTCATGCTTGTTGCTTTTCCAGTGGCAAATTCTTCTTCCTCTTCTGTTACCCATGAGACTTCTAATTGAGAATAGGCCCAGAGTTACGCATGCCAAACCATCTAGTCCATTTCATGGTTGGTTTTATGTGGCTGATGGTTTTCTACAATGTGATATAACCTGCCGCTGACCACCCTCTCTAATTGCCTTTTACGGCATGCTTAGGAGTTACACAGTGTTACAATTCTTTACTTGAACTTTGACTTCCCGGTAACACATGGGCGAGTGGCAAACTGCTAATACTAAAGGTTCTCTTCCCGATTTATCTTGAACTACAAAATTCGCAAGTCACATGAAAGTGCCTCATAAGTGGGATATCCTGCGCACATTTATAATCGGGGGAAATATTATTTCTCCGTTTCCTTTCCTATGATTAAATGGGTGTTTTTTCCATTAATGGAAATTAATATACTTAAGCGCTGACCTTGATAATGCATTTTTCTTTTTCGGGTACATTTTCACTTTCAGTTCATTTGCTTTATAAACTGAGCACAGTACATAGTGATTTATTTAAATGAGGATGCTATGGCTGCAGCTGATTTCTGTACTTTGTGGTGAGGCATAGAAGCCATCATTCACTTTAATTACTGTCAGTTTATCTCTGGACTTGTATTTTGAGATGGTTTACATCTGGGTGTGGATGCGGTAAGCTTACACCTATTTGCTTCCGTCTGTCTAAATTTGGACGTTGCAATCAATCCCCAGGTTGATTTTGGAGGCAGTTATAGTTATAGTAGTGGTTTATGAACGAGTAGTCGGCGTGTACGTCCAACCTAAAGCCAGTGCAAGGGTTGAACCGCGTAAAGCGCCATCTGCGTACCATAAGTTTAAAAGCGAGCGCTTTTATTCCTGTGACCACGTTGATTCTCTTCAATGAAGAAATTACGGCCTCGAAGTAAGAATAAACGCCTTTAGGACTTAGAAGATGGAGAGTTACTTAAAACTAGTTGTGTATCCTTTACAGGACGTCGTAAACAACCCCAGCATTTTTTGGCGTTTACGTTCAGTAGTTTGCCATTGCTTTCTGAACGGCTGGCACTCATACCATTGTGCCATTATACTTCTCAATGTCGTGTGATTGTAGATTGTGTTTTAGTATTAACTCTATTACTATTGGTTTGATTGACTTATTGATTTAGTAATCGACATAATAGCACACCCTCCAAACCCATGGATGCTCCCTCCGTCGCAGCTGTTGTAAAGTGTAGTACGCTGTTTTTATTATTTCTCTTATACGTTCCTCCTGGCCTGACCGACGAGTACATCCAGATTCACGCATCCTCAAATGGCGTTTTTTCATCTGCCGTTGTATCATCGACTAGCATTCCTTCACAGGTAGTCTTATGAATGCTTGAATGTCTCGAAGCATAAATTTGCTATGGGTCTTTGATGTGATACAGTCATGACAATCTGAAGGGCTGAATGTATGGAGGAATAATTGACCAGTCTCTTCTTCTGTTAGCGGACGCAGGAGTTGAAACCTCGTCCGACCGCTCTCATGACATTATCAGGGTCAGTCGCTAATAAACCCACTCCCTCGTTACCTCGCTCTCTGGCATGACCCGGGCACTATATCCATTAAGTTGAGATTCAATGATTTAATGCCAAAGGATAAGATGTTTCTTCCCACTTGGACAGAAGGACGATATATCACCTTATTAGGGTCATCGTGTTATTTGTTATTGTTGTTTTATTTTTCATGGTTACTTCCTCAATTTCAATACATAGTGAACGATAATTTACATTACAATACTTGTTCCGTTGATTGTGTAGCATGGCAGGCCCAAGCCAACTTTTTTGTATGGCAGTGAATCAGTTAAATATCAATGCTTGGTAAACATTCATGCCAAAACTGTTCATATTGACCATTACACATACAGACTGAGCATCGGACAGTATGATTGCCCTGATAACTCTGTTACCCGCTACCCAACTCATTGCTGCTGCCTCTCTCCCACCTCCATCCTCACATTTGAGGTTGTAGACCTGTAGGTCTTCCCCGTTGCTCTACAAGAGGGACTCCGTTTAAATGCCTCACCGCCATGCACACGACCATCAGTGTACATTATTGCCTCATCTCGCCCGCCATTTTCAGCGATCAGCTGCTGTACCGCCAATTCTGCTCGACCATTTCACCAGTCTCTTCACTAGTTGTCAAATGATGCTCCATTCAGCCTCATTTCTCTGGGTCTGCCTCTGCCTCTCTTCCCCTCAATCTTTCCAGTTGTTACGATGTTCTCCAATGCCTCTTTTCTCATCACATGACAAAAAAAAATCTGCTTGCCTCTTTCTTTTTGTTGTATGTAATGTTCTAGTTTCAATAGCCTCTTTCAGGCAGTCATTGTTAGTTACTTTGACAGTCCAAGGGATTCGCAACATTTGTCCCCGGAACCACATCTCTGTTGCTTCCAATCTCATCCTAATTTGTTCATTTACATTCCAATATTCACAGCCATACACCAAAACAAGTTCTATATAGCACTTCAGCAGCACTCTCTTTCTTACATTCAATGATAGTGACTTATTGGTTAAGATAGTCTTCACTTTCTGAAATGCTGCATATGTTTGCCCTTTTCTGCTTTTAATCGCTGTTGCGCATCTTACATCTGATGTTATAAATACCCCTAGGTATTTAAAACTATCCACATGATGAAGAGTTTTCCCTTCTATTTCTATTTCACATTTTGGTGTCACTTTTATTCTTTGTTATCACCATTGTTACGGTTCTCTTGATATGCAAGGAGAGTCCTTTCTTTGCACTTTCTGTGACTATAATATCCAACAATTGTTGAAGATCTTTTGCATAATCTGCCACCAATACTGTGTCATCTGCATAGCGTATATTATTTATACTATAACCTCCAAATATTATTCCTGCCTCTATTTGATCTCTCTCATTATTACTTCGCAACAGAGGGAGAAGAGATCCTGTGACAAAACACAGCTCTGTCGTACTACCAAACTTATTTGTTCATAATCTCCTTCTTTATTTGGCATATACATAATACAGTGTGATGCTTCTCTACCTGTCTAGTTGTGAAGGATCTCTGTCAGGTTTTGGCACTAGGTTTCAGATAGCCATGTACTCGGTCATCTTATACCTTAGGAATTCTGTACACTGAGTTGAAGTCCATGATAACAATTTGTATTTCAGCGTCACTCAGCTGCTTGATATGACCATAGCGTAACCATCATATCCTTGGGTATTGTTTTTGCTATCTCGATAATGCAACCTTTGTTCTATTTCTGAAAACAGATCTTCATACATTATACTTTTACAGTACAGTGGTAACGATTTTCTATAGCATAGTGTCGCGCAATTTTGTCATTTTTATCTGTCTTAACCTATGACTATGATTGGCACCTTGCCACCTTGACAGATGATAGTTTGTAAAATGTAGTTATGCCTCCCATAACCGAAAGTCTTGGTTGAATTTAGAGACAATGTGTTGCTCATGCAGCATGATCCCTCTCTCGGCCTGTCTAGGTTATTCCAGAGGAAAGGTAACACCAAAACATCTGGTACAAGACAAGCTGCAGAAGCTGTCGGATCAGCAAAGGAATACTTTAACTGTCCGCGTGTCGTAGCTTCCATCCTAGGCCAGGTGCCAACCAAGGCTTAGGGCGTGGTCTTCCCCGCCATAGCATTTAGTCTTTAGTTTGCATTTCCTCGCACTAGGGTAAGACATGTACCCTCTCATTTGCGCATCTCCGCCAACAGCCATTGGCACAATGTAGGGTATCGGGTTTGGTGAGCGCTCCCCAACATATGGCGCTAACAGAAAGCAGGTAGTATCGTCTTCTGTCATAAGGTAGCTCAGTCATATCTACCTAAGAGCTGACTCCTAAGGATTTCTTGCTTTTTCACGCTGTCAGTGTTTAGCATTGTACCTCTTGAATCCAGGATGTTTGGTACTTGACAGCTTACATTCTTTCTATTCATCACTCAAAGACTTGAAAAAGTTACTGTTGCATTGTGTTTCTTTATGCTTTCGTTCGACCTCATCACCATGATTTGGTTGGGTGTTTCGTGCTTTCGGCCTTTTCTTAGTTGCAAGCACCTGTTCTACCCATAATGTTTCAACTATTTCATTCCACCGATGGAGTTCATTCTTGGTATACATGCCAGGTTAGGTGTTCCATAAGGTTTATTGCAGTCATACCTTAGACATTTGCTGTGTGTTTCATCATTTGCATTGGTTGCCTGAGTCAGGCGGATGTCGAAGTCGAACATTATTTTCTTTTATAAACATATTGTATGTCAACAGACAGATGAAGCCAACGAGATATAATTTGTAACAGTCTTGTACTATGGTACGGGAGCAGGTCAACACACGAATTAATACATCCGTTGGAGATCGAATTATTCGGTGAAACGTGCTTGTTCATGCCAGTCGGAAAGGCACTTTGAGATGATGTTGATAAAGTAACCATTGTCAAACGGGTGAAATTCCACATACATTCTTATCGCATCAAGAATATTATCCTAGCTCTCTAATCTGTTTTATGAAATTGTACATATATGCAGGTAATAATGTAATTGTATGTTTGCCCATTGCGATCTCTTGCGCTGTGCTCTTTGGCTAATTTAAATGTGTACAACTATACCACATATAGTGAATCTTAATGTAAATAAATGTGTACCACTATACCACATATAGTGAATCTTAATGTAAATAAATGTGTACCACTATACACATATAGTGAATCTTAATGTAAATAAATGTGTACCACTATACCACATATAGTGAATCTTAATGTAAATAAATGTGTACCACTATACCACATATAGTGAATCTTAATGTAAATAAATGTGTACCACTATACCACATATAGTGAATCTTAATGTAAATGACTTTTTATTTTAGTCTAAAGGTATTGGGCATATAGTGCTAGGACATATATTTTTTATAGACTAATAGACGCTGCATGGGTGATGTGGTCAATACCGTGCATTCCGCCTACACTTCCCCCTATATTTTATGGTATCCATTTAGGATAAGACGCTCTGAGAGCCGAGGTCAGTTTAAAAAATCCGACTCGGTGTGTATTCAAACCCATGACCACTGGGCCCAGCAGACCAGTGGTCTAGCTTCCACGCATCCCGGTCCCCATTAGATTACATTTGCCAGTCGGTAATGAAAGCAATGGCAAACTACTGAACATAAATTTGCCAAGACATCAACAACAGCAGTGCTAGAGTTGACAGCGATGTCCTGTAATATAGGATATGCTACAACAGGGGCGGGCCGCATATATATATATATCCATTTTGTTTACAGCAACCTATCACAGTAAGTAATTATTAATTATTTATAGGTTATTAAGCAGTAGAAATAACTAATTATTGCAATTTTATTTTACTTATACACTTAAACATTATACTTAACAATATGGACAACAACTTTTACTAATTTGTTAACACGATTTTACAACTTGTTATTTCAACAAATATTCTTTATTATCTATCAATGGCTTTAATTTAGACACACAGCGACTACATTGTCACTACAGTTGTTGATTTCTAATGAGATGTATGTAACTGCTTGCAATTTTTGACAATATTCTTGAAATCTGGAGCAAGTTTACTTGTTGAAATTCGCATGACAGCATGCACGTTGCAGTCCGACAATAAAGACCTATTCTTAGATTTGTTGCTCTTCAAGCAAGAGAATGCTTGTTCGAAAAGTATGTTGATCCAAATAATGATAAAATTATTCTTGTGATAAAGATCCATAGAAATCCAGCAAACCATCTGTATTGAATTTCTCTTTCAGGTCATGATCTGCTTGTAAGTCAAGCAGCTCCAACTGTATGTTCTCTGTGGCTATATCAGCTTCTGCACTAAAAGTTGAACTGAGAATATTGAACTATGGCTCTAATTTCTTGAAATCTTGGAATCTCCATCCAAATTCTTCAATCAATGCATCTAATTGGGCTTTGTATTTTTTAGTCATTTTACCAGAACTGGTTTCTTGTTTCAGCAAAGGGAAGTGATAAAATCTTTTTTCACTTGCTTGTCTGGAGAACAGTGAGAGTTTTGCCTGAAATGATTTTACATATACATACAATTCATGTGCAAACACACCATTGCCCTGAAGTTTGACATTCAGTTCATTTAACTTTTCCATAATTTCAATGGCAAACATAAAGTCTAACTGCCACTCTTTATTGGCAATGTTAGTATTAAAGTCACATGCAATGCCCTTCATCTCTAGGAACATCACTATTTCTTCTCTGAGTTCCCACACTCGCCTCAACACCTTGCCGAGACTCAGCCATCGAACATTGGTGTGGTTCAAGACATCAGAATGTTCAGTTTACTAAATCGTCAAGTAATGACTTGAACTGTCTGTGATTAAGTCCTCTTGATCTGATGAGGATGATGACACTGACAACTGGGTCAATAACATGCTTGATATTCAAAACAGTTTTACACAGACCTTCTTGATGAATCACACAGTGAAGTGGTAATAATGTGTGATCTAGATATTCTGCTTTAATCTGATCACTTATCAACTTTACCAGACCTACATTGTTTTCCAGTCAAAGCACGAGCTCCGTCAGTTTAACACTTGCCATCTTGTTCCAAACCAATCCAGTTCTTTCAATACAGTTAGTAACAGCATTGAATATATCATGGCCTGTGGTTGTGTCTTTGAGTGACTCAACACACAGTAACTCTTCATTGAGTTTGAAAGAAGTGTTTATTCCACGTATAAATGTCAATAATTGGGCAGTATCATGTACATCGGTACTCTCATCCAATGCAAGAGAGTACCACAAACATTTTTACTTGCATCTTGAAGTTTATGCATCAAATTGTCACAGATCTTGTCAACACGTCTGACCACAGTTCTCCTTGATAAAGTAATGTTGTCAAATCTGGTTTTTTTGTTCTGGACACACAATGTTTGCTGCATCTAGAAAACATTCTTTGATGAACTCGCCATCAGAAAATTGCTTGTTCTGTTTTACAATTCTGTGTGACAGCACAAGACTAGCTTCAGTTGCAGCATCTTGAATTGAAGACTGTTTAGTGAAAACAGTTTGCTGTTTCTCCAAATTTTTCACCAACTCAAGGCATTTCCTTTCCTTCTCTTCGGTCGTTAAATTGTATCCGAAATCGGAATGTTTTGTTTGATAATGTCTTTTTAAATTTTACTCCTTGAAGACAGCCACTGTCTCACGACACAACAAGCAAACTGATTTGCTACCAACTTTTATAAAACAGTACTTAGTTGTCCATTCATCATTAAAAACACGGCATTCATCTTCAATCTTACGTTTGTTATTGACACTCATCATAACGGTACATGAAATTTGGTAAAATCCAACAAAATAATTTAAAAACGAATTAAACATTTTTTATTTCTAAATGCCCTCTCGGCCCGCATAAAATCACTTGGCGGGCCGCATGCGGCCCGCGGGCAGTAGTTTGCCCACCCCTGTGCTACAACAAAAAAAAAGAGAGAGAAAAAAAAGTCTATAATGGCCGGTCTCCGTGGCTAAGGACTTGCGGACGCCATTCGTGAGCCCGCTTACCTGCGTTCGAAACAAAGCTGCGATCGATTTGGCAGCAGACCGGGTCGCACTGGGTTTTAACGTGGTGGTATGGGAGCCGGTCGTTCAGAAGCAATGACAAACAGCTGAACGTGAATTTGCTAAGGCATCAACAACAGCAGTAAAATGCTGGTGTTGAAAGCGATTTCCTGCAAATAGAAAATGGAAAAAACATCTATAATGATATCTCTGTTGTTTTTCTATTGTCACCCTTAAGTACTGTTGTAACGTACGATATACTTTGGGATGACTGCTGCATCGGAAGACTGAACACGCATGGAAATGCCCAATGTGCAGTGACTTAACATAACAAAACAAAACATAACATAACATGTAATGTTTCTATGTATTTTACAAACATACTCAATAGTTTTTGCTTGTGGTAACATAACAAAACATAACACATAATATACCTAAATATTTTCCAAACATGCTCATTGATTTGTATTTTGCCGTGACATAACATAACAAACATAACATATAGTATACCTATACCAATGAAGGTAGCCCGGTCAAGAAAAGCCTGAAGATGTCGGATGTGTCTGCCGAAAGAAGAAGAATATACCTATATATTTTCCAAACAAGTTCATTAGTTTTTGTTTTTTCGTAACACAACATAACAAAACATAAAATAACATACACTATGCCTATGTATTTTCCTATGTAATTAGCTGAACTAATTAAAGCGGGAGGAGAAGAAAGCATACACATCTATCACGCATTATGTAAAAACATATGGAAATATGGTATATGGCCAAAAGATTGGAAGAGAACTGTCTTCATTCCAATACCAAACAGGGCAACCTGAAATTATGCACCAACTATAGAACTGTTGCCCTGATCAGTCATGCAAGTAAAATTCTACTAAAAATCATAATGGGAAGACTGTGTAGGAAAATGGAAGAAGAGATTAACGTGGTTCAAGCTGGATTTAGACAAGGAAGAGGAACACGAGATCACATAATCAACATGCGTTTAATAATAGAGAAGTGCAGAGAATTTAATGTAAACCTATTCTCATGTTTTGCGGATTATTCAAAGGCATTTGACTGTGTACAACATCAGAAACTTTGGGAAGTCATGAGGAATATGGGCTTTCCATCACATGTAGTACAACTCATAAAATGCTCTATCTAGACCAACAAGCAGCGGTTAGAATTGATGGCGAGACATCAGACTGGTTTGACATCAAGCAAGGAGTCCTTCAGGGCTGTGTGCTGTCACCATATTTGTTTAACCTGTGAGCCAAAAATATAATGAGAAATGTCAGAGATGATATACCAGGGAGCAATATGATGCCCTAAATATCGGTGGTCATAAAATACCAGATATTCGATATGCTGATGATACAGTATAGAAAACCTAATACCCTCAACCCAGAGAAATAGTGAAAATCACAACTTATATCTTAACATAGCAAAAACAAAGATAATGCATACAGATAAAACTACTATGGAGAAAGAAATATATGTTAATGAGGATAGATTGGAGGTGGTGGAAAATTTCGAATATCGTGGGTCATTGATTACTAACAATGGTGACACAATGAAAGAAATTAAACGACGATTATCAATTGCTCTTCAAAGTCTAAAACAGCTGAATAAATTATGGAGTGGGACAGGTAGAACTACAAAAATTAGATTTTTAAGAGCATGCATCTTTCTCATTGCAACGTACGCCTGTGAGACCTGGACACTTACTAAACAAGCTGAACAGCGCATACATGCCTGTGAATGTTAAATGGTATAGACGGGTTCTATAGTCCATTTACTTTTGTCTGCCCCAATATAAAATTCCATATATCAGTAACCAGCCGAGAGAAAATGATGAGATTTAGCATATAATATTATCATGATGTCCACCCAACAAAAAAAATGTTTGTTCTGGAGATTGTACAGCAGATTTCAAAGTTTGTTTATATGCGGTAGCTAATTTACGGGACAGAGATGAAGTGCACAATATTAGAAGTATTACATTTTCACGAGGAAACATGAACGTTCAATAGAAAATTTTCACGTTGTTCACGGGACTGGCCTTACGAAAAGAGCCTTGAGAAGTGGAACGGGGAGTGTTCAGTGATGTCGCAGTATCTTCAGAGGTGTGTCATTAATGTGGGTCCTTTCATATAAGGCTTCACGTTTAGAAAGTACAAAGGAGGTAGAAATATCATTTGCGAACAACCGCATTTATTAGCCACGAGAAGCAGATACCTACGTGAAATAAGGGAAATGCGCAAATAAAATTATGACATAGTGTATTTGGATGAAACCTGGATCAATGCGCACCACACAAGTGAAAAGGAATGGCAATCAGTGGACGGAAAGATAACGCGATATATGCTCAGTAGTAAAGGAAAGCGTTTCGTTATAGCCCATGCTGGGAGTACTCAAAATGGTTTACTACAGAATGCTGGACTCGTGTTCGTATCAAAGTATACAGACAATAGGGATTATCATAATGAGATGAATGGCAATGTATTTAGCGATTGGCTCGAGAATCCATCCATCCATCATGTGCCATGCTGGTAAGCGTGGGCGGTCATGTTCTGCCATCTCACTCGATCACCAGAGTCGTGGATCAGCTCCATGTTTCTGTATCGACCATACCACAAGGCCAAGCCATCCAGGTACTTGCTTCTAGGTATTCCCCTTGGTCTGTTCCCTTCGATCTTACCAGTTTTCACCAAGTTCTCCAAATCATTTCTTCTCATAACATGCCCAAAAAATTGTGACTGTCTACGTCTAATGTCTCTAATCAGTTTACGATCTTCATTTGTTTCTTGAAGGACTTGTTCATTGGTCTTTCTGGCTGTCCATGGTATTCTTTGCAT
This sequence comes from Cepaea nemoralis, assembly GCA_014155875.1. NCBI lineage: Eukaryota > Metazoa > Mollusca > Gastropoda > Stylommatophora > Helicidae > Cepaea > Cepaea nemoralis. Next base: position 419,365 of record JACEFZ010022122.1, on the reverse strand, counting down.
TTTCCTCAGAAACCACATTTCTACAGCCATCAGATGTTTTTCAGCCTGACTGCTCATTGTCCAAGCTTCACATCCATATAAAAGTACAGGTTCTATGTAGCATCTCAACACTCTTTTAGGCTCGAGAATACAGTGCTTCTATCCCTAGATAGACCGTCTTGTCTAATTATGGACAATGCATCATATCACAATGTAGTTGCCCAAGAAGACAAAATACCTACGGCATTGATGCATGACAAGGCAGACGTGGTTGCGGCCTTGTGGGAGCACGTGTACACCTCGGAGGAGCAAATGGATCACCATAGTTTGGCAAGAATGAGGCAGCGAGGAGTAACGAGGTGATCTGGACGAGGCTCGACGCTCAGAGGAAAGGCGAGACGGACATATAATCATGTTGCTAATGGAATTATTGGTGTTGGAACTCTTCGCTGGCTGCTGAGGATGGGGACTTATGGGAATGACCCGAATGCTGTGATGTCGGTTTCTAAATCAATAAATCAATCAATCAATCTATTCAAATTGTCTGACGTCAAGATACTAACTCAGACCGCGCTATTAAAAATTGATAAAAGTTGCTGGAAAAAATATGAGGACCATGTGTTGAAAGAGGAAGATGACTATTGGAGAAAGGATGGATTGAATTTTATGCAACCGATAGCAGTCATCAACCTACTGGAATCGTCCGACACAGATTAAGGTCTGGGCAAATCGCAGACATTAATCCACATGCACACCTACTGGGATATTTTGCTGCACATATCCAGAAGAATTGCAGGCCCTAAACATTACAGCATCGGCATAAAAAAAAACTTGTTAATGGCAATAGTTTGTATCCACAGTGATGAATTTTCAATTCCGTAAGCCCTCATCGGTGACAAACAACTGACATTGAAAAAACAAAAAGCTCTAGACGCACTGAATACCAACCGGAGAGTAATATTGCGGTGGGAACTGAAATATTGTGGCATAACAAGAAACGTGTGAAGAAACACGTTGTCAAATGAGGGGACAACACACGAACAGTCGAATCATTCTATAAACTTCAATGAAAAAAGGACCAACATCTTGACCGTTATTTAGGAAGCCCACTACAGAGACATTCATAGCTATATTCGTCATGCAAAACAGGTAATCATGTTCCGTCTCAGCAGAGTAGACATTGCACCCACTCCCATACGAATCTGGTTACGCCTTGTGTTTGTCATCCGAACTGGCGGGGGCATTGGCATTACTGTAAAACAAGTTTGTTAGCGAGAAATCACTAGTTATTCACCAGTACATCAAAGAAATGTCGCCGCTTTCCATGATTTAAGTTGCTTTTGTACCTATCAAAGACATATTCCCTGGGTGGGGGTAAATATAAGACGGCAGGAAAGATTTCATAATGATGCAACAGTTTTCAAAATAATTGATCATGAATGTAGGCATTCTTTTCGGGACAGACTATAAGAATATCTTGGGTAAAGAAAAGAACAACTGCATTCCATACTTCAACAGCTGAACATTGAAGTGGGTTGGCTATTAAAGACGATAAAACAAAGAACATTTTTATATTTTGGTCACTTGAAACGTCATGAAAGTTTGGAGAGAACAATAATGGAGGGGTATATGCCTGGGAAGAAAGGAAGAGGAAGGCCAAAGAGAAGGTGGGTGCAGGATGTGGCGGATAATCTCCAGTAGGGGGTATCGGACGCGGGACATCTAGCTTGTGATCGAGATGTTTTCCGGATGGTTTTTATATGAGCTAGGTTCTGCAAAGGACATGCTACTGAATGAATGAATCAATGTATTTAAAAAAAAACGCTAAATAGTTTTTGCTTTGTTTTCACTTACAGATGGGCTCGCTTAGACACGCCACGTTCGCTGATTTACAGTTCAAGTGTTTATTTGTATCCCACTTATGGCTATGTGTGTACTCGAATAGTCTATTATATGCAACAATCTCTGACCAGGAGTCCGTGACCAAATCTCAATGGGACGTAAATGACACAGGCAACAATCATAACTGGCCAACCTCCACGGCAAAACACCACAACGTTGGGAAACACCACACGACTGGTGACACCATCATGGATATTGGATATTCCAGCTTGCGGCTTCCTCAAAGAGATTCTAAAAACTGCAATCTTAATAACCATACAATGGATTGTTCCAACTGTGGCCTGGAAACAGTACCAAAACCTCTGGCACTGGATATTGAATATCTGGACCTGAGTGTAAACTTAATTCGTAATCTGTCGGATCATGTGTTTTCCGAGTACGGCAAATTGTTAGTTCTAAATATATCAAGCAATAAATTGACATCCCTTAACAACTTTTCGTTTTACGGCTTGTCCCAGCTAACACACCTCGATCTTTGGAATAACAATTTGTCATTGGTGAACACACCCTACCCTGTTAACGTGTTTGTGCCTCTGAGTAATTTGGTGTATTTAAGGATAAGTAAAAACACAAATATTTGTAATAATACACAATTACGTTATCCAGACAAAGCCTTAGCAGCTTTGAACAATTTGCAATACCTTTACATGGATGGTTTGTCGTACAATGAATTTGGCGATGGTTTTCAAAATCTTACTCGGCTTACCAACTTAACATTGGCAGGTTATTTGAGTGGATATTGTTGCTTGCATACGTTAAGTTACTGGACATTCGAGAATCTCAAGAATCTGAAATACCTTGATCTGAGTGACTGTAGCATAAACGGAAGTCGAGTTAACGACACTGCGTTTGAACCTTTGACAGAGCTTGAGGTTTTGAACCTCAATCACAATGAAAATCTTGAATTCGAAGGTTTAAAGAAAATCTTGCACGGACTTCCAAAATATAAGCTGAAAAGGCTTCACGTACAGCTGATAACTGATAGCTATTCTTTCGGTCTTTGTCTTGAGAATCCTATTATAGACTCCCTCCCTGAGACGGTAGAATATTTAGATGTCCGAGAGAATAGCCTGTATGCTGTGGACAGACAGGTTATTCGCAAACTGCCACCAGGGCTGAAGGAGATGGACCTGAGCGGAAATAGGTTTGGATTTGCAACTTACTTTCAAGATTTGTATCTCATGCACAATTTAACAAGGGTGCGTCTAAACGGCGCAAGTTATATTTATGCTCTGCCAACACAGTATCCGTATAAACTGACAATAGCTAGCGAAAGCAAAAATTATTCATGCATGCCTTACAGCATGGAGAAAGATTACATTTTAAACACAAAGGAGTTTGAGCTGTTGTTACCTCCAAACTTAAAATCTATTGAAATGAACAACGCTGGTCTACGATACTCGCTGACAAAACTGGATGTTAAAAGCGACAACAAACTTGAAATGCTAAGTCTACATGGAAATGTCTTTGAAAACCTTATTGGACCTTTTAATGGCTTAAATTCACTTAAACACCTTGATCTCTCATCTTGTACTGTCAATAATATCTCAAATAAATTTTTTGCTAATTTGGTTTCTTTACATACTCTTAATCTCAGTTACAATTCCATAGGAAATCTGTTATCGGTACGTCCAGAAATCAAGCCGTTCTCGATGTTGAGCAACCTGACGATCCTTAATCTTTCTTCCAATAACATTGACACACTCCCGGAGACAATTTTTACAGGCTTAAAAAATTTAAAGTTACTTATTTTGACTGATAATCCGATTTCAAATTTTACTGTTGATATTACAAACCTGACGCATTTAGAAGTATTGAACCTGTCGCGCACCAGTTTAAATACGCTGCAAGGATCTACCAGAAACCATATTGATTATTTATTATACCACAATGTCTCTATACAGGTGGACATGTCAAAATCACCCATTCTTTGCACTTGTGAAAATCTGGATTTTCTTGAATGGCTTGTAGCCTCTAAAGCATTCAGTGGTAAGTTCGCAAACTATGAATGTGTCAATCCCGATTCCTCCAGAATTTATCTGAAAAATGGTTACAATGAAACACTGAACACGCTACGAAGACAATGTCCTTCACACTCGGTCATGTTTCTGGTAGTAACGGCGTCAACTTTAGCTTTGTTCAGTATTTTATTGGGACTTGTTATTTATCGCTTTCGATGGAAACTCAGGTATTTCTATTATGCGGCGTATGTTTACTACGTGAAGCATGGACGAATGAAAGACAGCTATCAGTTTCAGTACGATGTTTTTATCAGTTATGATCATAAAGATGAACGATTTATCCGAAAGATCCTGTCACCAGAATTAAAGAAACGTGGTCTAAAGTTATGCATTCACGATCGTGACTTTACTGCTGGGGATTACATCGCTTCAATTATTGTTAACGCGATCTGCAACAGCAGGAGAACTTTAGTTGTTCTTACTAAGCACTTGATCCAAAGTTACTGGTGCACTTACGAAATTCAGATGGCCAACATGGAGTCTGTTTATACAGGCAGGCAGGTTTTGGTATTTCTGCTCATGGAAAAGATAATTGACAACATCGGGACACAGCTTCGGTATAACATTAGCAACAACACGTACATAGCCTATCCAGATGATGTTGATGTGGCTAACATGGATCTATTCTGGGATAAACTGGCTCTTGATCTGAGCAACGGAGCAAGCGCTACATGAAATTAAAATGCTGTATGTGCCTCAATGAACACGAATCCACCGAATATGTTCATAAATAGCGCATGAGAATCTTTCCATTGATATGTTATCTTAAAATGAGGTGCGGTAATGATTTAATCAAGCCTATGGCTCAGTGCGTCAGAATTATATGAGTAATTTGTGGGACTGTCTTGCATTTCACTTCCTCGTGTCTACTTGTAAGGCAGCAAACAGTTGTGGTTTTCTGGTTCATAATGTTTACCAGTACACCTTTAGAGACTGTACCTGTAGCAAAACCTCTTTTGGTATAGCTCGTGTTGTTATTACAAGTAAGGTGGAAGGTAAACTTGTAGAGATTAGAAATAGAATCGATATTGCAAAGATAGCCATTTGCTAGATCCACGACACTGATGATCGAGTGAAATGGCGAGTCATGACCGCCCACGCTTCCCGGCATGGCACATGATTGATTGATTGATTGAGATGGAAAAACATAATGACCGATAAAATGATGTCAGCTGTGGTCAGAAAAATGCTGTTGATGTGCTATACAGAACATAAACTGTTAACCATATTACCCACCGAGTGCCGAAATGGTCCGTACGTAAGAAGCTACTATCATAAACCCAATACACCACAGGAGTCGAAAAAGCCCTTTATTGTTGTTTCTTATCTTTTCGATGTCCAACAACCAAGGCATGTTTAACATTCACGAAGTGCACACGAGTTCTCTGAGTTTGTCGTACAGGTAAGAGAAGGCTTGTTGTTCAATTCACTATCCGGGGATTAGTGAGACTACACAAGTTCAATTTGGTAAAATATCCATGACTTGATTTCTATCCCGAAACAATCAACAGGCGGACGTCGTACTTTTAAATAACTCTGTATTCCTCCCCCAAAACACCTTCTATATACACACATCCCCAGTACACCATCTCAGAAGACACTTCCCAATGCAACATATCTCCAATATAACATCTCCACAATACATCTTCACTATACAAGAGTCTCCAATACATCTCCACAATACAACAGCGTTCAAATGCTATGCCTCCCCAACACATCATCTCTCCAATACAACACCCCACACACATAAATACAACACATGTCCAATAAAACATCACGATACCAACCTGTCCAATAAAACAGCTGCCCAGTATCACACTTACTCAAAACAACATCTGTCCAATACAACGACTGCCCAAAACAACATCTCCTCAATACAACACCTGCCCAATACAACATCTCCACAATACAACACCTTTTGTAAAAGACAACATTTCTTCAAAAACAGCACCTTCAGAAAACACTTCTGCAATGCAACATCTTCACAATATATCATAATATAACTGCAAAAATAAAACTCCTGGGGAAAGGTGGACCCTGGAATTGTAACAGTATATTTGAAAATTAATATCTTAAAACGGGATATATACCTGTGAAATGTGTGTTAAAATTATGATTGATATTATTGTATCGTTTATATATCCATGTGAGAGCACGAGAATTGGAAGCAGTTCGAGTCGCGCCAGTGACTTATGAGAGTATGGAGCCGGTCGCTCAGAAAGCAAGGGCAAACTACTGAGCGTAATCTTGCCAAAGAAATCAACAATCAGCTGAAAGATGCTGATGTTGACAGCGATGTCCTGTAAAGAATATGCAAAACATTTATATATCTATATTGCTTTATATATTTAAATAGACATACATCCAACTATATACTTGCATGTAAATATATCTGCATATATGCACACTAAAATATATGTTATATCCACACACAATCACGCACACGCACACGCACGCACGCACGCACGCACGCACACATACACACACACGTGTGTGTGTGTGTGTGCGCGCGCGCGCACGCGCGTGACGCTAAGTAAAAACTGAAAGACAGGCAAACCCAACACGAAACTTCATAAATTTGTAGGTATTAATAGTTACAATTGATGTACTTGATGCTGATATTATGTGCATATATTACATTTGTTTTAATTGCTTTCCATTTATTGTATTAATTACTTTAACATGTTTTCTCATTATTTTGCTTTGTTTTAATGCTGTACTTGGATCTGTGCTTTTGCTAATCATATTAAACAGGTTAATGCTTGCATATTCATTCGCCAAATACAACTGTACCTTTACCAGAAGCATATTTGTGATTGTCTTATCATTTGTAACTTCTCTAGACGGGATCGGCGTGGCTGATAGGTTTTATGGGCCTGAACTTTCTTTTCTGACCGCTGCGTAGTGGTTTCGTTCTACATACCGGCCATTTGAACTGGAACAAATGTTGACTTCCCGTTCTC